>CM051238.1:77637477-78165698 GCA_027917425.1 Gastrophryne carolinensis
ATCTTCTTTTCTTAGGAGTGAAAAAGTGATTTTCATTGTATTCCTAGCTGGTGATACAGCAACAGTGACATTATCAGGCTTTTTTCTCATGTGGAGGCTGATTTACTACTCGCGACACATATCGGCATGTGAGCGCCTGTATATCGGTGCTTAGACCGAGGCTAGTAGACGCTGTAAGCGGGTATCGGGCACTGTATCCTAGTGTTGCAGTCACTGTAGTAACCTGGCCAGCATTGATGAATCAAGGCCACAGTGGGGAAGTTACATAGTTACAAATAGTTACGTGAAGGCTGATTCATTACTAACGCCAGCTATCGCCAGATGAGCGTCTGTATAGCAGCGCTTAGAGCAACCGCTAGTTTACACTGTAAGTGGCTATCGGGCGCTGTAACAGAGCATCTCAGTCGCTGTAGTAACCTGGCCAGCATTGAAGAATGTTATATATGCTGGGCACTCTAACACCAGTACAGCGCTGCAGGGAGCGAAAGGTAGCGCCTGCTCAGTGTGACCGTCTCTCAGCCACTGTGTGTCAAAAAACTACACACACACAGCGTAGGCGCTCTGGATCTGGTAGCTAGATAGAGCGCCAGATGCTGTGTGATTAAAGTCTATTTTTGTACACATATCCACCTGTAACAAAGTGAAAACACATGGAATGACATTGTTGTAACACTGTGACATTAACACTTTAGTGCCAGACCTGTAATGACAATTCAGCAAAAAAGCAAATAAATAAATCAATAAAAATTTTTTAAAAAATAACTTTTTTCTAGACCAGGAGAGGTGACACAATTATTTGAGAAAATAAAAAAAATGAAAAAAAAAACCCTGTTTAAACAGAAGAAAAGGAACATCCATTGAAATGTATGGAAGAGAGACAGGTAATACCTGGCGCTCTGGAAAGCTAGAGCGCCGCTATACGCTGAGCCACCTGTAATGATGAATCGGACACTACATGGCGTGGTTAGAGTCGCTCACCAGATTTGCTTTCATAAATGTGGTTTTGGGTACAGCGCCCAGCGTTCACCAGACGCTGCCTGCCGCTATGAGGCACTACCTGGTGCTATCCCTTCGTGAATAACCCCCATAGTTAATACGGTTGAAAAAATATTTATGTCCATCAAGTTCAACCAAGGGTGTTGATTTTAAGTTTTTAAGCTGATTTTAAGTGTTATTATTTAGCATGTTTTCAATAATACATGGATTTTTATTTTACATTTATGTCACTGTACTGTATCTGTGATTTTTGTGTTTTATGTAGGGTAGGCGTTAGGGGGTGGCAAACTGGACAGCTGCCTAGACCCCGTATCACCAAAGGGGACCTAGGCAAAAGATGCCTAGTACAGTGGCTCTGGATGGGGTTTATAATTAGATGTAGGTGAGCAGTGGGAGGTAAATATTATTGTACGGTATTGGGAAGGTATTATTGGTACAATATTATAAAACTTGGGGCCCCACTACTAATATTGTCCAGTACCACATTTGTATAAACAGGGCCTGGATTCGGGGCAGAACATTTCCATAGGGAGGACTTGTTGCAGGGTACAAACTGGCTGTTTTGAGTTCAAGGAGGGTTGGGTTTATATTGGAAGCAGACCTCCAGTCGAAAGTCTGTTGACCCCTGCAGCAGGGGGAGGGGGGCATGCCAATTTAGAATGCCCTGCTATGCTGCCACTAACTGACAGCAGGCCTGACGTCAATACTTACAGTACCCTCTTGGGAGTTCCCACCCTAGCTGCTACCATAGTGGTGCCCACCTGACTGCTGTCAGTTTGGCTCACCAAAGAGCTTGCTCAGCGCTGTGTGCAAGAACTGTTTACAAACCGGATTTGGGTGCCAGGCAGCATAGGAACACAGAGATATGTAAGTATTGCTGCCCCGTCTTGGAAAGCCTGTTGCTATCAGCACAGTTGGGCATCCCAAATGCAGGGGTCAGTGAACCTACACTGATTTTTGACTGGAGGTCTGCTTTAACCCTTTAACGGCCAGTTTATGTAGAGTTTTTGTCACCCTCTGTTGCCAGTCCATTTTTCACTCTCTTACGCTACTTATGTTTAACTTTGAATTTTGAAGGGATTTTCCACAACAGGAAGTGCGCGTGCATGACGTCACTCAGGGCAGCCCTGGGATCTCCGCCATTATAAATAAGAAACACGAGGTGATGGAGGTGAACGAGACGCCTGCCTGAAGAAGGGGCATGGAGAGCCCTGAAATGTTGCGGGAAAGGGTTTATAGGTATGTCACTATGCACTAATGCTGTTTTGTACTTTTGTAAATCATATATGTTATGATGTTTATTGTAACTACTGCAGAGTGTTCTGAGAGGACATGGTTGGTTTGTCAGGTAGTGTCAGGTAGTGGCTGGTTAATGAGAGGTAGCGACAGGTGAGTGCCGGACACGGCACGCAATTACACATTTATCAAGCAGAATCTGTTGAGCGACCGGGATAGCGCCATGTAGAGTCCGATTCATCCTAATCCCAGCCTCAGCGAACAGTGCCGGCGTTCAGTCTTGCAGAGCGCCAGGTATTACCTCTCGCTACCTATCGCTCTCCCATACATTTCAATGGACGTTCTTTTATTTCTCTTTAAACAGGGTTTTTGTTTTTAAAAAAAAAACTCAAATAATGTTGTGACCTCTTCTGGCCTTGAAAAAGCCATTTTACAAAATATTTTTCATTTTTTATATATTTATACAAAATTGACATTACAGGTCTGGCATTAAAGTGTTCATGTTACAATGTAATAACAATGTAATTCCGTATGTTTTCACACAGCCTCCGGCACTCTGGGCATCAGTGAAGCATTTTTGAGCGCCGGAGTTGTGTGAGGCTGTTTTTTTGATGAATATGTTGTGAGTCGGTCGCACTGACCAGTTGCTAACATGCGCTCCCATACAGCGCTGTACTGGTCAAATAGCGACTCCTTACAATGTATTCATCATTGCTGCACAGCGACTGAGTCGCTATGAACTAGCGACCCACGGCGAGCACAGCGACTACTAGTGGGCGCTCTGAAGTCCCTGCTACAGACGCTCATCTACCTGCCTACAGATTCTCGCTACCTGCCGTTTGTGATGAATCAGCCTGTTATTCTAAATGTAACTACTGCATACATAGTATTTATCACTGACATTTGGTGCTGGATTCACAAAGGAGCTACATTTCTAACTGGAATATGTTTCCATTGCTATGGATTTATGATATGTAATAAATTAATTGTAATAAGAAGTGGGTGTGTGCTGCATTTATTTGAATGATCAGGAATTTTCCAGGAAAATTATATATAATTTTTTTCAGCCCTTGGTCTGAGTCTGGGCTTTAACATGAAGTGTCTTGTTTGTCATTTTTTTGGGTGAAATATGTAAAAAATAATAAAAAAACTTTTTTTTTTACAGTTAGTAGGATTTTTGTGTAATACAAACAATTTAAGTTTTTCAAAAAAATCTAATTTTTTGCAAAGGCCCAATTTCACCCGATTACAACGATACCACGTGTATGTATTGTTAGACTCCCTTTCCTGCCCAGGAGACTCCCCCAAACTGAAGCACTTTAGGAGATTTACAGTTAAAATACAACTTTGCGCACCTCACAGTTTTTCAAGAAAAACAACCCTTTATGTTTGAAATATCCCCTATATTCTCTAAATATATATTCTCTAGGAGTATACACCTCAAGCTTTCTAGGCGTACCAGGCTTATTGAAGTGGGCACAGTTTTCTGAATGTAATCTCTCGATTAATTCTTTGGCTGCATAGGGTTTCCCTAAAAAAGAATAAAAAAGCAGAATCCAAGTCACATTTTTCTAAAAAAAATGCTAACAAAAAAACAAGTTAAAAAGCAAGGTCCCCCAAACAGAACAATACCCAACATGCATAGGTACTGTCAAGGGAAGAGCTGCCAAATACCCCAAAGTAAAGCATGCGCATAACGGTAATTTTACTTGAAAATGTCAGCTCTGCAGACAAAGTTCTCACCTTGCAATTCTTCAACCAAAACAACCCTTTATATTTGAAATATCGCCTAGAAACCATATATTTCCTGAAAGTACACATATTAAGCTTTCTAGGCATTCCCAGATTATTATAGTGGGCACATCTTTTTGGAAGTAATCCCTCAAAAAAAATTTGGTTACACAGGGTTTCTCTAAAAAAACAAACAAAAACATTTCCCTAAAATATCAATATGCAAACAGGAAAGATCAAGCTAAATCTGAAAGTACAAAGTCCCCCAAACAGAACAATACCCAACATGCATAGCTACTTTTAACCTTTTAACTGCCACCCTACTTGAGTTTTTGTCACCCTCTGTTGACAGGTCATTTTTCACCATTTTGTGCTTAATGTTTTACTTTTTTGCAGGGATTTCCAGGAAAATTATATTTTTCTGCCGCAGAGTTTAGGCTTTAACATGAAATGTCTTGTTTGAAATTTTTCCAGTGTTTTTAAAAATATTTTTGAGTTAAAAAAGTAAAAAAATAAAAAAATATATTATTTTTATTAAAACATTGTTTATTTTAAATACACTTTATAACATTTACAAATACAATAAAACTACTATCCACATTATAAAGGGTTAAATAAAAAATATGGCATAGGGGCCCTATTTTTTTTGGGGGGGGGGTTAAACACAGAAAGAAATGGTGAGCATTCCCCCCTACCAAGCATAACCAGTTATGAAGGGCTTGTAGAACAGGGCGCAGGGGCCATCCTTGGTGGCCTCCCAAGCCTGCAAAGCCTAAATGGCCCCTGGTCTCTTCTGTCCTCTGCGCTTTAGGGAGGCAGGTAATGGGGGGATGAGGGTTAATGGCAAGTTGCCAGCCCCATAAGCCTTGTGAACTGGTATAGGGGTCTCATAGATCCCTTACCAGTACAAATAGGGTTAAATGTAAAAAAAACACACACAGACACAAAAGAGTAAAACTTTTTTTTATACTTACCTCCAACCATCCCCGAACACTGTCCCACGCTGACCACTCTGACTTCTGCTCTCCTGTTGGAAGCCTTTTTACCTGCTGGATGACAGGAAACAAAGGGCTAAAAAATTACGTAGGGTATTCCTTCCCTGGAAAGTTAGGCACGTAGCTTTCACATGCTTGCCGATTAATGGCAGGGGAGCCAACCACATGAGAGTTACGTGCTTGGTGCTTAAAGGGTAAGAGGCTAGACAGAACTAGTTCTTTTCCCACCATCTGACTTGCCTGCCCTTTCTAACACGTCTATCTGTAATGGGCAGAAACCTGTTGCAACACTACAAGTAGGAAGAATTAGAACCTTGTCAGAGGAATAGCCCCTGATGGTGATAGAAATCTGTTAGATGCAGTTCTTAGGCTCATTACATCATGAAACCACATGATGGCAGTGTTGCCTAAGAAATGGGTTTCTTAGATTAAAGTAGTCTGGTGTACTTCTTTAGTTTAAGTAAACAAAGCCTTGACCTGATGGCATTGGCAACATTAGCTGTCCTGCCATTGGCCGAGCTTTGCAACTGTTGATGTACTTGGAAACATTACAGAGGTTATATCAAGGGGAGACCAACCCTTCTAGATAGTTCTTGCTGGAAGGCAGCGAAGAGGGAATGCTGCTGTAACTTGCTGGAGTGTACTACTGGACTTTGTTGTAATATACCAAGGATGGATGCATCAAATAAACGCCAAGTGAATTCACCAAAGAGTGTCGTGTATGGATGCAAGCAGCTATTACAGAAGTAAGTGCACCCACACATGCCCGCATCAACATGGGATACCCTATCCTAGGTCCAAGAATCCCCCCCGCTCCCCAGGTGCGTGCCCCCGGCCAGGTACGCGCCGGCTACATATCTCTCTTTACAATTACACAATACCTGTAACTCCCCAAGGTCAATGTCTTGAGTCATTCTGGACTCTGCCCTTTCATTGAAACCTCATGCTCCTGTTGTGTACAAATTAAACATCTTCCACATCCGTCCCTTCCTCTCGCCTGACTACTGCAACACCCTCCTTTTTGGTTTACCAATAGAGATGAGCGAGTAGTATTCGACCGAGTCGGTATTCGATCGAATACTACTCTATTCGTCATACTCGATTTCGATCGAGTACAGCAGCGCTGGCGCACTCACAATTCGTTTCCCCTCACACCTTCCCTGGCGCGTTTTTTACACCAATCACCATGCAGGGGGGGTGGGACAGGTCCTGGGAGGACGCTGGCATCGCGAAAACGGCGTCTAGACGCATTGGCTGGAAAAACCATGTGACCTCGAATCTACAAAACTCAGCACTTCCTCTTCGTCAGCATTAGCAGCTGGAACTTAGTGAGGGATAGACGCTCACAGCAGGGAAAGATAGGCTGTAGCTGGCAGGGCCCCAGAAGCACGGAATATCACATTTACCACCATATATACCAGCTACCAGAAGACAAGAGAGTCATTAAGAGCCCTTATTAGGGCTACTATGCTGAATGGTATATAGCTCATATGTAGGCAGGCAGGGCCCCAGAAGCTCAGAATATCGCTTTTACCACCATATATACCAGCTACCAGAAGACAAGAGAGTCATTAAGAGCCCTTATTAGGGCTACTATGCTGAACGGTATATAGCTCATATGTAGGCAGGCAGGGCCCCAGAAGCTCAGAATATCGCTTTTACCACCATATATACCAGCTACCAGAAGACAAGAGAGTCATTAAGAGCCCTTATTAGGGCTACTATGCTGAACGGTATATAGCTCATATGTAGGCAGGCAGGGCCCCAGAAGCTCAGAATATCGCTTTTACCACCATATATACCAGCTACCAGAAGACAAGAGAGTCATTGAGAGCCCTTATTAGGGCTACTATGCTGAACAGTATATAGCCCATATGTAGGCAGGCAGGGCCCCAGAAGCTCAGAATATCGCATTTACCACCATATATACCAGCTACCAGAAGACAAGAGAGTCATTGAGAGCCCTTATTAGGGCTACTATGTTGAACAGTATATAGCTCATATGTAGGCAGGCAGGGCCCCAGAAGCTCAGAATATCGCATTTACCACCATGTATACCAGCTACCAGAAGACAAGAGAGTCATTGAGAGCCCTTATTATTAGGGCTACTATGCTGAACAGTATATAGCCCATATGTAGGCAGGCAGGGCCCCAGAAGCTCAGAATATCGCATTTACCACCATATATACCAGCTACCAGAAGACAAGAGAGTCATTGAGAGCCCTTATTAGGGCTACTATGCTGAACAGTATATAGCCCATATGTAGGAAGGCAGGGCCCCAGAAGCTCAGAATATCGCATTTACCACCATATATACCAGCTACCAGAAGACAAGAGAGTCATTGAGAGCCCTTATTAGGGCTACTATGCTGAACAGTATATAGCCCATATGTAGGCAGGCAGGGCCCCAGAAGCTCAGAATATCGCATTTACCACCATATATACCAGCTACCAGAAGACAAGAGAGTCATTGAGAGCCCTTATTAGGGCTACTATGTTGAAAAGTATATAGCTCATATGTAGGCAGGCAGGGCCCCAGAAGCTCAGAATATCGCATTTACCACCATATATACCAGCTACCAGAAGACAAGAGAGTCATTGAGAGTCCTTATTATTAGGGCTACTATGCTGAACAGTATATAGCCCATATGTAGGCAGGCAGGGCCCCAGAAGCTCAGAATATCGCATTTACCACCATATATACCAGCTACCAGAAGACAAGAGAGTCATTGAGAGCCCTTATTAGGGCTACTATGCTGAACAGTATATAGCCCATATGTAGGCAGGCAGGGCCCCAGAAGCTCAGAATATCGTATTTACCACCATATATACCAGCTACCAGAAGACAAGAGAGTCATTGAGAGTCCTTATTATTAGGGCTACTATGCTGAACAGTATATAGCCCATATGTAGGCAGGCAGGGCCCCAGAAGCTCAGAATATCGCATTTACCACCATATATACCAGCTACCAGAAGACAAGAGAGTCATTGAGAGCCCTTATTAGGGCTACTATGTTGAACAGTATATAGCTCATATGTAGGCAGGCAGGGCCCCAGAAGCTCAGAATATCGCATTTACCACCATATATACCAGCTACCAGAAGACAAGAGAGTCATTGAGAGCCCTTATTAGGGCTACTATGCTGAACAGTATATAGCCCATATGTAGGAAGGCAGGGCCCCAGAAGCTCAGAATATCGCATTTACCACCATATATACCAGCTACCAGAAGACAAGAGAGTCATTGAGAGCCCTTATTAGGGCTACTATGCTGAACAGTATATAGCCCATATGTAGGCAGGCAGGGCCCCAGAAGCTCAGAATATCGCATTTACCACCATATATACCAGCTACCAGAAGACAAGAGAGTCATTGAGAGCCCTTATTAGGGCTACTATGTTGAACAGTATATAGCTCATATGTAGGCAGGCAGGGCCCCAGAAGCTCAGAATATCGCATTTACCACCATATATACCAGCTACCAGAAGACAAGAGAGTCATTGAGAGTCCTTATTATTAGGGCTACTATGCTGAACAGTATATAGCCCATATGTAGGCAGGCAGGGCCCCAGAAGCTCAGAATATCGCATTTACCACCATATATACCAGCTACCAGAAGACAAGAGAGTCATTGAGAGCCCTTATTAGGGCTACTATGCTGAACAGTATGTAGCCCATATGTAGGCAGGCAGGGCCCCAGAAGCTCAGAATATCGTATTTACCACCATATATACCAGCTACCAGAAGACAAGAGAGTCATTGAGAGTCCTTATTATTAGGGCTACTATGCTGAACAGTATATAGCCCATATGTAGGCAGGCAGGGCCCCAGAAGCTCAGAATATCGCATTTACCACCATATATACCAGCTACCAGAAGACAAGAGAGTCATTGAGAGCCCTTATTAGGGCTACTATGTTGAACAGTATATAGCTCATATGTAGGCAGGCAGGGCCCCAGAAGCTCAGAATATCGCATTTACCACCATATATACCAGCTACCAGAAGACAAGAGAGTCATTGAGAGCCCTTATTAGGGCTACTATGTTGAACAGTATATAGCTCATATGTAGGCAGGCAGGGCCCCAGAAGCTCAGAATATCGCATTTACCACCATATACCACCATTTACCACCTTTAAGCTTCCCTTACTGCTGGGGTGACACACTGTAACAAACCTCCTCCTGTAAGCTTCCCTTACTGCTGGGGTGACACACTGTAACAAACCTCCTCCTGTAAGCTTCCCTGACTGCTGGGGTGACACAATGTAACAAATCTCCTCCTGTAAGCTTCCCTTACTGCTGGGGTGACACAATGTAACAAACCTCCTCCTGTAAGCTTCCCTTACTGCTGGGGTGACACACTGTAACAAACCTCCTCCTGTAAGCTTCCCTGACTGCTGGGGTGACACACTGTAACAAACCTCCTCCTGTAAGCTTCCCTTACTGCTGGGGTGACACACTGTAACAAACCTCCTCCTGTAAGCTTCCCTTACTGCTGGGGTGACACACTGTAACAAACCTCCTCCTGTAAGCTTCCCTGACTGCTGGGGTGACACAATGTAACAAACCTCCTCCTGTAAGCTTCCCTTACTGCTGGGGTGACACAATGTAACAAACCTCCTCCTGTAAGCTTCCCTTACTGCTGGGGTGACACACTGTAACAAACCTCCTCCTGTAAGCTTCCCTGACTGCTGGGGTGACACAATGTAACAAACCTCCTCCTGTAAGCTTCCCTTACTGCTGGGGTGACACAATGTAACAAACCTCCTCCTGTAAGCTTCCCTTACTGCTGGGGTGACACACTGTAACAAACCTCCTCCTGTAAGCTTCCCTGACTGCTGGGGTGACACAATGTAACAAACCTCCTCCTGTAAGCTTCCCTTACTGCTGGGGTGACACAATGTAACAAACCTCCTCCTGTAAGCTTCCCTTACTGCTGGGGTGACACACTGTAACAAACCTCCTCCTGTAAGCTACCCTGACTGCTGGGGTGACACAATGTAACAAACCTCCTCCTTTAAGCTTCCCTTACTGCTGGGGTAACACACTGTAACAAACCTCCTCCTGTAAGCTTCCCTTACTGCTGGGGAGACACACTGTAACAAACCTCCTCCTGTAAGCTTCCCTGACTGCTGGGGTGACACACTGTAACAAACCTCCTCCTGTAAGCTTCCCTGACTGCTGGGGTGACACAATGTAACAAACCTCCTCCTGTAAGCTTCCCTTACTGCTGGGGTGACACAATGTAACAAACCTCCTCCTGTAAGCTTCCCTTACTGCTGGGGTGACACACTGTAACAAACCTCCTCCTGTAAGCTTCCCTGACTGCTGGGGTGACACACTGTAACAAACCTCCTCCTGTAAGCTTCCCTGACTGCTGGGGTGACACACTGTAACAAACCTCCTCCTGTAAGCTTCCCTTACTGCTGGGGTAACACACTGTAACAAACCTCCTCCTTTAAGCTTCCCTTACTGCTGGGGTGACACAATGACACAAGAGGACATGTCTGACCACATCTCACACACACACACACACACACACACAATGACAATTAGGGGTGGGGTCTATTTATTTTCCCCCTTGCCTATGCCATCTGTGGTTGTCATTAGGCAACGTGATTTTAAGGGGTGCAGAATTTTGTTCTTCTTTTTTGTACAGTTTGGCTTGGGGTCCATGGCAATGTAGAGGAAAGAAGGTTTCCTTGTCTTGTCTCACTTTACGTAGAAGTTATATTGTGTTTGGAGTGTATTGTTGAGTGGCTGTGATAGTGGCGTAATAGTGCGACTTGGGCGCGTTATATGCACCCAGACATGCTTCCCCTGCTGTCCCAGTTGCATTCCAGCAGTGTTGGCATCATTTTCTGATGTTTCAGGGTGGACTTGGTGACCTCCAAGTGGTCGAATTGAGATTTCCAAGTGGCGAGCATTTTTTTCCCATAGACTATAATGGGATTCGATAATCGGTCGAGTAGTCGAGTAGCGCGGTCTATTCGAATCGAAATTCGAAATTTCGAATATTTCACTAATCGCTCATCTCTATTTACCAACAAACAGACTGGCACCCCTCCAATCTATTCTGATCTCTGCTGCTCGACTCATCTCTCCTCTCGCTTATCCAGCTCTGCTTCCCTCTGTCAATCCCTTCAATGGCTGCCAGCCCCACAGCAAACCTTTTATGAAACTCTAACTCTTTCTTACAAAGCTCTCTCCAGCCAGGTTCCTCCCTACATTTCATCTCTAATCCAGCAATACCAACCCAGATGCAGCCTCAGCTCTGCCTCTGATTTGTCCTCCACCCTGGTTATCTCCTCTCACGCTCACCTCCAGGACCTCTTTACATGCCACTCCAATATCCTGAAATGCCCTCTCCTGCTCAATCCACCACTCCCAACCCTCTGCTTTCAAAAGCACCTTCAAAACCCACAAATTCCAACAAGCATATAATCTGGCTTAAGCAGTTCTCTAAAGGGCACATAAAGCTCAATACTGATGGTTAGTGATCCTTCCCCTTTGTCTCCAAGCCCTATCCTTTAGACTGTAAGCTCGCAATGGCAGGGCTCTTTCCTATAGTTTCTTCAGAATATTCATTGTGAACGCTGTAAAACCGAATTTGTAATAGTCTATGTACTGTAAATTCTTCCCTGTCTGTAATTACTACTTTGTACAGTGCTACGGAAGATGATGGAGCTTTGTAATACATAATAATAATAATTATAAAGGCCAGCTCAATATAGAATCCAGGGGAAACCCTCCCAACTCTACCTTATAGTCCTGCAAAGCCATCAAACCAGGGCTAGGTCTAAAATGTACTAATAACACATTCACCCCCATTGGCATAAAAATTTTAACTCCACCTCCTACCCCTTCACCTCTATCCAGTTATAAATCTCCACAACGAGACAAGGTACTTGGCTTCTTTTGCTTATGTCCCCCTTTGGCAGAGGTGTTGCTAGGCTTTCTGGCACCCGAGGCAAAGATTCAAAATGGCACCCTCACCCATGCACAGGCCTCCCTTTGGTGCCCCCCCTGACCTGCTACACTCGGGGCATGTGCCCCACCTGCCTCCCCCAGCTACACCCCTGTCCTTTGGTGATGGTGGACCTTGGTAATTGCTTAGTTTGCCACACCCTAAAGACATACCTGACTACCAGTGCAGCTACTGAGTGTTTTTATTCTTAGATGAGGTATGCCCCGGGGCGTGGGACCACCATTGGCAGCCTTGAGATGAAGTATGTATGGAACCTTCTGATGGACTACTTTGAAAGGTGTGGGCAGGGTTTGTGGGACACAGCCACCTCTTGAGATCTTGGCGCTCCACAGCTGAAGGTATAAAGGCCGATTGTACAGGAAGACTTCTGCTGGCAGACTGGCAGCAATAGTTTAACATTTCTGGCCATGGAATTAAAAAACCTAACCTTCACTTACCTGCCAATCCACAGGCTTTGTCTCATCTTGTCATTTTATTCACTGCTGTCAGATCTGATGCCAAAAAAGCATTCCCCTCTGCATCAGGGCTGCCAGTCACAAGGTAGGAAGCTGAGTGACCTACAGATTTGGAGGATTTTGACAGCAAAGTTATAGGTGAGTAGGTTACAGCAAGATATAGAGGGAGGCACAGTCAGGCCACTGTCTCGGGATCTTGGAAGTATGTGGCATAAAATGAAGAGAATAAGAAAGACAAAAGGAAAAAAATTGACTTAAAGAAGAAAAGCTAAAAAATAGGGAATACAGGGAGTAAAATGGAAAGCAAATGAGACAAAATGGCAAAAAAACAGAATGAAGCAAAGGAAAAGCACAGTGTATAAGGTAACTAATGCCTGCAGCTGCTGATGAGTTCCTATGCTATTGCTGGCTTGAAGAAAAACAGCTCATTACTATTTGCATATTCACTGCACTTCACATTACCATCTGTTCAGTCAAAGACAATAAAAAGAGTGGACATGCCTGTTCCCCTGGCACTGTTAAAGTGCACCAAAAGGTCACTTGGAAACTCACCTTCTTTCCCGGTCCAATGGCGCATTTGCGAACAGTGGCAGCATTGCCAGCACGCTCACCTTAGAAGAGCTCCTGGGCAAAGGGGCGGGAGCGGATCCAAACGCGCTGACTAGATGAGAAGTTAGGGAAGGGTGAGTGACACTGGGCGATCTGGGTGGTTTCTCACAGTGGGGCATCCCCAATTGGGGTGGCCTGGAGGCAAGGACCAAAACCCAGGATAGTCAAAATCCTAGATTTTGTTCCACTTTAAGCCTTCTTGACTGCCTTCCCTGTTGCCTTTCATGTTGCCTTTCCATAGCATGCATACAGTGCTCCCATCCATGTGTTCTACTACTCATGCCCTGCACAGGAGCTGCCACATGATGTTTGGCTGTGTGTCACAGCAACCACTGAGTTGTGTCATTGTTAACCACCTGGCAGTGACACAGTTTATTGGGTGTGGCAGCTGTCAGTGGGCCCTGGTATGTCCTGTGTTGGTAGTATAGGGCAGCATTGTGACAGGAGGGTGCACAGATTGACAGAGCAGTCCCTTAAACGATATGACAGGCTTCCCATGCCCCCTTTAATGTTTCAAGAGAATTTAAAATTTTTGTAATATGTGAATTGTGCAGAACAACCTGATCCCTTAATGACCCTAACATCATTACCGCTGGAAAAAGGGAAAGAAGCCGGATGCACAGAGTGGCTCTATCTTAATATCATGCATATTTATGCATTCACTATGCAAATACATCCAAGCTGACACTTCCCATCTGCAGCCCATAAAGAATAAGTTCATGGCTTATGATATGGAGCACATTCTGCATTCAGCCAATATATCTGTCACGCGTATGTACATAAGACACTGGCTCCAGTCACCTGTATCATAAAATGTACTTTGGAAGTGTTTCCTAATGCAATGCCGAGCTGACACTGATGGCAATTTATTGGGATTACATCTCACAAACACCTTGCCGAGGCATCTTCCCCACAAATCCGAGTGCCAGGGCTGCTGTGCTCCGAGATGTACTACCCTGGTAGAAAAGTTATTTAAAGGCTAAAGCAACACTGAATCAAAAAGTCACATTTTCTCTGGGGTAGCAGAATCCATGCAGAATGTCTTTAGGGGCCCCCAATGCAAAAAAAATAAAAACAGCCACAAATAAAACTCAGCAACTGCTCAAACCTTTTTTTTTAGTTTTTAATAGATTGATAGATTGAGTAACGTTAGAAAAATCTTAAAGGACAAATATCATTGAACACCCATGAAATGGTAATGCTAATATATAAAACAGAAAACAGAAATTTGACTAACATATAGTACTGTATTAAAAAAAGCTTCCCCTCTGTAGGATTATCCCACTTGTAGCTTTCAAAGGGTGTAAGTGACAAGGCTGAGCAGCCTGACATGAAAAGGGGGCAGCATATGGCTTAAAGTGAAACGAAGCCCTTATTGACCATCCCTGGAGTCTAAAAGACTACAAGCCTGGACTAATACCTATCCCTGGGGCCAAAAATTGGCCTAGGATTTTACCAGGCCATGGTAAGCCCCAGACATCCCTGCTAAGGCTCGAACCATGATGCTAGGGATATAGCATTGGGGACTGGGGTCCCTTGGCTTGTAAGTACAATGAGGCTGGAAACAGGGTGCAGGCATTTCCAAAAAACTACAAGCCTGGATGAATTGGGGGCTGGGATTCCTTGGCTTGTGGATACAGTGGGGCTAGGTACAGGGGGCTGAGAGGCAGACTAAGGGGCAGGGATTGAATGTGGGTGTTTGAAGCAGCAGTCTAACTGGTTCCACCCACCGGGTATTCTCCAGGGTCTACCTATGGCTATTCAGCCCCTGCCTGGGGCATTCAAATTCAGAATGCCCCCAATGTACCTGCTATACCAAGGTGCATGCATCCTGCAGCCTCATCCCTGGCTTCTCTGGTTTGATGCATGCTCTAACTGGGAACATGGCCCCGCTTCCTATGCCGGGCTCTGTTGTCAAACAGAATAGAATAGAATAGTTCTTTATTCACCAACTCTATACAGACATACGTTCAATGAATTATTTTCAGCAAGAGATTAAGGGGGAGTTGGGGGAATTATAACAGGGGGATAATTATAACAGTAATATATTATATATAACCTTGCATCAGCTATACACAAAACAATTAGCCAAAGTAACGCTGATTCCTTTTATAGTCCGTTATATAATTGTGCATGTTGGATAGACCTTGGCCTATTATATAATAGCAATTCATTTTCCAAGGTGTTTTTGATAGTCATCCTATTAATTTTATTAAATTTCACTATGTAGATCTCTATTATAGAGATACAACTTCACGTTTTATGTGCTGTGATCAAGCCACGAGTGTAACTTGCACTAATCTTCCTTATAACACCCAATGATTCTATATGCACCTGACCACTTGCCTAGTGATTCAGCACTGAACACACAGCAGAAAATAACTCCTTCTTCATTCATTCTTGGGAGTATGCTCTGCAGTTGGTGGCACGCTGAATAAAGTGTACTCAACATGGTTGGTCTGAACACCCACATCAGAGCAGGTTTACATGAGTACAGTGCACATGCAAGCCAGTCTGCCTAACTTGGTTGTTAAAGCGATCCAATAAAAGATGGATGTTGATAGCTGCATCAGTGGGGGACGGGGCTCCTGATTGCCAATGATCCCAAACCTATAACCCTAAGTTTGAGAACCGGACTTTAAAGTGATTGGCCATGAAAAAGCGAAAAAAATACAGCAGCTTACCCTGCCATGTGTTGTCCTTCCTCTCTACTCAGCAAAAAACACTTTTTTCTCTGCTGCCCCAGCCTCTACTCCCTAATGTTGACTACCTATATAAGGACAAGGAGCTAGTCCAGACCATACACTGATGGCTTTTATGGTGCTCTCAGAGCTGCCATTAAAGCACCACTAGCACAGCCAGGGTGTAAAAAATGCCTGTGCCCTCCTTGCTCCGTTAGCGAGTCCTGGCCCCACATTTGGGTGCAGGTGGTCACATGGTCTGAAGTCCTCTATTTAGTTTCTGTCTTTTTGCAGTTTTTTATTTGCCCACATTTCACTTAAACCGGACCCGTTTTTTCTTTAATGGTGTTGGTCCCGCAGACAGCTAATAAAATCAAGCTTGGAGGCGCATCCAGAATGCTGGAGCCCCCTACACATAACTTCCCCTGAACGCTCGACATCCTTGCCTTCACTACGAGCCAACCCGGGAAAGGAATCCCATGATTGGCCGCTCCCCCCGGGCTTGTTTTTATTAGCTGCCTGCGGGACCGACACACGTTAAAGACAAGCGGTTATTGGTCTGGTTTAAGAGTTGAGTCAGCACTGTATTTTTTTTAACTCCCTTTTTTTGAGAGAAAACTGTTTTTCTCATGATTTTTTCACTCAGTTGCAAATAAGCTTATTTAACTGCGCAAAGTTTTTAAAACCTGCACCTCTAGTGCTGAATTGCACAGAGGGAAAAAAAACATTTACTCTAAAAATAAAAATGGATCAAAAAATACTCACGGTACTGAATCAACCCATTAGAGAATGAGAAAGACATAAGGCTGTTTGCTTAAAGGGGCTTGCAGGGGGCATCAACAATCGGAATGCCCTCCATTGGGCACTGCAAACAACAGAATCAAGCTGAGTATATAGGGAAACCAGGGGGATTCACACTGCGGCACATCCAAAGACTGGATCACAGCTGGAGGTGCGCGGCACGCCATTCATTCAGATTAGATTGCTGGGTAATGTAATCTATTCTGATTGACTGGAAGCCTACATTGTATGTGGGTGGAGAGAGGCAACAATACCGGTGATCCATGGGGGCTCACACACCGAGGCATCCGAATCCGGATGCCCCAGTAAAACTGACCAAAACCCAAATCCCAAACTGAGATGCCCCAAAATAAGAAGACCAGTTAAAAATGATCAAACCTCATCTACACTTGTAGCATGAAGGCATTCCGATGCAGCATCCGAGGTTAGTAAAGGAGCAGCCTACAGGGCCTTGCACTTAGTCATGCGCCCAGCAAGCCTGATTGACCACTGGTGCTCACATGAAAGGCTGCTGTGGGGAAAAACCTAAAAGTGGACTTCTTGGTCTCTGGCCTTCTCTGATGGGGCATGCATGGGACATCCAAATTGTCATTTTCTGCAAATGTAGGAGGAGAAGGTCAGGGAAATAATGGACATCAATTATTAAGATATATGTGAGCGCTGTCACTTATGGACCCGTCAGCTGTCAGAACATGCAGAGAAATATGCTCAGCAACTTTGTTTGATCAGTTCTCATTGAATCAACTGATGCTAGAAATAATTGATCTGAACACCAATAATATTCATGTATATCAACTATTTTAAGAACAAGGTTCTATTATTCCTGGTCAGCTGACAGCTATGGCAATAGTAATAAGAATTGGGAGGAATGATGCTCCTCTGCTATGTCATGCATAGTAATGAGGGATCATGCACCTAACCTGCTTCACTTCCCTGTCTTTCAGCAAATGTTCCCATAGGAAGGGGAGGGGGGGGGCATACGAGGTTTTAAATATTAAACAAAGGGATATGTTCTCTGATTAATAAATGACAAGCTCGGCATCCAGGAGGGTTTGGAAATGGCATCTGTTTTTGTAGTAAGACATTTCAATGTTTATTATGTTTATCTGTAATAATAAGTCACGGCAACTGGACTTTCTGTATTTTTCTTATATGTTTTCCCGATCAGCCAGCTGCCTTTAAAAAAAAGAATAAAATATTAAATGACCCACAATTGGTAAAGTGGACCAACAGTCAAAAATGACTTAACCAACACAACAAACAGTGCTCATATGCATTGCTCCCCGGGCCAATTCAGATTGCTGCACATAAACATTAATTTACCTTTTTTAACTCCTGCTGTGTTAATGTTAAAAAGAAAGTGGCGGTTAATGGACCTGCGGGCAACCTGCACACAGGAAGTGGTGCTGGGCTTCTTGTTACTGTGCATTGGCCAGTTATGTAAGTTGAATCCAGCCATAGCCATGGATGAGATGCTGGGAGAGGAAGTTCCAAAATGGCGGCTAGCTTTCTTTTCCAACTGTGCCAGGCTGTTGGTCTGGTTTAACTATGCTTATTGGGGCAACAGTCAACAGTATTTAAAGAGGAACAACACCCAAGGAAATGACTTTCTTGCAGAGGAGTAGCTTGACTTTCTGGCACCCAGGGCAAAGATTCAAAATGGTGCCCACCACCTGTGCTCAGGTCCACAATTGGCACCCCCCTGACCTGCTGCACCCAGGGCATGTGCCCCCTGCTTCCCCCTAGCTGCGCCCCTGCTTTCTTGTGTGTTGTTGCTCTCTGGTAGGGAATCCCGATTTGGGATGCCCATTGTATGTATCCCCACAGATCGCCAAAAATTAAACTTTCTTGGGTTCCCATGGGGCTCAGTCTATTTAGCCCCAAGCAGCAAAAGTAATCTCAATAGAGTGAGCACCACCTGCTGAACCACCGCACCGGCCTCTAGCTGCATCTAAACCCATTTAGAAAGGACTGGCACAGGTGCCCCCAGAGCTAAAGGTCTGAGAAAAAAAGTCAGTTCCCGAAGGTGCGGGCAATGAATCAAAGCTGTGAGGAGGGCTGATCTATGAGTGCAGGCGAGGGGCGCATTTGAACAAAAGAGAGACTGTTGGCGATTCCTCCTGCTATGCCATGCTGCTGTCACCACCATTCACAGCTTCTTGCTCTGTGCCCTGCCACAGTGTGAATGGCAGGATAGGTGGCATGGTATAGCAGTAAGAATCGCCAGCATTCTCTGCTGTTTGCAAATGCCCCTTCCCCTGCATACACTTTTCAACCCCATAGGGACTGAGGTAATGTTTATGTTTGTGGGGGGGCCTCATGTTCCAGGGAGGGAGCGTGCTTAGCAAAGTGTCTCTGCATGCCCTGTGGGATTCCCACAATAGCTCACTGCAGAATACCAAGGGATCTTTTTTCTGACTGCAATGAGGATACCATTAAAGAGTCTGACATTTTCCAAATGGACAGACCCTTTTTTTCTAAAAGTCCCTGTCCAGGCACGTGCTAACTTTCTCCCGTCTTATCCTCCTGGGAACAGTATACAATGAGCCATCTCAACACTGTACATCTCAAAAGCTCTGATGTAAATACCCCATAGGAAAGGTATGCCATGCTTTATGAGTCATGTGCGCAATCCTACCTCTGCAGAATACAACTGATGAACTCAAACACGTTATGAAAGCAAACATTTCCAACATATCATATAATAATCAGTGTGCAGAACCCTCCCATCTCAAGAAACCGATAATAGGCATGGGGCATAACCCCCACAAAAAGAACCTTGTAACAGACAGTTTGCAGGATCTCCCACAACAACCTAATAACAGGTAGCAAGGGCCACACCCCCTCCAAGAACTAGATAAAAGTGTGTAGAACCTCCCCTCCAAAAACTAATAACAACCCCCCAGATAACTCAATAATAGGTAGTATGGATCCCCCCTACAAGAACCCGAAAACAGGCAGGGTGGCACACAGACAGTGTGGCAGAACACATCCAAACCACCTAATAACAGATATTTTCTCTTGGGGGAGCCCTGCATCACTCATGTGTGTGTATGAGTGCAGAGGGGAGGACAGGTGGGAAGGAAACTGTTAAACTCACAGTGTCCCAGTGCTGCTTGCTGCTTCCCCCGGAGATTTAAAGCTCCAATTTTAGGGGGAAAATGAGTCTTATGGAGCAAAAACTATGGTACCTATTGACAAGCTATACATAAAACCACTCCAGGTCGTATTTTATGATGCAGACTGAGAGAAACCCAAGATTGTGCAAAGTTGTCATCCAAACAAAAAGGATGCTTATTTACAATAGTTCCATGCGCTCCTTCATAGTTGTTATGTCTTCAGTATGACTCTACATTGTATTAAAAAAACATGGATTTGGATGTCTATAGATGGCATTTATAGGGCTGGGGAAATGGCAATTCCATCTTACAAAACCAATCTAAAAAGGCATAGAAAAATATAGTAAGCATTATATTTTAGTGAACCAAAAAATGAGCTGGTCAAAGGCAATAGTGTCCTTGTAGGAACAAGTTTATATTTCATCTAGACTGATATTAACTTCACATGCTGGCTTACCTAAGTCTTTATAATTCGCAATAACACCAGCAACATCTAAAATGCATTTACCGGTAGATAGAATTTATACGAAAAATCCAGCATTGCTTTAATATGCTGTCAGATATAAAAAGAACATCTGAAAAATATGATGAGTATGGTCCCTGAGGCAGTGAGTGGTTGCTAATGCAGGAATCCTGCTCTTTTTATACATTATCTATAGCCAGGCAGGGGAAGGAAGGAGCGCGCAGAGAGAGGACACTGATACAGGTTCTACAGCGAATGCACATTTGCTGGTAGGAAAGCAGCTTTAGACAATGCCTTTAAATGCTGCAAAGCACAATGTTAGTAAGATATTAACTAACTGCAACCTATCAAATGTATTGTGTCATCAATCTGTAATCCATATACTGAAATAGATTTTTTCTATTTGGTTTCTGTACTAAGAACATTCACTAGAGTGTTTTTAGATTAAAGTGATACAAAAAATGGGTAGTGACCGCAGTGCAGAGGTTTACCTTGATTGTTGTTGCCCCCTCTCTCCCATGCATTTCCCCTTTGCAAGCCAGATTCAGGCCCCACACACTTACCTTCTCCTTGCTCCCTCAAGCCCATAATTGGCTGCAGGGGCACCTGGACATTCGGATAATGGGACTCGGTCTTGCTGAGGAATGGAGGAGGAGGCAAAATTGAGGTGTCCAAAACTGGGATTGCTGGGGTCCATCGCCCCCCCCCCCTTGCTGCAACCTGTTGCAATTGACACCCTTTCATATTAAATGGGAGTTGGATAGCTTTAACGTGGACCAAAACCCAGGATTTTGACTATCCTGGGTTTTGGTCCTTTCCTTCGGGACACCCCTGATCAGCTGTGTGAAACCCCCCCAGATTGCTGATGCCAACTCACCTCTTCCCGGTCCTACAGTGCATGCGCTGCCGCTCGTCCAATCACCACGCTCACATAGTGTAAGCCTTCGTCTACAGACCTAGGAGCACGCATAGTAGTTCATATTGAAGCTGTGCCCAATTAATTGTCTTGCATTGACCTTCATCTAAGGCCAGCAGCGGCCGCATCCTCCACTTCTCTCCAACAGGGAGTGCGCCGGCCATTCATAAATGCCTGGCATGGGCAAGTGCCCTGCTAGAGAAATAGCGGGGATGCGGCCATGGTTCGCACATGCACCATTGGACCAGGAAACAAGGTAAGTGTATGGGGTGACCTGGGGGGTTTCACAAAGCGGGGCATCCCAATTTTGGATGCTCCAGAGGGAGGGACTCAATCGGCCCCGGAATCTTATAGATTCCCAGGCCGATCGTAGTGGGTTTTGGTCCACTTTAACAATAGGAGAAAAGTTGTTACTTCAGAATAAGAATCATTTTAATGTCACTATATATATATATATATATATATATATATATATATATATATATATACAAGGAATTCTTTTTTGACAGAGCAAAAGAGAGGAAGGGGAATTTAAAGGAACAATAAGAACAAGGACAAGTTTATAGTGTAAAAATTGAACAATTGCTAGTTAGATTCATAATGTAATACTACTACGTAACAAGTGCTCACTAGTTAATGCATAAAGTGTATTCTATGCATTAACTAGATTAACTCGATTACTGTCTCACAGCACAACGAGTATCCTGGGTGCGTCGGGTCCTGTGTTATTTTAGATGCACAGGATTTAGATCTAAAGTTATTTAGAACCTTTGTAGCTGTGAGAGGGGTACTCAGGAATGGATTAAGAGGGGGGGGGGCACAAGGACCTCCACCACTTTCCCTGCAAAGGGGGCCTCCACCAACCTGGTCTGGTCCAGGAGGCTTTGGTCTGACAGGCTGTAGGGCCAGCAACAAAGCTATAAGCAGCAGTGGGGCCCACCTGCTCCTGGGGAAACCATGTTTTGTTTTTGAAAACTTGCAGCCAAAGCCACCACAGGGCAGGATGGAGAGTCTAGAGCAGGGGCCCACAACTCACCTCCTCAAGGGTCACCAACAGGCCGGGTTTTGTAGAGCTCCACACAGATGCATATTTGCAGTAATTAGTGCCCAGACAGAGCTATAGATCTGCTGCTTCACTAATTACCTCACCTGTGCATCTGCAAAATCCGGCCTGTTGGTGGCCCCTGAGGAGGAGGGTTGGTGGCCCCGGAGGAGGAGGGTTGGGGGACCCTGCTATAAAGCCATCATCAGCAATGCTATAGTGATGGGTGCGTGCAGAGCTGTCACTGCACATAAGCCACCAAGCACAGCCCCTGGAAGCTTTCTGCTGGACCAGCTGGGTGACTACACCCCCCCACCCAGAATGGCAAAGCAGGCGTTCCCGAGCAGCACGCACCCGCACAAGGGTGACACAAGGGTGACACAAGGGACTCGATCTGATGTTCTAGTAAGTAGGTAGGTGCCAGACAACCACCAATCAGTTACTTGGCTGGACTATTATTTTAAAATACTGTATCTGGGGCCTCCATCACATTTTGTGCCCAGGGGCCTCCACCACACTTAGAGGCCGATTCATTAATAGCGCCAGGTAGCGACAGATGAGCGACTGAAGTATGGCGCTATGAGCGCCGCTAGCGTACGCCGCGGGCGGTAGCGATTCGCTATAGCAGGCCTCCTCAGTCGCTACCTGGCGTTGTTGGGAACAACGCCTACATTGCTGAATATGATGTTGGAGCTCAGCTTTGTAGGCGCTATCAGTCAGTTTGACCACGCTATTCAACACAGCGCCTGCGCTTTGCTTTGCTGTGGGCTGGGAATCAAGTACCTTCAGAATTAAACACATTGCAACATGTTTCTTTCGTTTTTTTTTTATTTTGTGTTGAAAAGGAACTAAAATTAAAACAGAAATTAGAATGAAAAGGAAAATTAAAACAGAAATTAAAATGAAAAGGAAAATTAATACAGAAATTAGAATGAAAAGGAAAATTGGCGTCAGGGTGCATCTCGGGGTGCCTGAAAAAGATTAAAAAGTGCAGTTAGTATATATATTTAAATTGGCTTTTTCGCTGTAAAAAAATATTGCATTAATTTTTAACCAACATTTGCGTCAATCTTGCACACCAACCCTAATTGTTATGTTGTTCAGCTTCCACCCCCCCTTAGAGTGGTTTGGGTCATCTTACACCCCCCTTAGAGTGGTTTGGGTCATGTTACACACCCCCTTAGAGTGGTTTGGGTCATCTTACACCCCCCTTAGAGTGGTTTGGGTCATCTTACACCCCCCTTAGAGTGGTTTGGGTCATCTTACACCCCCCTTAGAGTGGTTTGGGTCATCTTACACCCCCCTTAGAGTGGTTTGGGTCATGTCCCCCCCCCCCTTAGAGTGGTTTGGGTCATGTTCCCCCCCCCCCCCTTAGAGTGGTTTGGGTCATCTTACACCCCCCTTAGAGTGGTTTGGGTCATGTTACACACCCCCTTAGAGTGGTTTGGGTCATCTTACACCCCCCTTAGAGTGGTTTGGGTCATGTTCCCCCCCCCCTTACAGTGGTTTGAGTCATCTTACACCCCCCTTAGAGTGGTTTGGGTCATGTTACACACCCCCTTAGAGTGGTTTGGGTCATGTCCCCCCCCCCTTAGAGTGGTTTGGGTCATGTTCCCCCCCCCTTAGAGTGGTTTGGGTCATCTTACACCCCCCTTAGAGTGGTTTGGGTCATGTTACACCCCCCCTTAGAGTGGTTTGGGTCATGTTCCCCCCCCCCCCCCTTAGAGTGGTTTGGGTCATGTTCCCCCCCCTTAGAGTGGTTTGGGTCATGTTACACACCCCCTTAGAGTGGTTTGGGTCATCTTACACCCCCCTTAGAGTGGTTTGGGTCATGTTACACACCCCCTTAGAGTGGTTTGTGTCATCTTACACCCCCCTTAGAGTGGTTTGGGTCATCTTACACCCCCCTTAGAGTGGTTTGGGTCATGTTACACACCCCCTTAGAGTGGTTTGGGTCATCTTACACCCCCCTTAGAGTGGTTTGGGTCATCTTACAACCCCCTTAGAGTGGTTTGGGTCATCTTACACCCCCCTTAGAGTGGTTTGGGTCATGTTCCCCCCCCCCCCTTAGAGTGGTTTGTGTCATCTTACACCCCCCTTAGAGTGGTTTTAGCCAAATTATGATGAAAGGTCAAATAAATTTACCCAGTAGTGCAGTACTTGGATTAGAGTGAAGGGTAGTTAGCTTACCGCAAAAAAGGAAGTGATCATCCTTTTCCTTAGCTCATCGCCAGTCTGGGTGTCCTCACTTCTTCCTGCGGGCAAGTTGGGGATTTCTGGCACCAGTGCTGTCTCCTCGGGGGATTGAATTCGGTGACATATGCAGATATTGTGGAGCACACAGCAGGCGAGGATGATCTTGGAGACCTTCTGTGGGCTGTATAGCATCTCTCCTCCTGGGCGTGCCAAACATAGAAAGCGTGCTTTCAGCAGGCCGATGGTTCTTTCCACAATGCTTCTGGTCTTGCGGTGTGCTGCATTGTAGCGTTCATGGGCAGAGGTCCGTGGGCTCCTGACCGGAGTCAGCACCCACGTTCTCTGCCCATATCCCTTATCCGCTGTAGAAAAAACACAAGGAGAGAGACAGCAATTAGTACTAGTACATGTATTGGTTTTCATTTTTTAGAATTTGGCTTACTAGGCCACATATTTGAGTCAAAATACTTTGACATGGTTAATTATTTACCCAGTAGCCAGCCAGCTGGCATTTCGTTGTTCTCAAACTTCCGGCACAGGACTGTCCGCTGCAAGACGTAAGAATCGTGGCATGAGCCGGGGAACCCCGATCTCACCGCCCGCAGCTTCATCTCATGGTCACAGACCACCATAACGTTGATAGAATGGAATTGTTTCCGGTTTCTGTAATACAGCTCCTGTGCACGGGGAGGGCGGAAAGGGATATGTGTACCATCAACGCACCCTAGCACATTCAGGATCCCTCCCATTAGATAGAAAGCATGTTTTATTTTGGCAACCTCTTCCTCATCCTCAGGAAACTTGATGTAAATTGGGATTAAATCACAAATCGCCAGAACTACCTGGATTAGTATGCGGCTCATAGTAGCCTGGCTTATCCCGCTGAGGAGGGCAGAGGTTGCCTGGAAGGTCCCTCGTGCCAAGATATTAAGCGTGGCACACAGGCGTACTATGCCTGGAATGGATTGAGTGCGTTTGGTGGATGACTCGATTTTGTGCTTAATCTGATCATGTAGGGACTGTAGTGCAGCACGATTCAGACGGAAGCGGCTCCTGATCTGCTCGTCACTTAAGTCCCATACTGAAAGGCGGATTCCAAAGGAGCGGGGTGCCCTAAGCCTCACAACACCCCGCTCCCTGGCCTCCTGCTCTTCCAGCATACGCATACATCCATCCACCCAGACACCATACATCACCCTCTTATCCATCACACACACTCAACAGATATACAAAATCAAACAAACAAAAACAAAAACCACAAACACACCACACACACAAACAATCACACTCCGCACACACTCACTACAATGCAGCTCACCAAAAAAACCAGAAGTATAGTGGTCCAAACCACCAGCCTGCTGAAAAACAGCTTTCTAAGTTAGGCACAACCAAGAGGGGAGTTGCTGCACAGCCCACAAAAGGCCCCAAAATCAAGCCTCACTTGCTGTATGCTCCACAATATTTGCATATGCCACCAAAAACAATCTCCTAAAGAAACAGCACTGATGTCAGAAATCACCCAACAAGCCACAGAGAGTGAGGACAAAACCCAGACAGAGACTCAAATGAGCTAAGGGAAACAAGCACCACACCACAGCCTTTGCCACAGTGTAACAATACCAGAAGCTTGCAAATTCCTTCCATTTATACTTCACTTTGAAAAAGGACAGGTCCGCTTTCCCGCCTTTTGCGTTGCTCTGCTATTTCCGGGCGCCAATTAGCCGACCCAGGTGTGCGTGAAACGGAGTGCGCACGCGCACACTAGTAGCGCTACTAGCGTATGTGAGCCGAAACTTGCGTGCATTAACGGACATGGCCGAAAATTCAGTGGTGGGCCAATGAAAGGTAAGCTGCTGTTTATTTAAATAGCCGTTAGGATAGCCACATGTCACAAGGGTTTCATATACATCAGTCCATTGTTGTATTTGGGTGTGTGTTGTTTGGTTAATGAGGTCTGTAATTAGTTAATTGGCTAACACACATGCTTCAGTCAGTGCAGTGGAGGTGTGGCTAGAAGGACCTGGGCAGTATGTGTGAATCTATTAAGTGGGCTGGTTTGTGATTGGCTGTTAGAGCACATAAAACCTGGCCAACCCAAAGAGAGTGCGATGCCATTCTGTAGTCTGCATGCGTGCTTGTTGGTTGTGTATTTGTGTGTGTGTGCAGCTACAGGATGGAGCCAAATTCAGGACATCTGCCGGCCACAGCAGGCCCAAGTAGGAGTTTGGGGGGTGCTGTGCGCAGACCTCCCTTACGGAAAAGGGCCCAGCCTGAAGGTGGTGCAGCACCCCAGGCTAAGCGCCCAGGTGCCAAGAGGGAGCCTGAATTTAATTTGGCGGAGAATAATCATCTTGTGCGCCTTACCCTTGCTAAATGGGAGCTACTCTTTGGCTCCCAAAGCAAGTCAATAGGCAAACAAGAAAGATGCAAACTGTGGGATGCAATTGGTGTGGAGCTTAGTAGCACTGCTCAACACCCACGTAGTGGCCCATCCTGCAGGAAACGCTTCTACACTTTGAGAGGGGCCCTTATGAAAAAGATGAATCACGATCTTGATGTGGACAGTGGGACCATCCAGGCTCCAAAGAGTACCTACAGGCCGTATGAGGAGATGCTGAAGGCCAAAATTCCACTGGCTCGGCTGCAGGGTGTGGATCCTGGGGATGACACCACAGGTTGGACTGAAGGTACATATTTTCTGCCTTTTTTTAAAAGCTAATGTTAATGTATGTGATTAGCATTTTCTCTTTCTGCCCAACTAACAGGAGGACCTGTGAAGTAGTACATTATACCTCATACATTTTTTACTTTCCTGTCTGTTGCTTTCTGCATAGGTGCACATGGTGCTGTCCAGGATTTGCCTCAGGACACACAAACTCCTGCCCTTCAACCAACCTCAAGCCTAACCCAGTCTGCCATTGAAGGTATTTACCACTAATTTAGGTGCTGGTTGTTTGGGGAACAAATGGGTGTGGGAGCAGCTCCAACAATCGAGTGGGGCACTGTTGAGTATTAATAATATGGACCTGCGGCCTAATTTCACGCCCACTTTAACCCTCACAGCAACTAACTAACAAGGCCCTAACATGTGTAGCTATGTTGGAAGGCAGAGATGTGTGGCCATATATCTGCATATAAATGTGTAAGCCACACTGGCCTTGATTAGTGAATATTAGTGAATGAGCTGCTCACACACACCTTAATGCATGTTGGATTTTTGCACGCACATTACCAATGGCTCAATGTTTGCTTGATTTTTGCCTAGCTGCCCCGCCATTGGCCCCAGCATCTCCTCAGGAGCCAAGCTACTCTTTGGATGTCGGTAAGTGCATGTGTCAACCTTGCTTTATCCACTTTAACCCAAGTGCATGTGTCTCATTCCTCTTTTTTATTGGTAGGCCAAGTGACTGGTTCATCTTTGGACCCCACTTCCGATGTTGCAGGTCAACAGGACCCTGTTGGTGTGTATAGCAATACATAATGTATCCTTTATGCTGTTTCTGTTACACTGGTTCGATTTAGTTAGTCTAATAATCTACATGTTTGCTCTGTCAACTTGAAGATGCCTCTTTGGAGTGCTTATTCCCTCCCCAGGGTCAGTCTAATAGTTTTTGGAGTGATTGCAATGCATTTTGTTTGACATATTTTTGGACAAACATTCACCCTAGTAGTTTGAGGAATATTTAGAGCCATTACTTGTGTTTTTTAGTTGGCCAGAATATCGGAAGTGGCTGTCCGGAAAGGGCCCTTCAAGTTCAGGCTGCCAGAGATGAGGGTAAGTTGTTTTGGCTTGCTCTAGTATGTATTTTGGCTCTACTTTTGTGGCACTTTCTTCAGGCAACTTGTGTTTCCACATGTATTTTAAAGGTCCAAGCTCGAGTGAGGGCCCCACTCCAGACATCTGGGAGATTGCGGGTATGTGTAATTTTAGCAATGTGTCTGATCTTATTTGGCCCAATTATTGCCTCTTATTCCTCTAACATACATGTTATCAATCTGAGTTTAACAGATACCTTTTGTCTAGTGTGTAATTTTGCACTTTGTGGAGGTATGGCCTCGATAGGCTATCCATGTTACATTTGAGTTTTGTCCACTGACCTACTAACCTGACTTTCCTGTTTAGCATATGCCAACTTGCCGGAGATCTCAGATGTTGAATTGCCCCTCTCTGGCAGCGATACCTCGCTCCTACCTGTGGCGGACGACACGGAGGTAACATGGCTGATTTAGAGGAGCAATAACCACATTGCCATGTTCGTGGGTAGTGGATGAAGCAACATGTCACATTTCCTTTCTTTGTCATTTTGGCAGGAGGCGGAACCAGAACCCCAAGCTGGGACCTCCTCCCAAGTCCCATGTGGCCAAGCTTCCGAGGCTCAAACAAGGGTAAGTTGTATAGTGACTGTTTTGGCAAATGATTTGGAGGGGCATACCTGCATTGGTTCGGTTTGACTAAAATGTTGTTTTATATTTTGTTAGCCTCAAACCACAGCAAGAGGAGGTGTGGCACCAACCAGTGCAGATTTTTACGAGCTAGGGGTCCGGATGCTGGAGGACTACAGTCGCCAACAGCCGCGTGATGGAACTAATGAGCGCATTGCGGCGTTGGAACAGCAGGTGCTGATGTGTCAGCAACAAAATGAGGCCCAGCAGCGCCAGATCGACCAGTTGATCCGTAACCAGCAGCAGAACCAGGAACTTGGTCGGCTGGCCAATCTAATGGAGCAATCTCTCCAGCGCCAGGAACAATCTCTCCAGCAGCAGCAAGAATCTATACAGCGCCAGGAAGAATGTCTCCAGCGGCAGGACCAAACTTTGTTGTTGATACAACAGCTCATACAACAGCAGTCTATGTTTTTTACTGCACTGTTGTCCCCCAACACCGCCCCTAGCAATGACTCCCAACCTCCCCGGCCACCCAGCCAAGAATATTAATTTTGTTTGTTTGTTTTTTTCTGTAAATATATTTGATTAACCCACCTCTAAATTGTGTTTTTCCTAAGACATAGCTAATAACACAGTCAGGGATGAGTATCTTGATCTATGTAAATAAGGGGCCTTTATGGAAAATCAATATTGCTAATAATGTTGCATATTTAAGTATAGGAATATACAGCAAATAGTTTACAATACCAGCATGCACAGGTGGCCGGGCAGGAATTGTATTCCAATCAGATAGGACAGCATCCTGCGACAATAAAGCAGGGCTGGGACAAGATTGAGAAGCCAGATTAGAAGAAGACTAGGGTCGTAAAAGATCAAAGGAATACCAGAAGCCCACTCTTAGTATAATTGAGGGAGGGGGCAGAAGGAAGGAGGAGGTTTTGACGGGAGACTGCTTGCACAGGAGAAGTTTGTGAGTGCCGTATCAGGAGGGTAATGTGTCTTTCCCTGTAAATATGTATGCCAGTCTCATAACTGGATTGTATTGTGTCTGATTTGAGATTTGATTGCATTATTGTGTTATTTTGTCTACAATATATCTCTTTATTTACTACTTGTCCCAGTGTCTCTTGCATTTACCAGAAGTCAAAAGAACCTAGTCTTATAGTCTTATGCGTGTATCCATTGCGTGATCATTGGCCAGATATTGACAATATTGGTATATGTGTTGCCTATTTAGTCGAGCCGGGCAGGATAAATATATACACAATATTATTAATATCTAGTTATAATATTGTTTACATTTGCCGAGCGGCAGGCAGGAGATATATAATTGTTTACATTTGGCTAAGAGCCATTCAGGAGATATTAATATTATTATTAGATTCTCTTGTTTACATTTGGCTTGCGCCAGCCAGGAGATACTAATTATAATATTATTATTAGTATTAGTATTGTTTACACTAGATATGTAAATGTATTTGTAAATTTATGCCACACATTTGTGACCATAGCTTACTATGGTTTACACATTAAATGGCTCCAAAGGTATGGCAAAATTTACACACAAATGGGTTTGGAGACAGTTAAACTATGCTTGCCAAGGCACAACACTGTAATTATGAAAATAGAAAATGCTTTATTTGAAAGGTGGCCAACAGGGCCAACATTGCCCAACAAAGGGCCTCAAACAACGGGCCAGTCATCCCCCCACCCTAACGACGACGCCGCCGCCTCTTCTTGGCCAGCAGCATCAGCTTCAGACGCCTGATCTCCCGCCACAGTCTGCGATGCTGGTTTTCACAAGCTGTAGAGATGTATAAAAAAAAAAAAAATTAATAAATGGAATGTGACCTCAACAGACACAGATGTAGCAATGTAATGTCAGTGTGTCCAATTAGCTGACACTCACATTAACATTGTTGCCCACTGTGCGCTTATTTGTTAACATTATATGAGTACTATTGGCTGGCAGAAATTTGGCCACCACATCCCAAGCATACATTTACTCTTAAAGTGGACCAACACCCACCGGTGATCGGCCCTGGAATCTATAAGATTCCCGGGCCGATCACCTCCCTCCCCGCGGGACATCCAAGATCGGGATGTCCCGCGGGGTGAAACTCCCCCAAACACCCCAAACTCCTTACCTCAGTTTCGGCGGCGCCCGGCCACCGCCGCCTCCCTCGCGCCCCTCTAGACGTGCGCGTCCCTGCGCCGGCCTTCTGTGAATGGCCGGCGCGGGCACGCGCGCGTAAAGAGGGACGCGTGGGAGGCGGAGGAGGAGGAGCCGCTTGTCCGCGGCTTGTCCGTCGGCTCGGGGAGAGGTGAGTTCGGGGGATTCGGGGGGGTTTCACACAGCGGGGCACCCCAATCGGGGGTGCCCCACCGTAGTGGACCAAGACCCAGGATAGTCAAAATCCTGGGTGTTGGTCCTCTTTAACTCTTGGGAATCAAAGAAGGTATAAGTCCCAGTGTGTACATTTATGTGTTTAGTCACAGCCAAACATCAGGGCCTAAGTCCTAACGCGTAAACTAGTTTTGACAAGAATCTTAGAGGTCACGACCTAAGCAGCCCCATTTGGTTGTGTCTAAACCACAAATTGACTCAATGTGGCAAAATCAAGAATGTGAGGCAACAATCAAGCATGCAGACAGGCATGTAGGATTGTTGACCAAACACATGTAACCTAGATGTGTGTTAAATTAACACATAGGTACATTGTAAATGTCTGCAGATTTGACTCGAAGACATAGGGTTCACAAGTGCATAGGAAGTGGGATGTACTCACCATCGCAGCTGTGGCGGGGGCCCATGCTGCTGGCCGTCCCTGGAGCTGGGGTGGGGAGGATGGTGACTGGCTCCGTCTGCGTAGAAACATCTGTCAGGAGAAAGCAAAAGAGAAATCCAAAATTAGTGGGACAATGACACCTGACTATTTGACATCCATCTGGTTAGGGAGTCTAAAAAAACAAATGCTTGCATGGTTACATACATGTTGGCCAACATAAGCATATTTCCTGGACCATGAGTTCATGTAAATTATTTATGGTTGCAACATGGACCCCTAAAGATAATGTGCCAATAACCTTGACAGTGCAATGTTAAGGACTAATTTGCAGTTGATTGGCGAATGTTACTAGTGTGCAACATGTGTTAGCCGGAACTACTTAACCAAATAACACATTTGCTAGCCCCCATCATGTTGTGGGCAGAAACATAGGGGTGGTTGCCAGTTGGCTAGCACTGTAGTGGGGTTTGTGATGTTAATGTACATTATCAAACCACCTTGTACTATGGACCAGGAAACATGTGTCTCTTAAAAGTGGGCCAAGACCCAGGATTGATACTATTCTGTGTTTTGGTCCACTTTGGCAGAGCACCACCATTTGAGTGAGACACCGTCCGCCGCCGCTGCCTTCCGCACATCACTCCTCCAGTGTGTGCGCACGCGCAGGCCATTAGAAAACAGAGAGCGCAGGCGCACACACATCTAGAGGGGCACGCAGGAGGCTGCGCCGGTGGCTTCTTCCACCCCCAATGAGGTAAGAAGTTTGTGGGGGTTTTTTTGGGGGGGGCCCTGGGTGAGGGAGGTGATTGGGCAGGGAAGCTTCGAGATTCCAAGCACAATCAACCATGGGTCTTGGTCCACTTTAAGGAATGTCATAACATAGTGAATGTGATGGATAACAACAAACACTTACCATGACTATGCCCGTGGAGAATGCGTCGCCAAAAGGCCATGGAGGTGCCGCCTATATGATGCCCTGCAAATTAGAGAGGAATGGCAAGGGCTAAGTACAAATGGGCAGATGAAACCTGTCACAGACTAACAATGACAAAATGTGCACTCACCAGGGGATGATCCGCCACTTGAAGCCCAGGGAGGGCTCTGAGGAGGAGGCGGGGAGCCTCGGCTCCTCACACTCTGCTTGGAAGATCCCCCAGCCAAAGGGCCACCCTCCTCCCTCTCACTCCCTGCTCCTTCAGGGAGTGTGGGAGAGTCCATTCCTTCCACCCCACTTGGACTCCCCACTTGAGAGTGGCCCCTTGGCTGGTGAGACTCCTCAGAGTCAGAGTGTGAGGAGCTGAGGCTTGAACCTGCCAGCCCCCCAGCAGCACACTCCTCTGGGGCGTCATCCCCTTCCTCCCCTGGGTCCTCCAAATAGGATCCGCGAGAGGAATCCCTTCCCACGTTTACCCAGGGGAGGACGCTTATCTGTGTTGAGGGGGAGAAAGAAAATAATTAATATTACGACCACAAATGGACACTGCTTAGCAGATGATTTAAACTAAAGTATAAACATAGCATAAGCTTAAACTTACCTGATGCGTAGGCATCATATAGGCGGTACACGCCTTCAGGGTCCCGGCGATTGAAATCGGACCATTTCTGCTGGATGGCACGGATGGTGAGCTGGGTGTTGAAGCGCCGGGACACTGTGGCCTTCACCTCCATGGCAATTCGCTTCTTGCCCCCACGGGCATAGTCATATTGGTGGATGCAGAAATCCTATGAGAAATGAAAAACAAACACAAATCAATACATGACATCAGAACTATGGCATAAACAGTTATACTGAGACCAGAGTAAAGTGGACCCACACCACGGATTAGCAATATTCTGGGTTTGGGTCCACTTTGGTGGGGCACACCAATCGGGGGTGGGCCGCTGTCTGAACCCCCCTTGGAAGGCCTGAAAAACACCACTGACCACACTCCCACGTGACTGCGCCAGGCTAGCACAGCGCTCTGCGCCGCTGTGGTATGCGCATCCAAGGCCATTTGGACGTGCATACCAGCTCCGCTGCCTCTGAGCGCCAAAGAACGCATGTGGCGTTTGACTCTAACAGGGAGTGCGCCTGCGCAGGCCATGAACAAATGTCTGGCGCAGGGGACCACCCTGCTAGAGGGAAGCGCAAGACGCATCCGCAGCTCACGCATGCACAGATGGGACGGGGCTGAGGTAAGGTTTATGGCCCTCCAGGGGGGTTCATCCACGCAGGACATCCAGATTGGGGATGCCCCGCGGGGAGTGATCAGATTGGTTCAGAAAGCTAATAGATTTCAGAGCCAATCCCCCCTGGGTGTTGGTCCACTTTAAACACAAAATGCAAGAAAAACATACTCACTTTGACCACCTGGCCATTAACGCGGCTATCCACCCTCATTCTTCGCTTTTTTGCATGCCCAGGAGGGGAAGGGGTGGGAGGGGTGCTAGGTGGGGGAGGTGAGGTAGGTGGGGGAGGTGGGAGAGGGGTGGAGGGGTCTGAATCTGAGGAGGAGCTGGGGAGGCGCTGGATCCGTCTCCTGGGCAGAATGGTGGAAACGCTAAGGAGGAAACAGGAAACGGATATGACCCAAGCGACAGGGACACCAAAAAAAAAAAAAAAAACGCTCCACGCACCAGGAACAAGCTGTTATCAGCTATGTGCAAGCTAAGTGGCGGAAAAAGTAAATTGACACATTACAACAAGCTATTGGCCTAAGCGCTAGACATTTTTGTCCTTTAGGAGGCTTTGAAACGCAAAGGAGGGAACCGGAACCGGATATGACGAAAACAACTGTGAAATAAATTAAAAAAAAAAAAAAAACTCCGCGCACCAGGCACAAGCTAATATCAGCTATGTGCAAGCTAAGTGGCGGAAACAGTTAATTGACGCATTAAAACAAGCTATTGGCAAAGACGCCATTATTTATTAGCTTCATTTAGCTGGGGGTTCAACATACTGTAATGCATAGGTCCTTGAAAACCAAACAACTTGGTGCTGAAAAAGACAAATCTTATTCCTTCATAAAATCATCACACAATAAAACTATCCAACTACATGATAATGTGGCACACATGAGAATGCATAACGGGTTGTTATGAGCTTGTACGCCTGAATTAAATCCTGCATAATGTGGACATGCACGCTCACAACTACAGTGTATTCATTAAGAACGACTGGGGTCGCGGGAAGTGAATTCCTTGCAAATGGCAGAAGGGCACATGTATGAACAGCACAGCGCCGCACAACGCAGCGCAGCGAAGCACAGCGCCGCTCGCGCCGCCACATAGCGAATCAAAACAGCGACTGCACAAACTCTGACCACCACAGATTCATCAAGGACAGGGCTGCCGAATAGCTTGGGCGCTGACAATTTTGCAGAGCGAACGTGACCGCCAAACAGGACTGGCTAAAAAGTAGCTTTACAAGCCCCGTGTGTGGTGAAAACAAGCGATTTAGAGCCCAATGAGTTTGGTGGGAGGAGATGCATTTTAGATGTCACTCACAACATTACAGTGTAAAAATTACTACTTTCTCCAAAAAAAGTAAAATAACTAGCCAGATTAATAAAACATATCCCAATAAACATGTGTTGAATTTTGTGCCAAAGACAAGAACACAAAAACCACTTAAAACAATCATTGCAGCGTCTGCCATTGAAATGTATGGGAGAGCGGCAGGTAGCGCCAGGTCATACCTGTCGCTGTGATGGGATTAGCAGCGGCGCTGTTCGTTGCAGTCGGCTACATGATGAATGCCGCGCTAGCCGTCGCTCTCGCCGGCGCTAGCCTCATTTAGCTTGATAAATGCATCATTGTGACCGCCGCCGGGCGTACTTGAGTCGGTAGTCGCCGTTAGCTGCCGCTACCTGGCGCTCGTCAGACACTACCTGGCGCTATCGCTTGATGAATAAGGGCCATAGTCCGGCCCTCGGTGTACTTGTAATTCTGTTCTGCAGTTCTCAACATTCTCTTGTGTTAAAGCAGACCAACATCCATTTCCTAGCAAATGGGTGTGGTTTTGGGCCCGAGCCGCATTCTGAAATGCTTGGGGGGCATTTATATTACTGGATCCCCCCAACTCCTGCAATCCTTACATGAACCATGATCCTTGGCCAGAAATGCAGCCCCGCGACTGGCCGCCAGCCCTCTGAACCTCTGGGTTAAATCTGAGAGAATTATAAAAACAAGTGAAAAATTGTTCCATTTATTCAAATATTCTGTAGACCGTGAAGAGGTGACCATGACCATAAATGTAACCGATTAGAGATGTCTCCCTATGTGAACCCCCTGTGATCCCCCAATCCCTCACATTTACCCCTCAGGGAGTCCTACTGGCAGCTGGCACAATGTGGTTAAAGAACTTTGCCGCTAACATGGCATCAGGCTCCTGTGCTGCTTCAGTTCTGCCCCATCGATCCCTGTCCCCTCAGCTCTGCCTCATCCATCCCTGTCCCCTCAGCTCTGCCTCATCCATCCCTGTCCCCTCAGCTCTGCCTCATCCATCCCTGTCCCCTCAGCTCTGCCTCATCCATCCCTGTCCACTAGGCTCTGCCTCATCCATCCCTGTCCCCTCAGCTCTGCCTCATCCATCCCTGTCCCCTCAGCTCTGCCTCATCCATCCCTGTCCCCTCAGTTCTGCCCCATCCATCCCTGTCCCCTCAGCTCTGCCCCATCCATCCCTGTCCCCTCAGCTCTGCCTCATCCATCCCTGTCCTCTCAGCTCTGCCCCATCCATCCCTGTCCCCTCAGCTCTGCCTCATCCATCCCTGTAGCCTCAGCTCTTCCTCATCCATCCCTGTCCCCTCAGCTCTTCTCCATTCATCAATGTCCCCTCAGCTCTTCCCCATCCATCAATGTCCCCTCAGCTCTTCCCCATCCATCCATGTCCCCTCAGCTCCTCCCCATCCATCCATGTCCCTTCAGATCTTCCCCATCCATCCATGTCCCACTATACTACGTTCCATATACTATACTAGTTTCAAAAGCTAATAACTTGAAGTCATATATTTCAGGCATATACTAACCTCCCCCCAATTTATACCACTTTGGAAACAGTATAAACAGCATTTCAAAGCATCTCAAAATCTCATATTATATGTAATTTCCTTTTATTCTAATCAAAGCCACTTATAGCTGAGTTGGGAAGGGCATGGTGCAGCTTGGAGGAATGAAATTAAAAGGAGGGCAAATGTTGGAGCCCTGCTACAGCTTCTGCCCAGCGCTGCAGGAAATGGAGGAGAGGCACATGTGACAGGCAGCAGGTGAGCTTCTTGCTGCATTAAAGTGGACCAAAGCCCACCGTGATCTATAAGATTCCCGAGCCAATCAATTCCCTCCCCCTGGGGCATCCTAAATCGGGATGCCGTGCTGTGTGAAACCCACCAGGTCGCACCATACACTCACCCGCTATCCTTCTAGCAGGGTGAGTACCTGCACAGAGCGGCTGGCCTTAGTACAGGCTCAGACGACGTGACGTCAGCGGCTCCGAGCGCGCTGATTGGGCGAGCGGCCATGCATGCGCTGTAGGACCGGGGAGAGGTGCGTTAACTTTGGCGATCTGGGGGGGTTTCACGCAGAGGGGCCCCGATAGTCAAAATCCTTGGTTTTGGTCCAGTTTAATATTGCTGCTGGGTTTACAGTCCCTTTAAACCTATTCCCATACATTTCAGTGTTTTGCTAATCAGTCTAAAGTCTGTAGAGGAAGTTTTTGACCCGATCTAGACATCCTGTGATTTTACTGTGTAGTTCACAGACTCCACATCACAGCTCCGCTAGATTTACTCATCCAATTTAGTTCCAAGAGGTGGCACAATTATCACATAACAAGTATTTTAGCATTTTTCTCAACTTTAATGCCCTAAACACAGTAAAATACCCTACGGTACCCATAGCCGCAATGCGTTAACTGCCCACTGCACCCAACTGGAAAATGATTTTATGGTTAATGGTGTCCTGAGGGTCGATTAATCTCTGAAGCACTGGCAACTAGAGTAGACTTTTCAGATTAATGTCTGTTATTTCCAGAGATTATGGTGGCACCTATGAATTCTGTACAGTACATAAACATTCACAGTTTTTTATATGGGGAATAGTCTGATAGGAAATATAGCTCTGATGCGTTTTGGCTTTGTCATCCAGAATGATCGGTAGGTGTCCAGCTCTAATTTTTTTATAGCCTTTTTAAAGTAAATTCATTTCTATCCCTGTAATGACTTTCTGCTAGCAATGTTTTCTGTCTAGGGCCGAAAGAAAAAAAATACAATACCAACAAGATGCTGTGCAGTCAAGCGCTTTATTGTCCCATGTTCATCTATCTGAACACAGCACAATAAAATAGGACCAGCACCCGATTGAACAACTTCTCATTGGTATGGTGTGTTTTTCTTTATGTGTGTGTTTAAAAGGGTGAGGAGGAACTCTGCTGAACAGGGGAAACAATCAGAACAAGACAGCCAAGACTCCAGTATGGGGCCTAGCCATAAAGAGGGGTCTCAGTCATGACCTATTACCTGAGACCTCCTGGCTGCCACACCATGGCTACTGATGCTGATGATGAATAAGGACATCTCCCCACCCTTAGGCTGGTTTGCCCTGAGGCCCAATTCAAAGGTTTTCCCATATCCTCTGTGATAGCTGGGCTCATTTGACACGAGATGCCCAGTTCAAATGAGAGGCTAAGTCATCACTTAAAGGTTACAAAGAGGCCCATACTCTAAACAGCCTACATTGTGCCTGCCCCTCCCTCCTATAACCTCTAATGGCTGGACCCCCTTTGTTTGCTATGTAGTCTGAACACCAGAGCAAGCCTGGTTACCTTATGGGCCCAGGCATCACATATAGTTTACAAAAAGGCCCAGACGTTATACAGCCTAGATTGTGTCTAACCCTTATAACCTCAAATGTAAGGCTGGGCCCCTTGTTTGAGCTTCAATTTATCTATATAGTCTGAATACTGTGGCTCATTTCAAACTAGGGGCCCTCACATACAGGTTACAGATGGGCATAGACTATACACAAAACCAATTTTGTGCATGGGTCCACCATAATCTCTAATGTGGTGGCTGGACCTCTTTGTTTGAACTTCAGTTTTATATGTAAGCTGATTACTCTTGCAAGCCTGGTTATGTGCCTGCTCAAACTAGGGGTCTATCACATATATATTGGGCCCCCAAGTTTTCCATACTGCCTAAAAACTGAGGCGTACAGAGATCCATTTCAAACTAGGGGCCAGCCATCACATATGGGTTATGAGGGGCCCCAAACCTTGTTGTATGGAGTCCAGAAATTCCAGGTGGTGACCATGCTGCTGATGGCCAACACACTGTCACATATGATCTTTTAATATATGTATATTTGTTGTTATGTCTAGGGTTGTCTTTGGAAATTTGTGGAGGATTTCAGATCTGGAGGTACTGGAAACCTGAATCAAAATAAAGGAATGGTGTATTGATAATTGGCTTCTACAATCCTTATATATTTATAACAGTAGATGGCACTGTTACATATATACATATATATGTGTAGTTTTTCCATGCATTTTTCTGCTGTGGTGTTTTTCCTGTCCATTGGGGTGATCTCTCTGACTTCTTTTTCCTGTCTATGTTATCCACCATTTGAGGTGACCTTCTCTTACTGCACTCATATTCCAGTAAAGCCAGTTCCTGTTACACCACAAATTTCTAGCTGGATCTGACTCCGGTGCACCCAGAACCTACAATCTGCAACACCTTTATTGTGATTCAGTGCCATTTCTCCATTCCTACCCCAGATTCATCTAATTGTTTGATGTCATTTGTTCTCATGAAAGGAGGTGACTGCAGAGACCCTGGTTGTGAGGAATAGTTAAGTATGGATGTCTATCGGACGAGTGTCTGGAGGCAGCTTAATGATGATGCCTCTGGAGCTGAAGAAGCATGGTCACATATAAAATATGGAAAGAGTTCTTTCTTAAAGAGTTTGCATATGGAAAGCAGGACTAAGCCTCTATGTGCAGGTCATATCTGCATGAGAGGTGTCATTGGAATTCCCTTTAGAACAGACATCATAGACATGCTACCTACTTCTGTGGACTTTTGCTAATACTTCATTGCTGGGCAGTCCAGGTAACGCTTACTATACCGTGCCTCCCATGCCACCTATTGGTCTCCCGACAAAAAAATATATTAAATACAAATAAACATACTGCTCCTTACCTTACAATGCCTGCCACTTCTGGCCTCCTGTCTCTGTCCACATGCTGCTGGTTCCACAACAGAGGCCCCAGCCAGCTGGGCATCAATGGTTTGGTGCTGAAGGCTGTGATGTGTGCACCAGCGGCGAGCAATGGCGCTGCATTGGCGAAATTTAGCTAGGGGGCAAGAAATATCCCCTGATAGGGGGGGAATGTAAAAATGTAAAAAAGCCATGGTCAATGGGGCCATACACCTCGCACAACCACCTTCACCCTTCTGAAGCCGCACGGGGGCGGCGGGCGTGGGTGGCCGGGTTCCTTGTGGTCCCTCTTCAGTGATGCCTTGCTGACATGCTTCTTGCCTTACATGAGTACTTTGGGCACTGGTAGTATAACATTGGCTTACTGTGCAGACATATTTATTTGTGCCTTTTGAGCTTGTTGTGTATCCTACACCACCTGTCTTATTGATTATTATAGATGCAGCAGTTTTATTGAACGATTGGGGTTTTGTATTTAGCTCATTGAGTGTATAGTTTTTTATCACCTAGTTCTTTGTCTTTTATCACTTATATTTCATTCATTTAGGCAATAGATTAGTTTGGGGTATGGATTTATATAGACTCATTAGTTGTATATAGGATGTATTTATGGATACAACAATATAGCACTTAGCACTTTAGTTAGAGACATTGCACAGCGGTTTTGCTTAGTAGTTGTAATTTTGTAAATATTTGTGGCATTATTCTAATTTGCATATTTTAATATATTATAACTGTACATTGTGGATAGGATTGTGGAATACAACAGAGACCCTATTTTGGGTCCTCAGTGTGCCGGCACAGATACGGGGGTAAGTGGGTGTAGAGGTAGTTTACCTCTGCATGCACAGACCCCAGTACTTCATTTATAGGTATTAATTTGCCCATTATTAATTATACAGTATTGGAGCTTTGTCTGCATCACAACACATGTTATACTAGTTTCCCCAGGACTGGGGCTTGGAGATACATTGAGATAATAATATGAATTGGGACCCAATAATTGTTTTTAATTGTCTTGTGTTATGTGTTATTTAGTGTATGTGTATTTTATGAATTTATATGTAACAATAAATTTTGAACATAGAGTATTGGTATACTTTTGGTGCTCCTTACAGGGAGGGAGGTGTGTTTTTCACGGCCACTCCCATTGGAATGGTTACCTTTAAAAAATGCCAAGCACGTATTTCAAATGTAAAGGGTTGTTTTTCTGGAAAAACTGCAAGGTCATAGCATAGTTGTATTTTATCTGAAAATCCCCTAAAGAGCTGTTTCAGTTTGGGGGAGTCTCCTTGGCAAGAAAGGGTGTCTACCAATACAGATGTGGTAACGCTGTATCCGGGAGAAATTGGAATTTCACACGCAATAAGATTTTATTGCCAAACTTAGCCTTTGTCTGTTCTGGCTAATATATCTTCTAAATTCTTTTCTGTTATTTGTCAAATAATCAAAGTGTAACTAAAGTAAAAAAAAATTCCACAACCCCTGGATACTACTCCTGTTACAAAACCCTAAGCATGCCCAAAATTGCCATGGAGACTCACCTTTTTTCTAACCATAAGCCATACGTCCCCTTTTATGCCAGTGGGCGACTCTCAGTGACCAGCGATTCACATGAGAATGCATTAAGAAACCAAATACATCATTCTGTTAAATTATGGGCTCTAACTGGGGTGTATGCAGACCTAAAATCTTTTTTTGAGTTGAGGTCCACTTGAGGAGCCATAATTCCAAAACCTAATAAAACATAATTGTTCAAAGGCTTTACCTGGCTCTGAGCAGAAAGCAAAAAAGGGATGCCCTTCTAACCATGATTAAATGTAAATAGATGGACAATTATTTATTAATGAATCAAACCTATAGGTAAGAGTGTGATGTACCAGTGAATGTATAAATGAAAATGAATAAATGTGATGTGCTTGAAGAGCCCCCTTGTGGCCATACTCATATCAATCTTTATACAGGAATAAAATGATTGCAACAAACACTTCAGGACTGAAATTCAGCTGCATCTGTTTCATATTTCACTCATCGTCATGTTGATAAATAGTGCCGTTTGTTTCAGCATCTTCAATTACCATTTTAATGTTGTATAATATGAAAACTGGAGGCAGCAATGTAATTCGCTAAATTCTTTTTTTCAGTATTTACAGAACAGGTGCAAGAGACCATCACCCGGTAATGGCGACGCTCAGCACACTGGATGTTGTGTGCCAAGGGTGTGTTAGATGTTACACACCAATAATTCCGGTGGATCATTGTGACAGCTCATTTTAAGAGTTTTTGGTAACTAGAAACTTCCAAAATTCTGGTAAAATCTGCAGTGCTGACATCAAACCTGAATATTCAGTATTCTAATGTTTGGTGCATTCCCACAGTGCTATTCTGCAATCAGTTTCTAAGCTGGAGCGACTTAGCAAAGCTGAATGAAGCTTAGCTGTTGGCCACACCTTAGTGGCTATGAGTGCTGGCACTAGCCATTCAGATGCTGCTAGAGCAGTTGCCTGCGGCAACTGGAGGGATGTTGAGAATGATGGCGGTGGTGACATGGCGTAGTGGCAAAGTAGGAGAATCCGAAGAACCAAGGGGATTTAACAGTGTGGGGCATCTCCAACCAAGATGGACCATGGGGGGTGCTTTCACTTGGACTGGGAGTCTTCCTTTTTAGAGAATCAAGGAATTTCATTCTCTGGGTGATTTTGGTTGCTCCGCTAGGTAAAACCCCAGGGATCAAAGACTCACCTCTTCGGTGATCCCAGGGCGGCACTGGTTGCTTCCCCACATACCAGCCATTCCAAAATGCCTGTCGCGCATCAGCCAAAGAAAGGCCCTCGCATGAACCGTGGGTTTGCTGATGAGGTGAGTAAACACAGCGTTCTTGGGACTTTAACACATTGTGGCAAACCAAGTTGGGATGCCCTAGGGAAAGAGAATCAGTTTGTCTGGATACTTGGAAGATTAGGGCCATCTGTGGGGAGCCCTTCCTGGATACTTAAAAGAATTAGGGGAGCAGCTTCTTCGGGGGGGGGGGGGTTTGTCTGGATACCTGAGGGAGGTAGGGAAGCATGTCCTGTGAGGGAGCCCTGCCTGGATCCTTGGGGCGTAGGGTGAGTTAGAACGTCCTTTGGAAGGGCTGTTTGTATTCTTGTGGGAGAGGGACCCAGCATGGAGTGCAGGAGAGCACCTCATGAGAGGAGAAGCTGTCTGGGAATGGGGGGTGTCTAGCTAAATGGAAACAGCAAGCACCCTTGTGTGGCAAAACTGGTGGAAAGGGAGCATCATACTATCTAGGCGGCACCAGGCCCCCTATGTAGAGGCCCCCGCCTGTGCTCAGGCCCCCCCTCGGCACCCGCCCTGACCTGCTGCACTCAGGGCATGTGCCCCCCCAGCTATGCCCATGAAAACGGCCCTGCAACCAGTGAACCTGATTGGTCAATGACAGTCATGTGTTCGTTGGAACACACAAGGGTTGAGTCAGCAAGCAAAGGTTTGGGTTAGCCATGTGGCTGTGGTATTGGGGTAAGTAGTCATCCACAGCCTGTCACAAGGGTGCTACATACCTTGTCGGATCCTGTAGAAGTAGAGTATAGACTAAGCCAACAGCGCCCCCTAAAGCTGATTTTCCAGAAAGGCACACAAATGCAGTGCAGCAGGTAGTCAGTAATTTCTCTCTGGAACAAAGTACTGGAACAAACTGAACAAGTCATAGCACAGGCAGTGAAGTCTAAGAGCAACCCTTGTCTGCGGCACAGAAACCCCAAGATGTGATACTACTAGGGTGATCAGTTCAGATCAGGAGGGCAAAAGCAACACAAGGCTCTTTTTAACAGGTGCCCAAAATGGGCCCCTCATTTTTCATGGGCTACCTTACCAATAAATTTAAAAGAAGGTAAAATTTGTATTTTTGCAGGCAATGTCTACTTTTAACAAAAAAACAGATTGCCTAGCTTTAGAAGATTGCCAAATGTGCTATAGTTAAAGCAGATATCCAGTCAAAATATTACTTTCTTGCTCCCAATGGGATGTCCTCATTTGGATTGGCTGTTAGTAAAGTCTAGGGACAACCTGGCAGGTCAGTGCACCCATGCCGTTCATCACCACCCACATCCAATGGCCAAACCTTTCCAAAAAATAGACTGGTGCACTTGGGACTAGATGCCAGCAGTTCTGATGGCTGGATCTTCTGGATTTAATGGAATTAAGCATTGTTTGAAGTCTCCTTGGCCAACCATTGTGTCTATGCAATGTGAAATGAAACTGTCTTGCAGAACTTCACCTTTGTAGAAGTTTGGCTGTTCCTTGCCCAGTATGCCTCTTATACAGCTGTTTTATATTCAGATAATTATTGTGTTTCAACCTAAATATAACATTTATGATCACTGGCATTTGTTTGTTATAATCAAAAACCTATAATTGAAAACAATGGAGGTCTTGCTAACTAATATGTGAAGCAACTGTGCTTTTAGGTGTGAACTGAAACTTAAATTGTTAAGCTGTTTTAGGAATTAGCACTGTCTCTAGTGGCCATCTACCTGCACTGAGGGCAAGATTATTTCAGCTTAAAAGAGCTAAAGGTGCTAGGGGCCACAATTGAGGGCACTGTGAGCAGCAGGTGGCCCCAGGCACAGGTTGTGCATCTTTGCTGTAGCCTGACCACATGGCATTTACTTAAAGAATACCTCTTTATGACTTTTTTTGTCACTAGGTAAAAGTTTGATCGCCTTCTCTACCAGGAATTTTATAGGCCTCAAAGGAGCAATTTATGGCTCCCAATGCTTTATTTAAAAAAATTGTCAAGGTTCTCCAGGCCTATCTTCCTAAGAAGGATATGCTTTTTCCAAGCCTCTCATTGTCTGCCTCTGCAGAACCCTTCTGATTTTGTTTAAAAAAAATGACCTCATTGGAAAAATGCTGCTGAAATTCAGGTACAGGCTTATTTTTCTAATTATTGTATTAAAAAACTCAAGAACCTAAAAAAAAGCAAAAGCATGCAAAATATTTTGCATTACTTCCAACTCTTAGACTGGATCTTACTGTGGTAGTATCCAAAACCATGCTCACACATTTGGGATTTATGTGCGAATTGTAATTGTTATATTGTAAAATATAAAATGTGTTTGGTCACTCAATGAGTTGCCCCTTAGTCAGTTGGCATAAGTTACATTTGGGGAACAACAGAAAAGTGCTGAGAGCTTTATGAAGGGAAAACTACAAACAACCTAAGGGGAAGACTGGAGTAGTCCCCCTGTGGGCCCCCTGATGGGGCTACTACAGAGACAAGGCCCGGGTGCAGTTGGAAGTGAGTGGAAGGAAGATTCTGTAGTGAAGCAGAGCCTCGCAGAGTTGCTGGGAGATTGGGAGGACTGAGATGCAGAGAGAGGAGGACCCTGTCAGGAGTTAGAGCACCCAGGGGGTCCTGTCATTGAATGTGATAGAGGAGGCGCCCCTTAGAAATAGAAAGGATCCTCAAGGACCAACAAGCCACAAGGGAAAAGCTGCTCTGCCTGACACTCCGGCACTGTTCTGACAGCCAAGAGAACCTATATCTGATGGACACAAGCCTGATTAACCCTATGCTGAAATGTTCTGATAAGCAAGTGTACCTGTGTCCTTTTGCCTGAAGGACACAAGACTATTTACCTCTTACACTGAAACATCCTTCTGAAGCTATTTTTACAGATCCTGCTTGCCATTGAGTTTCTGTCTGATGTGATATAATCATGTCTGCTCCCCATGCTGCGGACCCATTACTCTTTGTGCTGAGACATTGCTTGTTGATACTGTGACATACTTAGTATTTCAATTAAAGCTGACTGGGATTACTGCTGGTTAACTCCGCTAACTACCGTTACATTACATCTTGTTGAGGGTTAAAGAGGAACAAGCCTCACTGATTACCTCCCCCCCCCCCCCCGGTTTTACATTTGGGAAGTATTTACTCACCGAAAGTACCCATCTTCTAGGTCCCTCTGTTTCTGGGCGAAGTTCCGATGGACTTCTTGCATCCCAATGCGCTTGGCCTCTAAAGTTGCGTCTACGCAGTGCCCAAGAATGGGATGCAATGGGGCCACCTGAAATCCCGCAAGACTTTGCTGATCGACGTGGGACTTTGAAGAGCTAAAGCCGTGCTGTCACTAACAAATGGCTAAGCCAGCGCAGGGGGCAGCAATCTGGCCCTGAAGCAGCCGGATGTCGCCGCGGCAACATCCAAATGTTAAGTTGGGGCCAATGGGGGGGGGGGGGGGGTCGGTCCTTTTTTATTTTCAGTCCGGTGTTCCTTTTTAATACCATGCCTGGTATTCAGTCACTAGCCTATAGGTAAAGACTTAAATATGTATATTAAGAAAATGAACTGCTTTACCTGCTTTACTGCTAATACATTAGTTGTGCAGTGGGTTAATCTCATCTTCCACTACAGACTTATCTATTTACTGTCTAATGAATGGGAATCTTATCATAAGAACATTTACAAAGACCTTTACTTAGAAGTATGTCATACAGCAGGTCAGACTATTCACATCTTATATATTATATTGCATTAGTAGAGAGACATTCAAGACAAGCTCAATGAATAAATCAGGTTAAGCAGTAAGGTTTGACCCATCTTCACAATGAACTGGTAAAATCAATACAAATCTCGAGTATCCAGCAGTGATTATGAAGCATGCAGAGTCTTATTTATTTACCTTGTAGCCTTTGGAAAGGCACATTTGTTGCCTGCAGAAGTTTTCCTATGGGAAAAATAATCCATAAAACGTGTGAGCTGTAGATTACGTGGCTTCCATAGAGGTAGTTTCGTTATTGATCCCAGTCAGTGACTTAGGCTGTAAGACGTGCCTCCAAATAAATATTGTCGTATTTAACATCAGAGTTGTTGAGTGATACGTTTTTCTGATGATCATGGATAGACAGTTAATATAGTTGATTATCGTCTACAAATTTGGCGAACACATTTTGCCACTGTTTTTATATTAAACTCCATTGATGAGCACACTGGGAGGGAGAACTGAAGACAGCAGACTAGCTTTTTTAGTAAGGCAAAGAGTAAAATGTAACGAGCAGTAACCCAGAGGAACCAATCTTAATGTTATTTTTGAGCACCTCTGCTACATCATCTGTCCATTCCCATTAACTGTCCCTCTAATGCTAAAGCCTCAGATGACGAACGCACTTTTTAAATATTATAAGAGACTGGTCATCATACAGGGTCAAGGCTCAGCAGCTCATAGGCTGGAAGCAGACTGGTCGCAACAGTAAATTCACAGGCTGATTTTTGGCTGCTACTCAATGCTTAAAATGCAGATACATAATGTATAAAGAAGCATTCAAGTGGATCAAAACCCAAGATTTTGACTATCCTGGGTTTTGGTCCTTGCCCCTGGGGCACCCCGATGAGCGAAACCACCCAGGTTGCCCAATCTATCTCACCATTATCCAGTCCTATGGCGCATGTGCTGCCTTTCGTCCAATCAGCGCGCTTAGATCTGCTCCTGACCCTTCATCTATGGAATTGTTTAAACGAGTGGACCCAAACGCGTCTGACAGCAGCATCCCCCGCTACCCTCTAACAGAGAGAATGCCCGCACCAGCATTTACAAATGCCTGGCACTGGTGTGCACCCTGATAAAGGGATAGCTGGGAGCGGCCGCTGCTTGCACATGTGCCGTTGGAGCAGAGTAGGAAGTGAGTTGACCAGATGACCTGGATCACATCAGGACATCCCAAATCCCAAATCTGGATGCCCCAGGGAGAGGGAATCAAGTGGCCCTGGAATCTTATCTTATTGCAATAGACCACCAATCAAAGGGCTCAACTAATGGTCTATAGCTCCGCCCCTGTTTATTTACTGCTCAGTCTTACAGAGTGAGTCATCAACCTGCTTCCTCTGCCCTGCCTTCATCCTCGCAGCACCTAATATGATATATATATAGTCCACAGCTGCATGTGCGTTTTTTTAGGTGACCCATTATTCTGATGTAAAGCACACAGCGTGCTTGTATCACAGTGCCTGGGCCTCTCCCACTTAAAACATAGGCTGGAAATGAAGGCTAAAGTTTAAACCTTTATACTCTCTCTGTAATTCAGACTTCGATTTTAAAACTGAAGGTAGCTTAGGACATTGCCAAGTGTAGCCCTATGCAATGCTCTAGCACTTGGCTTGGACTTACTCAGCAGACCTCTAATCAGGGGGTTCTCCTGGGCACAAGACTGCTCACAAACCTTCCACCTGTTCCCATGCAGTGCAACTCTGCAGTGAAAACTGGCGCGGTGGTTGGCCATTGCTTTAATACCAGTACAAGCGGGGTGTCCTGTACTGAGGGCACCCCTGATCAGAGGTCTTATGTGTGATTCTAATTTTTCATTTTACATAGATATTGAACAAAAGCAGTATTTTCAATAAGTAGACACAATGTTATATATTAAAGAGAAACAAAACCTGGGATATTCAGTATTTGGTAATCTCTGCTGTGTGTATCCCCTGTGATCACCTGTAAACTCACCCTTCCTTCTATCCCATGGTGCATGTGTATGAGCTCAAAGCGGCAACCAGAGATGAATGGATCATGTGCCACTCACTGCACACCTCCACATACCCGTGCCAATCATTCACATAAAGGTAAAGCAGAATGCAGCCATGGCCAGCGCACATGAGTTTACGAGTGATTCTGGGGTTTTTACACATCAGGGCCTCCCAAATCGAGAAGTCCCACAAAGAGCGAGACGGCTGCTTCTCCAGCATATTTGCTAATACTGAGCTTGAACAAGCAATAATAAATAAAATAAGCGAATACTACTGCCATCAAAGTCCTAAACCCTCCTTTGCAACTCTGTGCCCAGGACACTAAACAAATCTAACCTACCTCCTCAAACCATCAGTGAATCCTGCATTAGAGAGATACCGGCATTTACCTAGAGGCACTTTTTCAGACAAGAACAGGATAGCTAAACATGCAACAGCCACACCATCTCCAATAGACATGCTTTCCTGCAGTGTGCAGTTGTTTTCTGTCCTCTGTCATACAGAGCTCCACTAATAATAGGTGATTATCTCCTGTATTTAAAGTGGGGGGTATTAGGGTTAGGGTCCTTATGGACCTCTGCTCAGCTTCATGCTTACCTACCAGGATTTGTGTACGCCCAGGCTAAATATTAAGAAATCAGTTAATAATGGCGGTACAGAGATTTGCAACCCGAGTAAAAGAGAAAAGTAAGAAATGCAACAGACAATGTGATGGGTAAAACTACAGTACTAGGAAGTTCCCAAAGTATTTCTAATATATAGAGGTAAGTGGCACACCAAAAATGCCCTCTCAATGTTATAAGGAAAAGTCATTGAGTATGATACAAAATATACAGCAAAGAATGCCAAAAAGACAACCATCATTTCATTAGCCACACAATGTAATACATTCATTCCAGTGGAAAATAATAAAGTATACGCAATCAAGGCCGGTTCTAGCCACAGGCGAACTGGACAACTACATGGAGCACATTACTGCTGGTGACCACAGGTGAATAATGTCGAGCACCGGCTGTCATGTGAGCTCAGCTACTTTCCTTCCTCTCATCTTTCTTGTTTCCTATCCTTCTTATTTCCTTGTTTTACTTCTTTTTTTCTTTCTTCCTTCCCTCTTTCTTTTTATTTTCCCTTCCTTCCCTCCCACCTTCCAGATCTTTATTTTCTTTCCTTCCTACCTCCCTTTCCTCTCTCTGCTTCACTTGCCTGCATCCTTCTTTTTCCCTTCCTTCTATTTCTTTCCTTCCTTTCCTCCTTTATTCCATCCTTCATGATGTTTTTTTTTTTTATTTCTTTCCTTCCTTTTTTATCACTACTTTTCTTACCTCTTGTGTCAGCTGGAGAGAGATTTTTTTCTCCTCACCCCCAGAAAAATTTAGGCTACCAATTGTCTTGTATGCAATATATCAACAGTGTACGGCCAGTAGCTAGTAGACAGTCACAATGTAATTTAATTAGGTCAGCTGTATTCATTTCCTGGCCACTAGATGGTGTCAGGGAATACAGGCATGGCATATAGTACAACATTCAATGCATAATGTCCAACAAACCTTTTCAAGAAGAAAAAATAGTAATTACGTATCTTTGCAAGCACCTACCTTAATGTTTTGGGCAAAACACCTTAAGGAATAGTAGAATTTCTCTGATCTTAAGTGAACAGAGGCTGTCAGGACTAACAAATACCATCTAAAGCTAGCCAATTCACAATGTGTTAGCAAGTCCAAACACAGAGCAAAAGTTCAAACACAAGTACCAGTCAGGTGAAAACAGATATTCTGGGGAGAGCAACTGAAGGTCAGAAAGTAGGATCAGGTTGGTCTGGGACTGTGGTAGCTTTACATGACCTCTGATCAATGTTTACAGGTTAGGGTCTGAACTCATTAGCAACACTATTTAGAAAAAGGCCAGGCAGAATCAAAATACCCCAACTGTTTATTGGTCCCTCCAAATTTGCTCGGAAGTGCAGCATCAGCAGGGTTTATATTCCATAAGTGTTGGTCTAAAGACATTCAGTGACAAGTGTCCTCCATAGTGAAAAATTGGACTGTCAGATTTAAAAGTGGCCACTTCAACACTGACAATGAAGACCATTGTGGTATACCTCCCAGGATGACCGTTCCAGAAACCACAAGCGCCATTCATGGTGTGATTTTGGAAGAAAGGTGAAGATAGTCATGGCTTCCAACTTTTCCAGAGTAAAAGATGGGTCCATAATGTATGATCATCTGGACATGGAAAGATGTGATGACAAGATTCTATTTACCAAGACTCATAACACACCTTCCAGGCCATAGTTACTTCTAGAACTTATAATGGATGACACCTTGGATTGCAAAAGCCAATAAACTACCAGGTACACTGTAGATGAGATTGTAGGGGATGGTCAGGATAGCCCAATCAACAAGGGATTAGTCCAATTAACATCAGCTTTAAGGGGTTAAACAAAAGCATATCCAGTCAGGCTAATGGTCAGAGATCAAGAGGCCGATTCATTAATAGCGGCAGGTAGCGACAGTTGAGCGACTGTAGCGGCATTTTCAGAGCGCCCGCTAGTAGTAGCTGTGCTTGGCCGTTGTTCGGTAGTTGATAGCGACTCGGTTTGCCGTAATGTTGAATATTGGGTGAGGAGTCGCTATTTGACAGGTTCCGCGCTGTATGGGAGCGCATGATAGCGACTGGTCCTAGCGACCGGCTCCCACCATATTCATTTAAAAATTACGCTCAAAAAATTCTCGCGCTGTAAAATGCATGTTTAAACCTCAGAGCACTGGAGGTGATGGGTTAAAAGTAGTTTTTTAACCCCCAACCCACCATATTTTTGGAAACCAAAAGTTTTTAAAATAATTTAGTAATATGAATACATTAATATCAGACCTGTAATATCAATTCTTAAAAGAATTAAAAGAATTATCTAAAATGGCAGAAGTGGTCACAGAATTTTTCACATTTAAAAAAAAAAAAAACTAAAAAAAAAATAATAACAATTAATTATTAATATTTAAAGATTGTTCCAATGCATTGGAGAGCGCCAGGTAGCGAGAGGTCATACCTGTCGCTGTTCAAGGTCGGATGCTGGCGCTGTGGGCTGAGGCTGGAATAATGATGAATGAGTGGCTATATGGCGCTATCTCAGTCGCTAAGCAGGATTGGCTTGATAAATGTGTGATTGTGGTGGGGAGCCGGCGTTCTCGTGGCGGTGCCCGTCATTACCGGCCGCTCACCAGTCGCTACCTGTCGCTATTCCTTCATAAACAAGGGCCCAAATGGACAGAGAATTGCAGTACAAAAGAACAGAGCAGCAACTGAGCAACATAGTCAAAGATCAAGCAGGAGTCGGCAATGAAGATTCACAAGGAAACACCACACTTTATCGTCAGATTGCCATAGGCGATGTGGCTGGAAGAATAATTGGCTTTATTGGGGGGGCGCCAGTGTTAAAAGAGGATACAATCAGGGGGTGGCTATTACCCAGTTGCAGGGTCTGAAGGCTCATTGGGTTTTAGGGGTCTAATGGCCCCAACTGTAAGACATTCATTTGCCTGCAACTCTATCTGCCCTGGATCTTGAGGGCATAAAGCATGCAGATTGCCACATCTGCCCCTGATGGGGTGACAGCCATGCTATTAGCAGCACAGCCAGGACCGTTTCTAGGCTAAATAGCACTAGGGGAGACCCCCCCCCCCCCCATAGCTAGTTTATCATACTGGCTTTACTGCTGAGGCTTTCAAGGAACAAGCATAAGGGTGACCACAGCCTTATTTTCATTCTAGCAACAAAACACAAGGAACTTCTTACCAAGAAAATCCATGGGACTTCTATTCTCGATTGTTTAATGCAATGAAGTATAGGTCCACCACCATGATCCTGAGACCAAACAAGTGTGCATGCAATGGAAGGAGTCACCAACTCCAAAGCAATTTAATGTGCAGCAATCAGCTGGATAGAACTTGTAAGCAGTTTTTTGGGAAAGAGTAGGTGCTTTATTACTAGAATTCATGCTACACAAGACAACAATTGCTGGAGAACCCTATGCTTTAACAATGAAAACATTACCTGAGGCAATCAAAGAGAAACACCATGGAAAGTTGTCAGCAGATGTTGCTGCTTCATGACAATGCACAATGCAAGCTGCTATTAGAGCATGTGGCTTCATGGAGCTTAACCATTAGTTCAGACCTGGATTATATAAAACCTGGATTATATAAGTGATTATATTCTTTTCCATAACCTGAAGACATTTTTGCGTAGACCACGATTTGCTGATGATAATGTGGTCATAGAGGCAGTAACAGGGTCCTTGCAGCAACAAGATGTTTTCTAATCTCAGGGAATCCGATAACTGGAGGTAAAGTGGAATAAGTGTGCTGAAGTAAATTGGAATTTCATTGAAATGTAGAAAGTTGTTTTCATTTTCAGGTGGATAACTTATTGAACACCCCCCTCGTATAAACAGGAAACAAATCGCAAATGCTAAGCGTTAAATTGAATCTGTGAACAAAACAACAAAAAATAGACTAGGCCGTGAAATGTATGATGGTACCTGCACTTTTCATTTGCATAGTGAGCAGAAGGCTGCAGTATAATGCAGATTATCAGGCATAATTAGAGGTTAAAGCATAAAGCAAATAACACTGTGACTCCAGCATAAGAAATCACAGTGACTTTAATGAAGCGAGCTGGTTTTATAAGGTCTGGCTTCATTTTTATTTACCGACAACAAAATGGAAAGAAAAACACATTGGCCAAAGCAAATCCAAAAGGGTCAGGTAGAGCCAGAGGCAGAAAGAAATGGTTTACGGATAACAATCTAGTAATGCAGGCAGCTATTTTGTGACCTGCCTGTCAGACAGCTATAACGTATGGCTCTGGTAGTGAGGAGTAGTATACCATATGCTGTGTGTGCCTCTAATAGTGTACTTTCATATACACAGCTCTCATCCATAATTAGGAGAGCAGATACACCGAGATACTCCCAGACAGTTTGGTTTCAGAAGCAGCAAATTAAAGAGAATTCATTTAAAATCTAATTTTCTTGCTGCCAGGCTGAATTAGTGGCTTTGGTCTTGATAGTGTATATAACAATTATAGAAGCGTGTGCTTTCTTTATATACACAGCATGAATAAAAATGGTTCTATATAGTCAGATAAGTGGATTCGTTTCCCTGAACCTGGATTAACAGCTGAACTTTTTACGGCTTTGGAAACAAGTTTACAATGAAAAAAAACTTGTTAGCAGTTTAAAGGACAATTGTCAGTCAAGGGAGCATGCGCAGGATGAGCAGGGTGTGAGACTGCTCGCTCTGCTCCCTTCTAGTATGAGAGCTTGCTCTAGCAGGATCTCCTCCATTTTTGCCCCATGGAGTGCATGTGGGACTCGGACAGATGGCAGCATAAGGGGCCGCTACCACAATAGACTGTTGGTACTATCGTCGCGCCTGTGGTGACTGTGCTGCCGGTTCCCCTTTTTATTTATCGGCTAGGGCACTGATTTTCAAAGTGTTGCCGTTACAACAAGGCAGAGCAGCAAGAAGGTTGATGAGTGCAGCTTACTGAGGGAGGAGTCCCAGTGGCTCCTGTTGGCAGCTGAGGTTGGGGTCTGTGGCAACTGAGAGCGGTATCCGCAGTAACCCGTCTCATCCCTCTTTAGGTGGCAAGTGACCGGGAGCCTTCACCCTCCCTTTGGCTAGAGGGACAGCGGATGTGGGGGAGAAACTGGGGGAGGCGGCGGTGTTGTGGCTGGCCTCCCAGTGTGAGGACGGCAACTCAATGACCCTCAGGAGGATAGCCCAATACCCCTAAGATGGGGGAGTGAAGTGCTCTACAACCTTGGACTGTGGAACCTTGAGGTGCTCCGCCGACCGTGTGGGGTAAGTTGCACCAAGCACTTTTCTTCTTGTTTCTATGATGCATAATAAGAGCCCAGCAGGCTCTAAACATACAGGGGCCTCAGGATACAAGGAGGTTGCAGAGCCCAACAACAAAAAAACATATCTGCTAGCATTGTGGACTAAATAGTTGAAGGGGCTCAATCAAAAAGACATTCCCAGGAAAGAGGACTCACCTGCAAAACCTGGAAGCTGTAGGCAAGAGAGCACAGGGGGAGACCCCCTCCGCTGGGTGAAACAGTCAGTCTAGAACCCAAAGAGATTAGCTTGATCACCTTGATCATCGGGATCAGAATGTGAGAGACTATAGTACATTGCAGCTTCATTAACAGGGGCATCCCAAGATGAGTTTTACATGTTCTGCCTCTCCAGCCTCAGTGCAGGGCACAACAGGGCACACGGAAACCCTTAGATTCTCAGAGGAACACATAGCTCAAGTAGATTGCTGAACTGAGAAGCAGGCCCTGATCGAAGATAACCCAGAGTGAATGCAAAAAATATCAAGGTTGGTGGACAAAAAAACTAGACAAAATCCAAGATGCCATCTGTGAGCTAAAGAGGGTTATAAGATCCGTTGGGTCTAGGATTGAAATTGCAGAAGTAAAAATAGATTCTACAATTTAATCACCCAGTACTCAAGAAAAATCTTGATCAATTCAAGTACACCGAATACCCCTAAATCCACAGGTTGACATAATATCTAGGGATATTATAGTAAAACCAAATTTTGTACAACACCAAAGAGGCAGTTATCGAGAAAGCATTGAAGTGCGTGGCTTCAGAGTTGAAATTTACTCAGATATAGCACTGGCCATCCTGCAGAGGAGAAAGGCCCTGAAACCAATAACACAAGTTCTGCAGCTCAGCGGCATTAAATGCAAATGGTTGCACCCTTTCAAACTGAGGTTCCAGGATAAGCATCAAATTTATTCAGTGATAATGCTACTAGGGTATTATCTCCCAGGTTTTCCCAGCCTTACCCAGGGTGATTTCACCTATATGGCAATTGGTTCCCTGAAAATGAAAATCTTCAGTAGAACATGTCCGGGTACAATGAAATAGCATGTCTGTTTTCTTAAAATTTTCGAAAGAAAAATGGTCTAAGGACTAATGTTCTGGTCAAAAATGGTCTAGGGACACTTATGTTTAAAGAAGAGATGGATTTGAGTAATTATTGACACTATGTAAGTAGTTTGGCAGGATTTATAATTCAACCACTTAATAAGAAGTTTTTGAGATTCTTGTACAGGGTAAGAGGAGTTGCACTGGGTGTGAAGTAGGGTAAAAATAATGGGATTGTTGGGGTTAGGGGTACAATGTTAAAATCTATTAATGGGAGGAAAATAGTGTTGGGTTTTTGGGAGATTAAAGGAGTTTGGTAACACATAGGTACGGCTACACCTGTAATGTTAGGTAGAGTGGATGAAGTTGGTATCTTTGTAAATATTTCCACAAAGATAGGTGAATAGTAATAAATATATGGGAGTATAGAGGGGGGAGTGTAGGTGTGTATACATATCTGTACAGGGATTTTTGGGGGGAGGGTGGGAGGTACAATGATAATAGTTTAGATTTTAAGAGGATATGTTCAAAGGTTGTGTTTTTTTTCTTCTCTCCTTGTGCTCTCATTCTCGTTTTTTATTTATTTCTTACGAGAGATGGACAGCACAAAACCTGACAATCTATCATCTTAGAGGGGCTTGGATTTGTTGAGGAGCTGGAGCTATACCGAGGAGTAAGAGCATAATCATCCCAAAGGTTAAGTTATGAAACCAAGGAAAATAAGTGGTGTCCCACAATTTACAGGGTTTTAATTCCCTATAAAGTGCAGTAAGGCCATTTATTTTTATAAATCAATGTCGCTGAAATCGTACTCCGCCAGGAAACTAATTTCATGAGGAAAGTGCCCCCAAGATTTGTATGTGTTTGTATGTATCACATTTCTTCAGTTTTATTTGTCAAGTACCACCAAGAAGAAAGGAGGAGTCGCCATTTGTTTGGATAAAACCATTTCCTTTTCCCTTTCAGAGAAAGGATCTATATTTAATGGAAAAAGGAACAATTGGAGATTCCATAGTCTCAATAACTAGCTACTATACTACTAAAAGAGGCGAGGGGGGATATTTCAGGGAAATGTCCTAGAAATTGGAGTCCCAGAATAGAAGGAGTAGTGATATGGGGAGAGGATTCTATTATGACTGTTGATCCTGCAATAGATAAATGGGACCCCAGAAGGACAAAAATTAGAGCTCCACCCAGAATTAGTAGGCAATTGGCTGAATTACTACCTCTCAGGGGCTGATTGATATCTGGAGTGAAGGTAATGCCACGGCTATGGACTATACTTTCTTCTCGGTGGCACAAGACATACTCCCTTATAGATCACATTTTATAGCCTATATTTTAGTCCCAAATATTGCAAAATGCAAAATAGTGGAGTACACTTTGTCTGACCATTCGGCGGTGCTACTTTGCCTTCGAGGTTTGTGGACAAATCCAAGTGGATTTAAATGTAAACTTAATGAGGCGTTGCTGGGATTCCCAGGAGTACGGGATGAAGTTCAGAGGGAATTGGTGGAGTATTTCGGCATAACCGAGCAGGGGCCAATTCTCTACCTGTGAACTGGTTGTCTCATAAGGCTTTTATCAGGGGTCAACTTATCCAGATAGCAGCAAGAATAAAAAGAGCAACAGCCAAGGAGATAATCGATGAGTCACAGACCGTAGTCAATTTGATTAAAGAACATAAATGCCCCCTGCTAGGGGCCTTGTGAGACAAATTAAGGACTCATGGCTCAAATTGAATCTGCTTCTTACAACGAAAGCAGAAAAAGCTCTATGGCAAGATTTTACATGACTAGGGATAAACCAGGCAAGATGTTATTAAACCATTTGCAACATCAAAGATAAACATTTTCCTTTCCAAAAGATGGTACATTGTCACAGAACCCCAAAGGGGAGACAAAAGAGTTTAGTAAATTTGTGCACCTCCTTTTATTCCAAACCACAAGCTATGGGTTTAAATATATTGGAAACTTTGCGAGGAGAGAGGCCCTACACATGCCCTTATGTTATAATAGCATTACACAAGGGGCACAGATCCCCTCTGAGGCTTTGCTTGTCAATACAGGTCATACCAAAAAGTGGGAAAGATCCTACGGATTGTGCTAGTTATTACATGATCTCTTTGATTAATAGTAACTTGAAAGTCTTCACCAAGATATTGGCAGGTGAATAAATAGCTTCTTGGCGAAAGTTAACCATCTGGACCAGGTGGGCCTTATGCCCGGGAGGCATGGACTCAATCAAATGAGCGTTGGGATGGGGGGAATCCGGAAGGTGGGATGCTTCTTTCAGTTTATGTCCAGAAAGCTTTATCCTAGGATTTTGTGGACCTCATCATACACATCTTACATCATATTACAAAAAATGGGTTTTGGTGATGGGTTCTTAACAATCTTTGGAGATCTGTAATCCAAAGCCTCAGTTTTAATAAATTGGTACGCTTCGGAGTCTCTGGACATCAGTTGTGCAACTAGACAGGGATATGCTTTATCCCCTGCCCTTTTTGTCATGGCAAAAGAACCAGTGGCTGAGAGACTTCGTAATCAGCAGGGATTTAACCCTTTCAGTGCCAGCCTACCTGCAGCATATGCCACTCCCTGTTGCCAGACCATGTTTCACTATTTTGCGCTACACATATTCAACTGTCATTTTTGAAAGGATTTCCAGGGATTTCCCAGGAAAATGATATATTGTTTTTTTCAGCAGAGTCTGGGCTTTAACATGAAATGTCTTGTTTGTAATTTTTAGGTGTATTCTCAATATTTTTGGGTGAAATATGTGAAAAAAAATAAAAATAAATATTTTTTTACAATTTGTAGTGTTTTTTTGTAATAAAAAATGTAAGTTTGTCAATAAAATCTTATTGCGTGTGAAATCCCAATTTCTCCCGGTTACAGCGATACCACATATATATAGGTAGACACCCTTTCCTGCCCAGGAGACTCCCCCAAACTGAAATAGCGCTTTAGGGGATTTTCAGAAAAAATACAGCTGTGATATGCGCTATGCGCACCTTGCAGTTTTACCAGAAAAACAACCCTTTACATTTGAAATACCCCCAACAAACTATATATTCTCTGGAAGTACACACCTCAAGCTTTCTAGGTGTACCAAGCATGTTGATGTGCCCATAGTTTTCTGGAAGTAATTCCTCAATGTATTCTTTGGTTGCAAAGAGTTTCCCAAAAAAAAGGATAAAAAAGAAGAATCAAAGCCACATTTTCCTAAAAAAAACTATATACAAACAAGAAAAAACAAATTTAATCTGAAAAAGCAACATTCCCCGAACAGAACAACACCCAACATACATAGGTTCTGTCAAGGGAAGAGTTGCCAAACACCCCAAAGTAAAGCATGTGCGTAACGGTAATTTTACTTGAAAATTTCAGTTCTGCAGACAAAGTGCGCACCTTGCGATTTTTCAACCAAAACAACCCTTTACATTTGGAATATTCCCCATAAACCATATATTCCCTGAAAGTACACATGTTAAGCTTACTAAGCGTACCCAGCTTGTTGTAGTGGGCTCATCTTTCTGGAATTAATTCCTCAAAGAATTCTTTGGTTGCGCAGGGTTTCCCTAAAAAATGTATAAAACAGCTGAATAAAAAACACCTTTTCCTAAAATATAAATATGCAAACCAGAAAAAACAAGCTAAGTCTGAAAGCGCAAGGTCTCCCGAACAGAACAATACCCAACATGCAGAGGTACTATTAATTCTTTTAATTGCCCGCCTACTTGAGATTTTGTCACCCTCTGTTGACAGGTCATTTTTCCCAATTTTGCGCCATGTTTTGCGCCATTTTTGCGCCATTTTTGCTGTAATTTTCAGGAAAATTATATTTATATTTTTTTGCAGCAGAGTTTAGCCTTTAACATGAAATGTCTTGTTTGTAAATTTTATTTTGTTTTTACAATATTATTAAGTAAAAAAATAAATAAATAAATAAAAACATTTTTAGAAAATTGACTCCTTTATTTTAAATAAAAAATGGATTTTATTAAGGAAAAGCATATTGCATGTGAAAGCCCCATTTCTACCAATTAGAACGGTACCACATATTTATCGGTAGCCCCCCGTTCCTGCCCAGGAGACCCCCCTAACTGAAACAAGTAATCTATAACATTTACAAATAAAATACAAATACCATCCACACTACAAAGGGTTGTAAAAATCCAAAAAAAAATTGACATGGGGCCCCCCTTACCCAAAGTAACCAGCTCGGGATCAGCTATGCAGGGCTTGTAGAAACAGGGCACAGGGGCCAGCTTTTGTGGCCCCTGGCCCTGCAGGCTACAAGCCCGCATAGCCTGTGGGCCCGGGCTCTTCTGCCCCCCCCTGGGCTTTGGGGAGGCAGGTAATGGGGTGCCGGGGGTTAATGACAAGTCACCCGCTAGTCACAGGTGACTTGCCACCTCCCCCAGCCTTGTGAACTGGTATAGGGGTCATGGAGATAAAACTTTTTTTCCAATATATTGGTGACAGAAAGAAGAAAAACAATGCAGTCTCAAAAATTAGAAATGGGGAAAATAATTATATTATTGACGGAGATAAGGCTGTGGCTGGGCTGTGGCTGACCATCTGAATAGCTACATTTGTTCAGTAGTTTCAGATAGTAGCAGGCATGGCCATAGCACAGCATCCCACTGGGAGGGCACAGATCCGGGGTTTCTAGAGGCTGATGTCTTAGCCGAGCTGGCACATCTAAAGGTAAGTAAGGCAATGGGCCCAGATGGAATCTACCCCAGAGTTCTAAGGGAACTTAGATTTGTGATTGCAGCACCTCTGGCTGATTTACTTAACCATTCCCTTTCAACTGGTGAGGTTCCAGATGATTGGAGAATGGCCAATGTCGTACCAATCCATATAAAGGGGGGTAGAGAAGAAGCCAGTAATTACAGGCCAGTTAGTTTAACATCTATAGTGGTCGAATTAATGGAAACACTCTTAAATAAGCAGATAATTTGGCATCTAAAAATTAATGACCTGTTGGACCCAAAACAGCTCGGCTTTACTGAGGGCCGATCATGTCAGACCAATCTTATTGATTTCTTTGACAATGTCACTAAAGTGTTAGATGAAGGTTGTGCTGTGGATATCGCCTATCTGGATTTTAGCAAAGCCTTTGACACTGTACCACATAAAGAGCTCATAGATAAGTTATTGAAGGTAGGACTCAGTCCCTGGATAGTTCAGTGGATTTCCAGTTGGCTGAAGTTTGTCTGTTTGCTGATGATACAAAGGTTAGTAATAGGGTGGATATTCCTGGAGGTGTCTGCAACATAGAAAATGAATTAGCTTTACTGGATATGTTGAGCAGAAGGAGTGCAGCCAAGGATTGTGTTTAGCTTACATTGTTTTACCCTTGCCTTGCAGCACCCACCAGCCCTGCCTCCACCTCTGGCATTCACTGGACCTCCAGACACCCCTACTTCACTTCCTCCACCTGCCAGACCTGGATCATCCACAAGAAAAACACACAACAATATTATGAAGGGACCCAACCCGAAAGGGACATGGGAGATGCGTAGGCTCAGGCTAATGAAATTAAGTCACGAATTTGCTGTGTGGGACCGTGGTGCCAAATAAACCCTAATGTTTACCTGTATCTACATAGACCTCATTTCTCCTGGAAGCAATCCAGCACCAAGAGGTGTCCCAGGGACACCTGAGCGAGGGAATGTTCCTAAACTGCCTACAGACAACACCAACCACTCCACCACCGTGGGAACCTAGGCCTCCTCCCAGCTCCAAACCCCTGGACCGTGGCCAGTATTCAAGCAGCTCCCAGACCACTGAGCACCGGGGAAGCCATGCCCTATAGCCAGATGCTCAATATCAATTTTGAGGCTCTGATTGCCCAAATGGAGAAAACAATAGCAAAACAATAACACAGAAACAATGCTGGCTCTCCTGACCTGGGGGCCCAAACATTTTTCTTTTGTAACTAAGTTTTAGTGTTGCCCATTGTGAACACCATTTGTGGGGCCCAGTGAGGCAGCTCCACAAATAAATGACAAGGGGCATACAGCAGAAAATAACAAACAGAACAAATCAAAACAAAAGCAAAGCAGACACGAGCAGACAAAAGGGAATTTACTAAGTGAGTCAAGGGAGTCAACCAGTTGCTAATGGACTGACTGTCCAGCATGGCTCTGGGTGCCAGAATAAAGATGGCCAGGCAACTCGGAGCTGTGACGGGGGTTGGCATCTCCAGATATGCCGGCACATTCTCCAACAAGGCAATGAAGGCAATAATTATCTTTACCTCTTTCCGGTGGTGGGCACGGTTATACGCCTCCTAGCTTTGCGTTTGCATCCGAATCACCTAAAAGGACAAAAAAAAATTACAATCATTTATCAACATTACAATCACAAAACAAAGCTAACCCACACACAGAGAGAGCTACTAGGAAGGTGAACCACAATGGCAAATAGCCCCAAAAAATACAAAAGATCTAACTAAAATAAAGTTGATGAGAAATGGGGGCCACAGTTGCAAGTAGCTCAAGAGTTTCATTGGCATTATACAGTTTGCCGGAAAAAACAAAGGTAAGGCGCACTACAAGGACAAAGGAGTTAGGAACTAGGAGCAGGGGGAATGGTGACTGAAACTAAGGACATGAGCACACAATTTGGGGGGGGGGAAGGCAGGGAGATAAATATGCAACACTATAAAAAAACAAAAAATACATACTATGGGGCCAAGCTGATAACAACATACAACATTGCAAATGCAAGTCTAACAACAGAAATGCAGAAAGGCAACATTAATACACACACTTACGCAGAAGCCAACCACCACTCAGATCGACAGTCTGAAAATGAAAATATATGTCACAGGACAATGGGTATGCCTAAGCTCTGGAAGGTACAAGGTGAACAGCCCACAGCACTACAGATGCTCATACTGTCCCAGGGACTTGTCAAGGAGCTCCATCACGCGTGTCTGCCAGCAATCCCGCAAGTAAACATAGGGCAAAATTTGGCAATGGTAACTTCTGTTTTTTTTATTGCCCTGCCAAAGCCAAATCAGGGCTCAGAATAAGGCGCAAGCACAGGCCAAAACCGTAAACTTATGAAAGCGAGAATGCATAAACTCAGTGTGACATTTATTAATACGAATACTTGTTTTCGCGTACACAATCCGAAAAGTCCTGAAAAACAGCAAACTCGGTCCTAGAACCACAACACTGAATAGCACGAGCCGAAAAATGGCCAAAACCAACATTTTTAAACAATCCCGCATGCGGGAATGCGTACAGGAGAGGTTATGTATTAAGCTTATTGAAATCTGGTTACATGTTTATTCTGATCGTCTGGCACATTGCACAACATGAAACTGTAAATCAATTTATATATCTGGTATAACTTTTTTATTAGAAAAACGTGCCATCTTTTTAACATTTTCCTGAATATGAAAATAAAGAATTTAAGAAATGAAGTAAGATATGAATCTTACAAAACCAATATGTCACCAAGTATCCAGTACCCACCCAATTAGGTTGCGTTGTGTGCTTGGCGAAAGAAAAACACATGAGCCACCCTCTGTAAATCCATTATCCACTGGTATAGGGTGACAATAACTATTTGCTTATTTCTATGGGTTGGGTCAACCCAGCCTGACCTTTTTACCCTTTAACCACGCTTGATTCTTAAAAAGTATACACTTTATTGTAACCATACATTTTTTTTATCATAGCATACATAACATACAGTAACACATTGATCTAATTAAAATAGGGGACATTGTGTTGTCAACTTACTGTACATACACATTTTACATGTGCCCTGCCATTGGGTTATGACTTTGCAACACATTCAACCATTTGCTTAAATAGGAATGGAATCCATTTCATTTTATATCCACAAGAATTGCTTAGCTCCATGTCCACATGTTAGTTCTCGCACTTCTTCGGTAACAGTAACTTTCCAGACACACACCAACTTCCTACTTCTTTTTGGAAATATTGTAAAATGAGCCATTTTAAGATGTATCCGTTTATAAGTAAATACATTTTGTGATCTAAGCAAATTTTGGGGTTGTCGTTAAGTCATGGCACAGCTTTCTGACATTTGTGTATGTTCTGCTGTGGTGAAAGACAATGCAGGACCACTGGTGGGTTGGCACGCTCACATTAACATTCAAGGAACAGTGGCTTTTTACATGATCCTGGAAGAATAAAATTGAAAGGAGAGACAATCTTTGGAGCCCTGCAATTTCGACTCTGCAATGCAGGAAATAGAGGAGCACATGGGACAGGCATCAGGGGAGCTGCTGCTTGCTGCCTTATTATTGACATTATTGTCATTGCCTGGATTATCCTTATAATACCCTATAGGAAACTGGAAATATTTTACTAAAATAAGCTAGAAAAGTTGCTTCACCCTCCTTCATTCCACTCAATCCTTGCATGTGTCATTTTATATTCTCGGAATGCTTTTGCTGTTATCAAGCAGGTTTTTTCCTGCATATTACTGTATATAAAATGTTATTTACCCATGATCGATTCTATTTAATAAGTGTTTACATAGGAGGAATCTGTTCTGCCGCTGACAGGTAATGAATGGAGAGAGTTCATCTTCATACAATATGACTCTCTATACTCAGGGTCAGATGTATTGTGCCGCTATCACTCACCACGATGCTCCCATACATATCGCTTACGTAGAAAATACGATCAGGCCACATTTCAATGTAGGCAAACTATGGGAAAGTAATGGAGCTATTTGTCAAAAAGCACTCATGATGTGACACTTCTCCCCCGCAACACTAGATTATTAGAGGGATTTTCATTTAAGTAACTACTGTTACCTTATAAATAATTACCCAAGCCTGTAGGTCTGCACGTTGGAAGGCACCATCATAATGCTTTACAATGTATATCTATTGTGGATACAGCAGGAAATGTGGTTTTAACACCACAAACAATGTCATTTATTGCGGACCAACATCCTGGCACAGTTGGAAAAGAAAGGTAGCGGCCATTTTGGAGCTTCCTTTTCCAGCATCATGCTGCTGCCTGGATTCAACTGACATAACTGAATATGCACAGTAACAGGAAGTCCAGCAGTACTTCCTGTTTGCAGGTGGCCTACAGCTAGGGATGAGCGAATCGATCCGGACGAACCCGGATTCGATCCGAATTTCATGAAAAATTTGATTCGGATCGAATCCGAATTTCCCCGTGCTTCGATCGCTCGAAGTTTTCCTTTAACATCCATTCATTTACATTACAGGCATTCTAAGATGGCGGACGGGACATGTCCAGACATCTACCCCGCACCAGTGCAAGCTGGGGCAGTCACATGCAGCCTATCAGCAGCCAGCAAGCCCGGTGACATCACAGCGCTATTTAAGGCGGCGGACATCTTGCTTTTCCTCATTTCTCTATTGCATTCGTGAGAGACAGGACGCTGCTGTAGTCAGGGAGAGACAGAGAGCCAGGGACAGACAGGGGCAGGCAGGAGATAGGCAGGACACAGGCAGGAAGTCAGCGAGAAGCAGGGAAAGTTAGGAAAAATCAGAGGCAGTCACAGGGAGATTTTTTTTTTTTTTCATCCAGCCTGAGTGTTACTGGCTGGCTGACTGGCTTTGTTAGCGTTTTCAGGCTGCTTATACACTTACTGTGCAAATATACTGAACTGATCTCAAGTCTGCTGTGAGGCATCCCATTCTGTGACTACACCAGCCTCTATTTACTATAACCCTTTGCACTTATTCTAAAAGTAATTTGGCCTGATAAAGACACTTTGCTGTGCATAGTACTGCTCCCAGGTGCACTCTGGTTGGGGCATCCCATTCTGTGACTACACCAGCCTCTATTTACTATAACCCTTTGCACTTATTCTAAGAGTAATTTGGCCTGATAAAGACACTTTTGCTGTGCATAGTACTGCTCCCAGGTGCACTCCGGTTGGGGCATCCCATTCTGTGACTACACCAGCCTCTATTTACTATAACCCTTTGCACTTATTCTAAAAGTAATTTGGCCTGATAAAGACACTTTTGCTGTGCATAGTACTGCTCCCAGGTGCACTCTGGTTGGGGCATCCCATTCTGTGACTACACCAGCCTCTATTTACTATAACCCTTTGCACTTATTCTAAAAGTAATTTGGCCTGATAAAGACACTTTTGCTGTGCATAGTACTGCTCCCAGGTGCTCTCCGGTTGGGGCATCCCATTCTGTGACTACACCAGCCTCTATTTACTATAACCCTTTGCACTTATTCTAAAAGTAATTTGGCCTGATAAAGACACTTTTGCTGTGCATAGTACTGCTCCCAGGTGCACTCTGGTTGGGGCATCACATTCTGTGACTACACCAGCCTCTATTTACTATAACCCTTTGCACTTATTCTAAAAGTAATTTGGCCTGATAAAGACACTTTTGCTGTGCATAGTACTGCTCCCAGGTGCTCTCCGGTTGGGGCATCCCATTCTGTGACTACACCAGCCTCTATTTACTATAACCCTTTGCACTTATTCTAAATGTAATTTGGCCTGATAAAGACACTTTTGCTGTGCATAGTACTGCTCCCAGGTGCACTCTGGTTGGGGCATCCCATTCTGTGACTACACCAGCCTCTATTTACTATAACCCTTTGCACTTATTCTAAAAGTAATTTGGCCTGATAAAGACACTTTTGCTGTGCATAGTACTGCTCCCAGGTGCACTCCGGTTGGGGCATCCCATTCTGTGACTACACCAGCCTCTATTTACTATAACCCTTTGCACTTATTCTAAAAGTAATTTGACCTGATAAAGACACTTTTGCTGTGCATAGTACTGCTCCCAGGTGCACTCTGGGTGGGGCATCCCATTCTGTGACTACACCAGCCTCTATTTACTATAACCCTTTGCACTTATTCTAAAAGTAATTTGGCCTGATAAAGACACTTTTGCTGTGCATAGTACTGCTCCCAGGTGCTCTCCGGTTGGGGCATCCCATTCTGTGACTACACCAGCCTCTATTTACTATAACCCTTTGCACTTATTCTAAAAGTAATTTGGCCTGATAAAGACACTTTTGCTGTGCATAGTACTGCTCCCAGGTGCACTCTGGTTGGGGCATCCCATTCTGTGACTACACCAGCCTCTATTTACTATAACCCTTTGCACTTATTCTAAAAGTAATTTGGCCTGATAAAGACACTTTTGCTGTGCATAGTACTGCTCCCAGGTGCACTCCGGTTGGGGCATCCCATTCTGTGACTACACCAGCCTCTATTTACTATAACCCTTTGCACTTATTCTAAAAGTAATTTGGCCTGATAAAGACACTTTTGCTGTGCATAGTACTGCTCCCAGGTGCACTCCGGTTGGGGCATCCCATTCTGTGACTACACCAGCCTCTATTTACTATAACCCTTTGCACTTATTCTAAAAGTAATTTGGCCTGATAAAGACACTTTTGCTGTGCATAGTACTGCTCCCAGGTGCTCTCCGGTTGGGGCATCCCATTCTGTGACTACACCAGCCTCTATTTACTATAACCCTTTGCACTTATTCTAAAAGTAATTTGGCCTGATAAAGACACTTTGCTGTGCATAGTACTGCTCCCAGGTGCACTCTGGTTGGGGCATCCCATTCTGTGACTACACCAGCCTCTATTTACTATAACCCTTTGCACTTATTCTAAGAGTAATTTGGCCTGATAAAGACACTTTTGCTGTGCATAGTACTGCTCCCAGGTGCACTCCGGTTGGGGCATCCCATTCTGTGACTACACCAGCCTCTATTTACTATAACCCTTTGCACTTATTCTAAAAGTAATTTGGCCTGATAAAGACACTTTTGCTGTGCATAGTACTGCTCCCAGGTGCACTCTGGTTGGGGCATCCCATTCTGTGACTACACCAGCCTCTATTTACTATAACCCTTTGCACTTATTCTAAAAGTAATTTGGCCTGATAAAGACACTTTTGCTGTGCATAGTACTGCTCCCAGGTGCTCTCCGGTTGGGGCATCCCATTCTGTGACTACACCAGCCTCTATTTACTATAACCCTTTGCACTTATTCTAAAAGTAATTTGGCCTGATAAAGACACTTTTGCTGTGCATAGTACTGCTCCCAGGTGCACTCTGGTTGGGGCATCCCATTCTGTGACTACACCAGCCTCTATTTACTATAACCCTTTGCACTTATTCTAAAAGTAATTTGGCCTGATAAAGACACTTTTGCTGTGCATAGTACTGCTCCCAGGTGCACTCTGGTTGGGGCATCCCATTCTGTGACTACACCAGCCTCTATTTACTATAACCCTTTGCACTTATTCTAAAAGTAATTTGGCCTGATAAAGACACTTTTGCTGTGCATAGTACTGCTCCCAGGTGCACTCCGGTTGGGGCATCCCATTCTGTGACTACACCAGCCTCTATTTACTATAACCCTTTGCACTTATTCTAAAAGTAATTTGGCCTGATAAAGACACTTTTGCTGTGCATAGTACTGCTCCCAGGTGCACTCCGGTTGGGGCATCCCATTCTGTGACTACACCAGCCTCTATTTACTATAACCCTTTGCACTTATTCTAAAAGTAATTTGGCCTGATAAAGACACTTTTGCTGTGCATAGTACTGCTCCCAGGTGCTCTCCGGTTGGGGCATCCCATTCTGTGACTACACCAGCCTCTATTTACTATATCCCTTTGCACTTATTCTAAAAGTAATTTGGCCTGATAAAGACACTTTGCTGTGCATAGTACTGCTCCCAGGTGCACTCTGGTTGGGGCATCCCATTCTGTGACTACACCAGCCTCTATTTACTATAACCCTTTGCACTTATTCTAAGAGTAATTTGGCCTGATAAAGACACTTTTGCTGTGCATAGTACTGCTCCCAGGTGCACTCCGGTTGGGGCATCCCATTCTGTGACTACACCAGCCTCTATTTACTATAACCCTTTGCACTTATTCTAAAAGTAATTTGGCCTGATAAAGACACTTTTGCTGTGCATAGTACTGCTCCCAGGTGCACTCTGGTTGGGGCATCCCATTCTGTGACTACACCAGCCTCTATTTACTATAACCCTTTGCACTTATTCTAAAAGTAATTTGGCCTGATAAAGACACTTTTGCTGTGCATAGTACTGCTCCCAGGTGCTCTCCGGTTGGGGCATCCCATTCTGTGACTACACCAGCCTCTATTTACTATAACCCTTTGCACTTATTCTAAAAGTAATTTGGCCTGATAAAGACACTTTTGCTGTGCATAGTACTGCTCCCAGGTGCACTCTGGTTGGGGCATCCCATTCTGTGACTACACCAGCCTCTATTTACTATAACCCTTTGCACTTATTCTAAAAGTAATTTGGCCTGATAAAGACACTTTTGCTGTGCATAGTACTGCTCCCAGGTGCACTCCGGTTGGGGCATCCCATTCTGTGACTACACCAGCCTCTATTTACTATAACCCTTTGCACCTATTCTAAAAGTAATTTGGCCTGATAAAGACACTTTTGCTGTGCATAGTACTGCTCCCAGGTGCACTCCGGTTGGGGCATCCCATTCTGTGACTACACCAGCCTCTATTTACTATAACCATTTGCACTTATTCTAAAAGTAATTTGGCCTGATAAAGACACTTTTGCTGTGCATAGTACTGCTCCCAGGTGCACTCTGGTTGGGGCATCCCATTCTGTGACTACACCAGCCTCTATTTACTATAACCCTTTGCACTTATTCTAAAAGTAATTTGGCCTGATAAAGACACTTTTGCTGTGCATAGTACTGCTCCCAGGTGCACTCTGGTTGGGGCATCCCATTCTGTGACTACACCAGCCTCTATTTACTATAACCCTTTGCACTTATTCTAAAAGTAATTTGGCCTGATAAAGACACTTTTGCTGTGCATAGTACTGCTCCCAGGTGCACTCTGGTTGGGGCATCCCATTCTGTCACTACACCAGCCTCTATTTACTATAACACTTTGCACTTATTCTAAAAGTAATTTGGCCTGATAAAGACACTTTTGCTGTGCATAGTACTGCTCCCAGGTGCACTCTGGTTGGGGCATCCCATTCTGTGACTACACCAGCCTCTATTTACTATAACCCTTTGCACTTATTCTAAAAGTAATTTGGCCTGATAAAGACACTTTTGCTGTGCATAGTACTGCTCCCAGGTGCACTCTGGTTGGGGCATCCCATTCTGTGACTACACCAGCCTCTATTTACTATAACCCTTTGCACTTATTCTAAAAGTAATTTGGCCTGATAAAGACACTTTTGCTGTGCATAGTAATTTGGCCTGTATGAGGCTGCTTACACACTGTTGCTGTGTGCATATATTACTGATCTCAAGTCTGGTTGGGGCATCCCATTCTGTAACATACCATTAGCCTCTGTCTTTACTCTAAGCTGCACACTTATGTCAAGTAATTTGGCCTGTATGAGCCTGCTTACACACTGTTGCTGTGTGCATATATACTGATCTCAAGTCTGCTGTGGGCATCCCATTCTGTAACATACCATTAGCCTCTGTTTTTACTCTAAGCTGCACAGTTATTTCAATTGATTTGGCCTGTTGCAGCCTGCTTACACACTGCTGCTGTGTGCATATATTACTGATCTCAAGTCTGCTTGGGGCATCCCATTCTGTAACATACCATTAGCCTCTGTTTTACTCTAAGCTGCAGTTATTTCAAGTGATTTGGCCTGTTTCAGCCTGCTTACACACTGTTGCTGGGTGTGATTCATCCAATTTTTGGGCTCCTGAAGCCAACCCCAGTGTCTCTTTAAAGTAATGTTTGGGCTCCTGCTGCTGCTGCTGCCAACTCCAGGGTGTGATTCATCCAATTTTTGGGCTCCTGAAGCCAACCCCAGTGTCTCTTTAAAGTAATGTTTGGGCTCCTGCTGCTGCTGCTGCTGCTGCTGCTGCCAACTCCAGGGTGTGATTCATCCAATTTTGGGCTCCTGCTGCCAAATCCAGTGTCTCTTTAAAGCAATATTTGGGCTCCTGCTGCTGCTGCTTGCAACTGCAGGGTGTGATTCATCCAATCTTTGGGCTCCTGCAGCCAACTCCAGTGTCTCTTTCAAGCTATGTTTGGGCTTCTGCTGCTGCTGCTGCTTGAAACTCCAGGGTGTGTCATTCAATTTTTGGGCTCCTTCTGCTGCCAACTCCAGTGTCTCTTTCAGCCAATGTTTGGGCTCCTGCTGCTGCTTGCAACTCCAGGGTGTGATTCATCCAATTTTTGGGCTCCTGCTGCCAAATCCAGTGTCTCTTTAAAGCAATGTTTGGGCTCCTGCCCCTCATAGTGATGCCACTTCAATTCTCTGCAATTGTGCCGCTCTGCGATTCTATTAGCGATGCCTCTGATCTGCATGTGATATTTATTTACAGTATTATTTAACTAACCCAGCACGCATCCTATGCGTGTTACAGCAAGGCAGAATGGTTTACAACCCTATTGAGGCTCTAGGAGGCTCAGAAATAGCCGTTTTTAATAGCGATTCGTCGCGAATAAATTTGGGGTGGAAACGATTTTTGTCGGAAAATTCGGCGAATCAGTCGAATTTTTCAAAAGTTCGCTCAACTCTACCTACAGCAGGTAAATTAATTTGTATGTTCAGCAATGTAACTGCCCTGGGGAGGGATGCATATGAACACTGTTTGTTTTGTTGGTCTGGCTTAAAGCGGACTAAAACCCACATTTTTAACTAGCATCCCCTGAATTGCTCCCCCCATGAGGAGTACCTTTTTCCAATTTTCACTGCCCCTACTTCACTCTAATCCCAGATAATGGCACCTGTCCAGCATTGCTCTAGCTGTAAAGCTCCATCTCCTCCATTCATTGCCACTGTTGTGTGTGGCAATGATGTCACGGCCACACCAATGTAATGACTTATTGTCTGCCATTTACAAAGAGGGACAGCCCAAAAAACAGTGTTCCAGGATGATTCAAAAAGTGAAAATATTAATTTCTAGTTCTACACCCTAAGAGAGGAGTATTGGCTTGGGCTTTGGCAAAATATATTTCACAAGTTCAGTGGGTTTTGGTCCTCTTTAAAGGAGCACTAATGATATTGTGTAATGTTAAAAACACATATAGACACGTCAGCTAATGAGAGGAGGGGTCATTTATACACCTGAACTGAATAAAACTCCCGCCAAGCTTATGGTTCCTGGTAGGAATACAATTCAGAGGTAACAGGTTCAGTGTATCAAGGGTGACAGAACCTGTCACCCCATTTCCTCTCCCTTCCATTAAAAATAAAAAAACTAGCCTTGCTGGTTATTTCTTGATGCCGGGTGTGACCCCCTCCTCCCACCATCCAGCATATTTATATGCAAATGAGGCGAGTGAGGAGTCAGCTGTTGGTCTGATAGGTAAAAGTTAGTAGCTCGCTAATGAAGGGCTCCCTGATGGTGTTAGGGGATATGTTGGGTTAGTTTAGTGTCTCTGTGAATCAGGATCCACTCTGGCACATAGTTGCAAGGGAGACTTGTAGGTCAGCTTTAAAGTTCTTTATCTGTGAACCAATCACCAGAGCATGCAACAAGTAGGCAATTATAAATGCACACCTAACAACTATGATTTGGATGCAATTAGAAAAAATAATTTATTTATATACAATGAAGTTAATTCAAAAGTGGAGGTTTAGATTCACTTGATACACAATTCATATAATGTGGGAGACACTATATACCATAACTACAAATAATATATACACTATTATATACAATGGTGCTGAGGGGAAACCTGAATACTGTATAGGCAATGCGGCTTCTTTAATAGTAAGGAGATCACAATATCAGGAATCTGTACAGCAATTGATTTAGCTGGTTTCAGAAAGTCGGAATAGTTCTGCCACTTCTTACTATTGGGAAATATTTGTAAAGCAGAGTAAATCAAAATGTGGCAATACCTCGAAATTGTTAAAGAGGCACTGTTAATGTGCTGAATGCTGCACTTAGGAAAGTCCAAGGAATGTCCGTTTATATCCGGCTGTATGTGATGCTGGGATTATGCATGCTGCCTATTATAGGAGATTGGGGGGATTCTGCCACACTGCCTGCAGTAGGGATTGGGGGGGGGGTCTGCACATTGACTATCAAAAGGGATTTGGGGTGATGCTGCCACACTGCCTATTATAAGGGATTTCGGGGATTCTGCCCCACTGCCTATTATAGGGGATTGCAGGTTATTTTGCAAACTTCCTGTTATATTATATTGGGGAGGGGATTCTGCGCACTGCTTGTTACAGGGGATTGGCAATATTCTGACACACTGTCTTTTATAGGGGATTGGGGGATTCTGACACACTGCCTAATATAAGGTGGATAGGGGGAAACTGCACACTGCTTGTTATAGGTGAATGAGGTGATTCTGACACCCTTCCTATTATAGGAGTATTTGGATTAGGGATGAGCGAATCGATCCAGACGAACCCGGATTCGATCCGAATTTCATGAAAAATTCGATTCGGATCGAATTCGAATTTCCCCGTGCATCGATCGCTCGAAGTTTTCCTTTAACATCCATTCATTTACATTACAGGCATTCTAAGATGGCGGACGGGACATGTCCAGACATCTACCCCGCTCCAGTGCATGCTGGGGCAGTCACATGCAGCCTATCAGCAGCCAGCAAGCCCGGTGACGTCACAGCGCTATTTAAGGCGGCGGCCATCTTGCTTTTCCTCATTTCTCTATTGCATTCGTGAGAGACAGGACGCTGCTGTAGTCAGGGAGAGACAGTTAGAGAGCCAGGGACAGACAGGGACAGGCAGGAGACAGGCAGGAGACAGGCAGGAAGTCAGCGAGAAGCAGGGAAAGTTAGGAAAAATCGGAGGCAGTCACAGGGAGATTTTTATTTTTTTTTCATCCAGCCTGAGTGTTACTGGCTGGCTGACTGGCTTTTTTAGCGGTTTCAGGCTACTTATACACTTTTGATGTTGTGCATATATACTGAACTGATCTCAAGTCTGCTGTGGGAACATTACCATTTTGTAAAATCTCATTAGCCTCTGTATTTACTGTAAGCTGCACAGTTATTTAAAGTAATTTGGCCTGTATGAGCCTGCTTAGACACTGTTGCTGTGCATATATACTGATCTCAAGTCTGCTGTGGGGCATCCCATTCTGTAACATCACATTAGCCTCTGTATTTACTCTAAGCAGCACAGTTATTTAAAGTAATTTGGCCTGTTTGAGCCTGCTTAGACGCTGTTGCTGTGCATATATACTGATCTCAAGTCTGCTGTGGGGCATCCCATTCTGTAACATCCCATTAGCCTCTGTATTTACTCTAAGCAGCAAACTTATTTAAAGTAATTTGGCCTGTTTGAGCCTGCTTAGACACTGTTGCTGTGCATATATACTGATCTCTAGTCTGCTGTGGGGCATCCCATTCTGTAACATCACATTAGCCTCTGTATTTACTGTAAGCTGCACAGTTATTTAAAGTAATTTGGCCTGTTTGAGCCTGCTTAGACACTGTTGCTGTGCATATATACTGATCTCAAGTCTGCTGTGGGGCATCCCATTCTGTAACATCACATTAGCCTCTGTATTTACTCTAAGCAGCAAACTTATTTAAAGTAATTTGGCCTGTTTGAGCCTGCTTAGACACTGTTGCTGTGCATATATACTGATCTCAAGTCTGCTGTGGGGCATCCCATTCTGTAACATCACATTAGCCTCTGTATTTACTCTAAGCTGCACACTTATTTAAAGTAATTTGGCCTGTTTGAGCCTGCTTAGACACTGTTGCTGTGCATATATACTGATCTCAAGTCTGCTGTGGGGCATCCCATTCTGTAACATCCCATTAGCCTCTGTATTTACTCTAAGCTGCACAGTTATTTAAAGTAATTTGGCCTGTTTGAGCCTGCTTAGACACTGTTGCTGTGCATATATACTGATCTCAAGTCTGCTGTGGGGCATCCCATTCTGTAACATCACATTAGCCTCTGTATTTACTGTAAGCTGCACAGTTATTTAAAGTAATTTGGCCTGTTTGAGCCTGCTTAGACACTGTTGCTGTGCATATATACTGATCTCAAGTCTGCTGTGGGGCATCCCATTCTGTAACATCCCATTAGCCTCTGTATTTACTCTAAGCTGCACACTTATTTAAAGTAATTTGGCCTGTTTGAGCCTGCTTAGACACTGTTGCTGTGCATATATACTGATCTCAAGTCTGCTGTGGGGCATCCCATTCTGTAACATCCCATTAGCCTCTGTATTTACTCTAAGCAGCAAACTTATTTAAAGTACTTTGGCCTGTTTGAGCCTGCTTAGACACTGTTGCTGTGCATATATACTGATCTCAAGTCTGCTGTGGGGCATCCCATTCTGTAACATCCCATTAGCCTCTGTATTTACTCTAAGCTGCACACTTATTTAAAGTAATTTGGCCTGTTTGAGCCTGCTTAGACACTGTTGCTGTGCATATATACTGATCTCAAGTCTGCTGTGGGGCATCCCATTCTGTAACATCCCATTAGCCTCTGTTTTTACTCTAGCTGCACACTTATTTAAAGTAATTTGGCATGTTTGAGCCTGCTTAGACACTGTTGCTGTGCATATATACTGATCTCAAGTCTGCTGTGGGGCATCCCATTCTGTAACATCCCATTAGCCTCTGTATTTACTCTAAGCAGCAAACTTATTTAAAGTACTTTGGCCTGTTTGAGCCTGCTTAGACACCATTGCTGTGCATATATACTGATCTCAAGTCTGCTGTGGGGCATCCCATTCTGTAACATCCCATTAGCCTCTGTATTTACTCTAAGCTGCACACTTATTTAAAGTAATTTGGCCTGTTTCAGCCTGCTTAGACACTGTTGCTGTGCATATATACTGATCTCAAGTCTGCTGTGGGGCATCCCATTCTGTAACATCCCATTAGCCTCTGTATTTACTCTAAGCTGCACACTTATTTAAAGTAATTTGGCCTGTTTGAGCCTGCTTAGACACTGTTGCTGTGCATATATACTGATCTCAAGTCTGCTGTGGGGCATCCCATTCTGTAACATCCCATTAGCCTCTGTATTTACTCTAAGCTGCACAGTTATTTAAAGTAATTTTGCCTGTTGGAGCCTGCTTATCCACTGTTGCTGTGCATATATACTGTTATAAAGCCTGCTTGGGGGCATCCCATTCTGTAATATCACATTAGCCTCTGTATTTACTCTAAGCTGCACAGTTATTTAAAGTAATTTGGCCTGTTGGAGCCTGCTTAGACACTGTTGCTGTGCATATATACTGATCTCAGGTCTGCTGTGGGGGCATCCCATTTGTTTTTGACTGCTTTCAATAAACCAGGCCGCAGGGCACCGCAAAACTGCACATTGAACCCTATCTGTTTATACTAAATAAGGAAATACATAAAAATGTAAGGCAGACAAGTGCCAGGATGTTCAAAGAGGAGTGGCAGAGGCCAAGATTCAGCAGGCAGAGGTCGCAGCAGACTAGGGGCGAGTGGCATCAGGAGTCACGGTGAGAGACCTGGTCTGCCAGTATCTGCTAGCGGTCGTGTCTCCACCAGTAACGCATCTGCCGTGGTAGATTGGTTAACGTGCTCATCAACAACATCATCACAACTTACGTCTGAGACCCCCAGTCTAGGGTCGGTAGGTTCCTCTGACACAACCCTGAGTTGGCATGCCCCGAGAGCAGTCCCTGTCCTCCCATTGCCTCTGTCCTACGCCGTTCCCTCCCCCAGCGACGTATCCTATGCTTTGGGTTCAGCTCCACACTTTAGTGAGGAGGATGATCAGATAGAGGACAGTCAGCAGCTACTGCCCAGCCAAGAAATGGAGGTGGCTTCTTTAGCTAGGCAGACAAATAGTGATGTGGACAGTGTCGTGGGTGCTGCGAGCGTTTCAGCTCCTGTGCCAGACACTGTTGACGAATCCACGAACATCAGTGACGTACAGCCACAACTCGGTGATAATGATGATGACGATGAAGCCACTCGCACTTGGGAGCCGGGTGATGAAGGGGCTTCATCGTCATCATCAGGAGAAGAGGGGCGCAGGTTGCCCCGGAGTCAGCAGCTCAGGCAGCAAGGTGTTAGCAGCATGGTTGGCAGTCAGCATGGGGGCACAATTGTAAAGCCTGGAGCCAAACGGGGCCGGGGTAGAGCACCTGCTGCGCGGCAGGCTACCTTATCGGGAGGTAGTGGGGCAGGGGTTCCTGGAGTTGGCTACAATAGCAGCGAATCAGTGAGGCCTGTTGGTGGGAAAAGTAGCTACTTGGCAGTGTGGCAGTTTTTCCTGAAGCATCCGCAGGAGGGTAACATGGCCACATGCAAGATATGTAGGCAGAAGGTGAAACGTGGCCAGGGCCCAAATGTTGGCAACACCTTGAGGATCCGCTGGACTTCTGGGCAGCCAAACTTGATTTGTGGCCGCAACTAGCAGAGTTTTCCCTGGAAAAGCTGTCCTGCCCGGCAAGTAGAGTGCCATCTGAGCGGGTGTTTAGTGCGGCGGGGGCCATAGTTACAGCGAGGAGAACTCGTCTGTCAACTAAAAATGTGGAGAGACTCACCTTTGTCAAAATGAATCAGGGATGGATCAGCCAGGATTTCCACCCACCAATGCCTGATGCATGCGACTAGATTCAGCATGGTGCCACGTTTAACACTTTCCAAATGGTGCAAAACATTCATGTCTTTCAACCAATTTTTGGCCTCCTGCTGATGCCAACTTCAGGGTGTGCCTTTCAGCCAATGTTTGGCCTCCTGCTGCTGCTTGCAACTCTACGGTGTGATTCATCCAATTTTTGGGCTCCTGAAGCCAACTCCAGTGTCTCTTTAAAGTAATGTTTGGGCTTCTGCTTCTGCTGCTGCTGCCAACTCCAGGGTGTGATTCATCCAATTTTTGGGCTCCTGAAGCCAACCCCAGTGTCTCTTTAAAGTCATGTTTGGGCTCCTGCTGCTGCTGCTGCTGCCAACTCCAGGGTGTGATTCATCCAATTTTTGGGCTCCTGAAGCCAACCCCAGTGTCTCTTTAAAGTAATGTTTGGGCTCCTGCTGCTGCCAACTCCAGGGTGTGATTCATCCAATTTTTGGGCTCCTGCTGCCAACTCCAGTGTCTCTTTAAAGTTATGTTTGGGCTCCTACTGCTGCTGCTGCCAACTCCAGGGTGTGATTCATCCAATTTTTGGGCTCCTGCTGCCAACTCCAGTGTCTCTTTAAAGTTATGGTTGGGCTCCTGCTGCTGCTGCTGCTGCCAACTCCAGGGTGTGATTCATCCAATTTTTGGGCTCCTGAAGCCAACCCCAGGGTCTCTTTAAAGTAATGTTTGGGCTCCTGCTGCTGCTGCTGCCAACTCCAGGGTGTGATTCATCCAATTTTTGGGCTCCTGCTGCCAACTCCAGTGTCTCTTTAAAGTTATGGTTGGGCTCCTGCTGCTGCTGCTGCCAACTCCAGGGTGTGATTCATCCAAATTTTCGGCTCCTGAAGCCAACCCCAGTGTCTCTTTAAAGTAATGTTTGGGCTCCTGCTGCTGCTGCTGCTGCCAACTCCAGGGTGTGATTCATCCAATTTTTGGGCTCCTGAAGCCAACCCCAGTGTCTCTTTAAAGTAATGTTTGGGCTCCTGCTGCTGCTGCTGCCAACTCCAGGGTGTGATTCATCCAATTTTTGGGCTCCTGAAGCCAACCCCAGTGTCTCTTTAAAGTAATGTTTGGGCTCCTGCTGCTGCTGCTGCTGCCAACTCCAGGGTGTGATTCATCCAATTTTTGGGCTCCTGAAGCCAACCCCAGTGTCTCTTTAAAGTAATGTTTGGGCTCCTGCTGCTGCTGCTGCTGCCAACTCCAGGGTGGGATTCATCCAATTTTTGGGTTCCTGCTGCCAACTCCAGTGTCTCTTTAAAGTTATGTTTGGGCTCCTGCTGCTGCTGCCAACTCCAGGGTGTGATTCATCCAATTTTTGGGCTCCTGCTGCCAACTCCAGTGTCTCTTTAAAGTTATGTTTGGGCTCCTGCTGCTGCTGCTGCCAACTCCAGGGTGTGATTCATCCAATTTTTGGGCTCCTGCTGCCAACTCCAGTGTCTCTTTAAAGTTATGTTTGGGCTCCTGCTTCTGCTGCTGCTGCCAACTCCAGGGTGTGATTCATCCAATTTTTGGGCTCCTGAAGCCAACCCCAGTGTCTCTTTAAAGTAATGTTTGGGCTCCTGCTGCTGCTGCTGCCAACTCCAGGGTGTGATTCATCCAATTTTTGGGCTCCTGAAGCCAACCCCAGTGTCTCTTTAAAGTAATGTTTGGGTTCCTGCTGCTGCTGCTGCCAACTCCAGGGTGTGATTCATCCAATTTTTGGGCTCCTGAAGCCAACTCCAGTGTCTCTTTAAAGTAATGTTTGGGCTCCTGCTGCTGCTGCCAACTCCAGGGCGTGATTCATCCAATTTTTGGGCTCCTGAAGCCAACCCCAGTGTCTCTTTAAAGTAATGTTTGGGCTCCTGCTGCTGCCAACTCCAGGGTGTGATTCATCCAATTTTTGGGCTCATGAAGCCAACCCCAGTGTCTCTTTAAAGTAATGTTTGGGCTCCTGCTGCTGCTGCCAACTCCAGGGTGTGATTCATCCAATTTTGGGCTCCTGCTGCCAAATCCAGTGTCTCTTTAAAGTAATATTCGGGCTCCTGCTGCTGCTGCTTGCAACTCCAGGGTGTGATTCATCCAATCTTTGGGCTCCTGCAGCCAACTCCAGTGTCTCTTTCAAGCTATGTTTGGGCTGCTGCTGCTGCTGCTTGAAACTCCAGGGTGTGTCAGTCAATTTTTGGGCTCCTGCTGCTGCCAACTCCAGTGTCTCTTTCAGCCAATGTTTGGGCTCCTGCTGCTGCTTGCAACTCCAGGGTGGGATTCATCCAATTTTTGGGCTCCTGCTGCTGCCAACTCCAGTGTCTCTTTAACCCTTTAAATGCCAGCCACGTAAAATTTACGTGGTTGCCTCTCCGCCACTTAAGTGCCAGCCACGTAAATTTTACATGCCTGGCATTCCCCAATAACAGTTAAAAAAGTTAAAAAAAAAGTCACTTACCTGACCCCTTGTTTGATCCCGCCGGGTCTCCTCTTCAGACAGCGGGGCTCCGATCGCCGATCGGGGCTCCTCCGGCTGCAGGGGAGGGCCCGGAATAGGGTGCCCCCCCGTTTCAGCAGCCGCCGGGATTGCCTGTAAAAAAAAAAAAAAAAAAAAAAAAATGACAGTTACTCACCTCCGCTCCCGCCGGCTCCCGACGCCTCTCCTCTTCATGGGGGGGGGGGGGGGGCTCTGATCACCCCCCCGGCTCTTCTGTCTTCTGGAGGGGGGCATAACAGCCCTCCCTCCGCTGCAGCTTCCGATGGCTACCGCCATCTTGGATTTTAGCCTCGCCCCTTCGGGGGCGGGACTAATGACGTCACTGCCGGGTGTCATCGGGGCACCCGGCAGTTCTCTTGTCAGATGCCGGTGACGGCTGGGCAGCCCAGCTGTCATCTGCATCAGATCGCCGCGGGACAGTGCATCTGAAGATTGGAGGTGAGTAGAGGTAAAAATTTTTTTTTTTTAAATAAAAATGTTAAACAACCTGTGTCTGTGTTTATTTTTTAGACTGTTAACCCTTTGTGAACTGGTAAGGGGTCCATGAGACCCCTTATACCAGTTCACAGGGCTCGGGGGTCTGGCAAGTCACCTGCGCAAGCGGGTGACTTGCCATTAACCCCTGGCCCCCCAAATTACCTGCCTCCCTAAAGCTCAGGGGGGGGGCAGAAGAGCCGTGGCCCTAGGCTATGACGGCTTGTAGCCACAGGGCCAGGGGCCACTAAAGCTGGCCCCTGCGCCCTGTTCTACAAGCCCCCATAGCTGGTCACAGGCTGGTTACGCTGGGTAGGGGGGACCTCACGCCATTTTTTTTTTGGATTTTTAAGGGTTTTAACCCTTAAAAATCCCCCCAAAAAATGGGGTCCCCCTCCCTTCGAGGGGGGACCCTATGTCATTTTTTTTTTTTAATTAACCCTTTGTTATGTGGATAGTAGTTGTATTTTATTTGTAAATGTTATAAAGTGCTCTTCTAAGTTTAGGGGATCTCCTGGACAGGAACGGGGGGCTACCAATACATATGTGGTATCATTGTAATCGGGAGAAATGGGGCTTTCACGTGCAATATGGTTTTCTTTAATAAAATAAATGTTTTTGTTAAAATAAAGGAGACAATTTAAAAAAATATATATATTTTTACTTATTTACTTAAAAATATATTAAAAAAGTAGACAAAATATATAAAAAAAATAAAAAAAAATACAAACAAGACATTTCATGTTAAAGTCTAAACTCTGCCACAAAAAGAAAATTTGCAATTTTCTTGGAAATTCCTGCAAAAATCACAGTTAAGCATGGCGCAAAATGGTGAATAATGACCTGTCAGCAGAGGGTGACAAAATCTCAAGTAGGCTGGCAGTTAAAAGGTTACAGGTACCTATGCATGTTGGGTATTGTTCTGCTCAGGGGACCTTGCGCTTTCAGATTTAGCTTGTTTTTTCTTATTTGCATATTGATATTTTAGGAAAAGGTGTTTTTTATTCTGCTTTTTTATACAATTTTTTGTGAAACCCTGTGCAACCTAAGAATTCTTTGAGATATTACTCCCAGAAAGATGAGCCCACTACAACAAGCTGGGTACGATTAGAAAGCTTAACATGTGTACTATCAGGAAATATATGGTTTATCAGGGATATTCCAAATGTAAAGGGTTGTTTTGGTAGAAAAAGCACAAGGTGCGCACTTTGTCTGCAGAGCTGAAATTTTGAAGTAAAATTACCATTACGCACATGCTTTACTTTGGTGTGTTTGGCAACTCTCTCCTTGACTGAACCTATGCATGTTGGGTATCGTTCTGTTTGGGGGATGTTGCTTTTTCAGATTTTCATTTTTTTATGGTTTGCATATAGTTTTTTTTTAGGAAAATGTGGTTTTGATTCTGCTTTTTTATTAATTTTTAGGGAAACCCTTTGTAACCAAAGAATACATTGAGGGATTACTTCCAGAAAACGGCACCTATGTCGACAAGCCTGGTACGCCTAGAAAGCCTGAGGTGTGTACTTCTAGGAAATATATAGTTTGTCATATTGCGCATATTGCAAAGCATAGTTGTATTTTATCTCAAAATCTCCTGTTGTTTCAGTTTGGGGGAGTCTCCTGGGCAGGAAAGGGTGTCTACCTATACATATGTGGTACCGCTGTAACCGGGAGAAATTGGGGTTTCACACAAAATAAGATTTTATTGACAAACTTACATTTTTTTATTACAAAAAAACACTACAAATTGTAAAAAAAAGTTTTTTTTTATTTTTTTGCACAATTTTCACCCCAAAATATTGGGAATACACTTAGAAAATGACAAACAAGACATTTCATGTTAAATCCCAAGCTCTGCTGAAAAAAACAATATATCATTTTCCTGGGAAATCCCTGGAAATCCCTTCAAAAATCACAGTTGAACATGGGGAGCGCAAAATAGTGCAAAATGGTCTGGCAACAGAGTGTGACAAAAACTCCAGGTAGGCTGGCACTTAAAGGGTTAAAGCAATGTTTGGGCTCCTGCCCCTCATAGTGATGCCACTTCAACTCTCTGCAATTGTGCCGCTCTGCGATTCTGTTAGCGATGCCTCTGATCTGCATGTGATATTTATTTAAAGTATTATTTAACTAACCCAGCCCGCATCCTATGCGTGTTACAGCAAGGCAGAATGGTTTACAACCCTATTGAGGCTCTAGGAGGCTCAGAAATAGCAGTTTTTAATAGCGATTCATCGCGAATAAATTCGGGTCGAATCGATTTTTGTCGGAAAATTCAGCGAATCAGTCGAATCGAATTTTTCAAAAGTTCGCTCATCTCTAATTGGGATGATTCTGTACACTGCCTGTTATAGGGGGTTGGGGGGATTCTGCACACTGCTAGTTATAGAGGGATTGGGGGATTCTGCACACTGCCTGTTATAGGAGTATGGGTGGGGTCCTGCCACTTACTAGCTTCTTGGGGGGTATTTTAGCACACTATGTGGTTGAGTATATTTTTTTGAAATTTTATCCTCTTAAACCTAGGTGCATCTTATGGACAGGTGTGTCTTATGGAGAGAAAATACGGTATACTGGGAGTGAAACCCAATTTGAAAAAAAAAAAGCAGAAATAATAACTATGCATTAGGAAGCTTATATATGTGCTGACATTGGTAGTTTAACATCCCTTACACCCTTATCAAATCAAATTATTTTAAATGGACCCTCTGGGCAAATATGTGAAAGCCTCTTTATTACAATGTTGCATTACACTTGGAATGGGAAGGTTCTCATAAACCTGAAATGAAATTTACTGTAGACCATGCAGCACCTAGGGACCTATTAAGCAGTATTCAGCTTTTACTGATGTCATTGGAGGTGCGGTGGTAGTGCCGGGGAATTCCCTGTGCTATTCACACTGGAAGCTAGGTGTGTGATCCGTTGTTCCCTTTACATACTATACAACAAAGCCGCAGGCATGTCCAATGTAAAGCCTTGCTCGGCTATTAAAGTGTTGTGTCAAGGTCACTGTTCTGTACTCTACATCAACTGCTGATGTGCAATTATATGAAAGGGAAAGGATGTGAGGGGGCGCGCACATTGCAAGCTTGGGATTGGGTACTGACTTTTGTGGATGATTTCTGAAGCTCATGTCTAGTGCTCCATTTACCTCCCGCTGTTACAGACCAACAAATAATATGGACAACCAACATCTTTGGAATGATAAAAGTTTAATCAGCCACAGCTCAAATAAATAACAACCAACATTAAATTGAGTGATGTGCAAAAAATCTAACCTCAATAAAAATAACAGGAAAAAGGGGAAAAATACTTAAAGAACCTGCCAGATGTGGAAGCCAGTTAAAGCAGACCAACAGTCCAAAATGACTTAAACCCAACAAACACAACAAACAGTGCTCATATGCTCCCCTCCGCGGGGCAATTTAGATTACTGCACATAAAAATTAATTTACCTATTTTTAACTCTGCTGTGATAAATTTTAGAAACAAAATGGCGGCTCATGTATTTGCAGGACACTTGCAAACAGGAAGTGCTGCTGGGTTTCCTGTTACTGTGCATTGTCATTTATGTCAGTTGAATCCAAGCAGCAGCATGGCTGAGATGCTGGGAAAGGAAGCTCTGAAAGGCTGTTGGTCCGGTTTAAGCTCCTCCACGTCCCTCTTAGGCTCAGAGCACAACTGGCTGCATCACCCCCAGATGTAACAAAACTCCATTACCTCAAACCACACTGTCCATCCTACCCCATTTCAACCAATAAAGTTTCCACACCTCATATTTTCATCTAACACTGGCGCCACAGGCACACATAATGTAGCCCTCACATACCTGGTGTTGGATGAGGATGGCAGGGAGCAGGTTCTTCTGGGCCCAGGATGCTTCAAGTGTGGGTGTGTGGGTTGGGTGCTGGGGCTCAACTACAGGGATGTCAGTACTCACTGTGCCACTCGGAAAGATGATAGACAGTCCAATAAATAGAAGCAAATAAAGAGTTCCTCTTTATTAATTCCAAGGGCAGACATCAAACATGGGACATCTTCATACATCCGTTTGGTTACACTTCCTTCTTTCCCTTCCATAGTCAAAGGTTGAACCAACAGGCCTTACTCCCCAAGAAGGATTCCTCAGGGCTCCCCCTCTCTCCCCCTCTCTCCCCTTTGGATTCACATCTGCTCCTCTACAATTCAATCCTGTGACCTCCCTATATAACTTCTAGCTACTTTCCAGAACGTTCCATCACATGTTCGGCCACATGTCAAACACATGATAGGCTGTTCTCTAAACCCTCCAACCAATTACTATCCTCCTGGTTATTACTATGTTTCTACCAAGCATCTTGCTATGACTATTAACCCTTTATACCTGACCTTCTAGAACAAACTCCATTCAAGTCTATGGCCCAATGATTGTCTATAGCCTAGTCCCACTGCTGCCATCTTGAGTCTAATTAAGGGTACTGCAATGTCTATACACTTTAATGGATAGCAACCATAAAAGGGTTTAATGTCTTATTTACTCTATGTACATGGGTTTCTGACTAACTAACTGACATGTTCCTATTTACACGTAACAATCAAATCTTTCAAATGACAGTTTTTAACCCTTTTTAAATAAAACATACTAATTATACAGTTTGGCTGCTTTTTTAATATATATATATACACGATGCAATACATATCTTATCTATATCCATACCACATAATCAAATCCACATAATGCACAAACAGGTAAAAATTAAACCATTCCCTAACTAAAAAAGAGAAGTGGTGGGACTGCTTGTCCAGTGGGCAGATCATAGGCCAAAGAGGTGGAATAAGGGACCAAGGATCCCTATATAGCTATATAGGGCTGCCAGCCTTAAAACGGACCAGCACCCATTTTTTCTTAAACAGGTGTTGGTGCTGCAGACAGCTAATCAAAACAAGTTCAGGTAGGGGCATCCAGAATGCTGCGTTCTGGGGAGTTATGTGCGGGTGGTTTAGGATGACATTTAGCCCTCATTCAAACATGTCAGGTACCACATGTGTTTTTGAGTTTGCGGCAGACGCTGAGGTACAGCCAAATAAATCCTTCCACACCTTTCCGGTGCGACAGAGAGGAGGAAAACTCTGCCGCAAATAGTCCCACATGCTGTGCCCAGATTGCAAAGGCATACCTCCCTTCCAAAGGGGTACCTCCCTTCCAAAAAGCATTCCTTGTATGTATCCTGTACTTACTTGGCAGTCAATAAAGTATTCGTATTCGTATACATTCTATGGGGCCGCAAACACAAATGCAAACGTGAACCACGTGCATTTTGCGTTTGTGACACCATAGATTTTAATAGGATTCAATCGACTGGAAGGCTAGGCATAGGACACGAAAACAGATATTTTTTATAACACCTATGCAAATTGGAATGCGAAAGCATAAAAAAAGCAAACACAAAAAATTCCTACTGCAACCACTGCTGCAAAATGCACGCCGCAACGCCACCAGACAGGTGTGAATGTAGCCTTTAACTTTTCTGCTGCCTCTTTTTAAAAAAAAAGTCAGATAATGTATTCAAATATGGTGGGCAGGTGGAACCTGTACACATTATAACCATGCATCAAGAGATTTGCACATGCAATGAGATTTACATTGCTCAGGGATGCACAACCTGCAGCCTGCATTGCCATAAGCTGCGGTCCCCTGCACCCCTAGGGAGTGCCACGCAGGTATTGGTCACTTCGGCAATATGACAGGCAGGAGGGGCATCCAGAATGCTGGAGCCCTCCCTACACAGTCCCCCGAATGCCTATTAATTATACCTTTTCTTCGGTCCCCCACTGGGAATCCAGTGCCTCAAATGGCCACCACCACCCTTACCCATGTGGGCGCCGGATGGCCAAATGCTGCGCTGGGGACTGAGGAAAAGGTAAGATTTTTGGGCGTTCTGGGGGGTTATGTGCCCTCCCCCGCATTATTCCTCCAGCATTATGAGAACACCCCTGCCTGTCATATTGCCGAGGAGACCAACACCTGCACCGTGCTAGTGTTGGTCTACTTTAAGTGCTGAGCTTGCTTGCAGTGCAAGTGATTTGCCACTAGAGGGCAAACACTTGCTATTTCCTGAAGCAGGAAGTGAGTTGTCAATACATTTCTCAATAGAGGTGGATGACACACAAGTGCTACTGTATGTGTGTATGTATTTATTTAAGGTTGTATAGGGAAATTAGTAGTTACCACAGAGCTGCAAATCAAACAGAGTTGCCTGCTGAAAGTCATAGAGTGAGAGGGCTTGTTGCAGATCACTTCCTCTCTCTAGCTGCTGATTACGCACCTTCTGCCCCTGAAAGTTGGGGTTTGCAGCTCCTGACTGGAGGTATCCAAGACTATATATAGAAGAGACTGTTTGCAGAGGAGAACTGAGCACACAGCTTGCTTCCAAAGGCCGTGCTGCTGCAACTTGCATATACAGCCGCAAAGTGGAGCTTAAATCACTTCCCAGACTGCTACACTATTCACCTGTGTGTCTTCTGTTGCTGCTCCCTAACTTCTTTATTCCCTCCTGCATGTTAACCTATCATGTCTCTTGTGGAGGATGTTCTACTGCTGCTGCATATCTCTTCATTACCAGCTGTGAGTCAAGAGTGAATCATCTACTCGTCAGTGTCATGGGCACTCAGCTAGAATCCTGTGTTAACATTCTCCTAGAGGTATTTATCTAATGACAATATATATACCCAGGTATATGTGCACAAACTAACTAAAGCCCCAGCTGGGCCAATCGTTGTGTTCTTATAATGTGTATGGCCTATTCATACTTGCAAGTTAACATTTATTACATAATATTTCTAGTACTGTTATACTTGACTGTAGGCATTAAATGGTTGCTTGGAGCAGTATTTTCTCTGCTCCAAATGTATTGTTTTACATAGACAACTTGATCTATTTCCCAGAGAGGTGTTCCCTGTTAGCTGCAAGTGCCCTATTCTGGGTGGAGGGACTGGTACACCAAACATTTAATCTACTCTTTCACTTAGAGAAGACTCATATTCTCTTTGTTACCCACAGGTTAGTGCCATAGCCTGTCTTGAGTGGGGTGTTTACCACCCCCAAAACAGCCCTGCATTTAGAGGCACTGCTGAGATTGAAGTGGGATTAAAGTGGACCAAACCCACACCCAAACAGCCCTGGATCCGAGTGTGCTGATTGGACAAAAGGCTGCACATGCGCGGCTTGGGGGGTTTCACACAACAGGGCAAGGACCAAAATCTCAGCCAGGACATGTTCTCTGGTAATACCCCTGCGCCGCAAGGAGAGGAAAGTTTTGAAGTATGGAAAGAGCACACTGTTCAGAACTTAAGAGACTGGTCCTGCTCAGAAGAGGGCAAGTGCCAGAGGATTAGTGAAAGTCTACTGTGACCAGCTGCAGAATTAATCCACCTGTACCGGGACAGTACAAGTGTTGTCTGATCACTTTGAGCCATACTATGATCTAAAGCAAATGGTGCCTGAGAAGATGTTTCCACCTTCATCAACAGCAGTTACTTCTAGCATATTTGGTGTATTATAAGGCTATATCCCAACTCTACAGTGGACTCTATGAGATCCAATCAGTTAGTGAGAGGCTTGTTGCCCCATCACCCTCTCGCACAAATTTTAAAGCTGATGTGATTAAACCAAGTCCGTCCTCTTCCTCAGTTAATGGATATAGTGAAGAAACAAGAAGCTGGTGAGCAGTTCAGTCTTCCTAAGAAAAGGAAAAGTTTTCCTAAAGAGGGGACCCCCTCCAACCTAACACAAGGTGAAGCAACACAAATTAAACCTGAATACTATAGACCCAAACCATCTGGTGTGAAACCAGCTGCTTGTGTGGTCAGAATAGCCATTATCCTAAACAGTGACAGGAGGAGTGTGAGGAAATGGTGCAAGGTGTGGCCTTTCCTGTGCAGAAGCCCAGGTGCAGAGGATTAGTGAAAGTCTACTGTGACCAGCTGCAGAATTAATCCACCTGTACCGGGACAGTACAAGTGTTGTCTGATCACTTTGAGCCATACTATGATCTAAAGCAAATGGTGCCTGAGAAGATGTTTCCACCTTCATCAACAGCAGTTACTTCTAGCATATTTGGTGTATTATAAGGCTATATCCCAACTCTACAGTGGACTCTATGAGATCCAATCAGTTAGTGAGAGGCTTGTTGCCCCATCACCCTCTCGCACAAATTTTAAAGCTGATGTGATTAAACCAAGTCCGTCCTCTTCCTGAGTTAATGGATATAGTGAAGAAACAAGAAGCTGGTGAGCAGTTCAGTCTTCCTAAGAAAAGGAAAAGTTTTCCTAAAGAGGGGACCCCCTCCAACCTAACACAAGGTGAAGCAACACAAATTAAACCTGAATACTATAGACCCAAACCATCTGGTGTGAAACCAGCTGCTTGTGTGGTCAGAATAGCCATTATCCTAAACAGTGACAGGAGGAGTGTGAGGAAATGGTGCAAGGTGTGGCCTTTCCTGTGCAGAAGCCCAGGTGCAGCAGGAACTCCTTCAGGCCAAAATCAAGAGGACCTCTCCTAGGTTCAAAATCTATTGTTAATGGAGATTCCACCCCACCTCTATTTGACACAGGTTCTCAAGTTACTTTAATCTACAGTTCATTTTACAAGAAGTATGTGAGGAATATACCCCACCAATCCACGGGACAGATGAAGTTATGGACCCTGAACTCTGAATCATATCCCATAGATAAGAGCTTGCAAGTGGTCGAGACTTATTCCTGGATGAGCCGACAAGGGTGTCAAGTTTTCCCTGACACCGGTGACTCCAGTGCAGCCCCAGTTTGGACATGAATTCTAAAGCAGTGTACAATGCTTTCCAGAGGTTTCTTAAAGGAGACAGGTTACACCTTCAGATGAAGTTGACATGCCACCCAAACTTAAAGAGCTCTGTGATGCACTTTCTTTTGGTTACCGGCATAGGGTGTTATATTGCATCGGTAAGCATCCAGTGGAGATTCCACCAGGGGGAGAGAAAGTCCTCAGAGTGGCCTCCTGCATTGCCACTGAACTAATTGAAGATAGGAGTTATGTCCTCATGGAAACCCCTAAAGAAATGATTACCAAGAAGGGTTGGATGGTGATTTCTGAAAGAAAGTATTGGAGGGCCCAAGTGGAATTATCTACAGTGGTGAATGTCAAAAGTGACTCTCCCCGCCCAGCCATAATCGATCATAATTAAGACATAGCCAGTTTATATCATGTGCTATTCTGAAGTGTGTCGAGTTGAAAATCAATCTACTCTCAAGTTTTTGATTTAGCGATCCAAATCTACCACAAACCTGGAACCAGAAATTGACCCAGCAAAGGCTCAGCTTCTCTTTGTTAACCACAGGTTAGCACCATAGCCTGTCTTGAGTGGGGTGTTTACCATCACACCCCCAAAACAGCCCTACAGTTGCATGGGATATTGTATTGTGTATTCATAAGCATTGCTGCAAGCATGGCGAGAGCAGGGGACCACTGTTGTATCAGGCGGGAAATATATTTGGGGTGGGAAAGGCTGAAACCAGTTAAGTGCTGTCTATGACCTTTAAAGAGGAACATCAAGCTTATTTTAAGCCACCAGCTACCCCACTCACACCCTGTGCTAAGCACAATTTAGGTGTAAAAATAGTAAAACAACTCACCTGATCACTGCAATTCATCAAAGACCTCTGAATGGCAGCCATAGCAGCCAACCCCCTGGCCAGTAAGGTTGCAGGTAGTGGGGGTGGATGATATGGATATGTTAACAGACACACAGATAACACCTCTCCTAGCTGAAATTAATGGGATGTATGAATCACCTGACATGAAAAAATGGCCAAATACGCTGGCATCAATGTGTGTGAGAGAGGCTCTGATTCAGGCCAATTAAAAGTGAATGACAATTTTCTCTCCAAAAAAAGGAGTTTTCTCACCTTGCTTTGAATCGACCCCATAGTCCTTTTTTAATATTATGTATACTGTTAACCTGCTCCTGTGGCTGCCTATATGTTGGTAAAACGAATCGTCCATTAAAGAAGAGAGTGTATGAGCACCAGTATAGCATAAAAACGGGTTCTAATAAGACACCAATAAGCCGCCATTTCTTGAAATATCATAATAAGGACCCTAGATCATTACAGGTGCAGGGATTGGACCGTCTACATTCAACAATAAGAGGAGGGAATATTGAGAGATTAACCCTCCAACTGGAAACTAGATGGATTTTTAGGTTGGGGGCCCATCGGTCTTAATGAAACTCTGAGTTTTGCCTCCTATATTTAGAATGCATAGTGAGTCTTTAATACAACCCCCAGTGTGACAATATGGGATAAGCACTATTGGCTTCCCTTCTTCACTTATGAATAATAGGTACACCTCAATGTGAAGAACCACAACCTAGGAGACCATAAAACTAAATTGAATGATTTTCATTTGTATGATTTCACATTGTACTACTTAAATATTGCATATGATCTATTAGGATTAAATGTAATTATGTGTAACAAAATAATATGTATACCTAAAGTGAATCGGTGGTTTTAAAAAAATCCTCTTATTTGAAGAAGCAATTACTAGTGATAGGGCATATACATAAAGACATTTTATTATTCATTGATAATTATGAGTTACCCACTATTCAAGGCCAGGCTTAATATATACACCAACTAGAACTTTTAACCAACTATGATCTATCCATTACCTTAGGCTAGGTTGAATACACCTATTAATCAGAATTCACGATTAATATTAGTAATCAGTGCAGGAGTGGTTTCGGCCCCCTGCATGATGGCGCATATATAAAAGACAAGACAACATTGATTTAGGGCCTCCCCCGTACGGAACCACTATGTGGTGTTTGGTAAATGCCAGCTTACTGAAGGGTCTTTTAATGTGGAAACGTGAGGTCCCGTACATTGCACATAAAAAAATCGCTAAGAGAATAGCGCGTCTTCAAGAAAATGGCGCTGGAGGAGAGACAGGGTGCCGGACCAGCGCCGCATCTCGTCACTTCCGGCGGAAGCCGGAGGCCGAGATTGATGCGGTCCAGGTAATGGAGCGCATAAAACGAGCGGCGCTGGCGCGGTGGCAGGTAAGCAGAATGGGCTGACGGGACAGACAGAGGGCACTTCTGGAGACGCGGGGAAGCCGCAAAGATACAAATTGATACCACACTCCCGCTACAGCCGCTTGGCAACATTGGACATATCTGCCACCGCGACCACTCCGCACAGGGAAAACTCTATCCTCAAGTATACAGGCAAGTCTGATTAAGCTACCCAGTTATAAAGATATGTAATTGAATGCTGATCATATGGCTGGCTTATCATGGGTCCTTTTTCCTTGTTGTTCCTGTTAAATACAGGGATGGCCAGCAATGCAGGATCTATGAAATAAAGCCTGACTAAACTGACAGCTGAATCAGGTATTGGAGATGTGGGAACAAATGAACAAGGTTATTGGTCCCTATGTCATATGGAATAGATATTAATGGGATAATCTTCAACTGCAGGATAAGGTTTATCACCGGCTCACTCTGGGGAACATCAATTATACAGATTAATCATTAACAGTTGCATGTGAAAATCGTTATCAGGTATTTTTTTGTCTCCTTTAATTCTTGCTTCTGTTGAATGTTCAAACCTGATGACACATATATACTTTTACACTAACTTACTAATCTATTACTAATATATTATTAATATCATCGCATGTTTGTCTGTCTGTTACACTAACAGGGCACTGAGAAAGCCAGGAATGGCGAAACATGATACATGTCTGCCCGCCAGAGAGTGTCTGACAGAAATGAATTGCTGTAATGTAATGTAGTATAGGAAATAAGCGCTGTTGGATTTCATGTTTTTTATACTATGTAAAGAAATTGTTTTTAATAATCAGATGAATAAATAGATTCAAAAATTATAAAGTCGTGGGTGTGGTCGCAGTACTGAGCCTAAAATACCTTCCGGGATAACCTAGCCCGGAATAAGTTAGTATTCCCAATTTAAGGCCGGACTGTGTATCAACCAGTGATATTCAAATAACAGGGGTTATTTTGAGGTCGCTTACCAGGATCCCAATTTAATTCGGGTTCAAAAAATTGTTTCAGCTGTATCAAACCAATCTGCTCAGCAGCTTTTCAAGTGGATTTTGTACATATGATGAATCTTTACTCATAAGTCGTAAAAGTCGAACAAAACCAGACCTAGCATCTATAAGACAGAGGCAGCCGCCACCATAAATGAATGCCTGGCGTGCCCGTGCGCAGCCATTAAGAGATGCAGGGGGTGCCGTGAGCTGACCTCAAAACCCTTCATATTGCCCAGTAAAACTCAGACTCTTCTCAGACCAACAACAAATGCATGGACTCTTGTCCAATCAAAGCCCTTTGGCATGTTCCCCATTAAAAACAATCAGAGAAAGGTGAGTTATTACTGGCATCCTGGGGGGCTGCCCTGTGGGGTGCCACGGGGGAAAGCCAGCAGTGAGCCCTGGAATCTTTTAGATTCCTGGGTCGCTGTTGGTGGGTTTTGTTCCACTTTCAGTAAGAAGGATTTATAGAGTTTTCTCATCTAGTTAAGCATATTATTTTTTTGTGCTGCAAAGTTCTAGTAGCAATGACCGGACATTTCACTGCAAATATTTCACGTTCACACCTTGCGTATGATTTAAATTGCTGGCTTGTTTGGGTCTACTCAACAGAAGGCGAGCAGTTTTAATACATTTATAAATATCCTGGCGGGTCCTATAAAGGAAATTGCCATGGAAATGCATTTCCCTAATGTAACATACAGTAGGAGAAAAAGGCAGAGAATTCACAGTGTGTGTCTTACTGCTGAACTTTATCCAAAACTTTATTACAAAATGGCTATATAGATATTCACATGATATTGCTTCAATGGCCTCCCTTGTGATTTTAAACCAAATCTGGCAAATGAGCTAGAATAAATGATCAGGGATTGAAACTATGCTTAGCCCATTTGATGCCTTTATTGCAGAGCCTTATTATGACACCTAAAGGTGATATCAACTTTTACTAGTGTTTGATCAAGAGGAACAGTAAATGGGAAGGGATTCATATAAATTCTGGAATGTCATATAATGAAGAAAACAATTAGAATATCTAAACATAGCTAGCAAGTGCAAACAAGTTCAGAAAAGGAAACCTATTTATGTTTGGAACTACGGTGGCTGAAATCTGAATAGAGCGAGCTCCACTAGTCGAAACCCCATCCCCATCTAGCTGTGGGTAGGCCTGCACCAGTCATCTAGAAATCCCTGGCACGGGCATGCGATTTGCAAGAGCTATAGTGAGGATACGGCCGTGGCACGGAGATGCAAACCCTGGGGGTTTAACAAAGTGGCTCATGCCAAATCGGGATTCCCCATGAAGAGGTAGACCACGGCCCAAAGAGTCTCATAGACTTGAGGGACGTGTTTTTTTTCTTGTTTAATGAATGGGGAGGTGCCTTAATGCAGTCAAAAGCTTAATGTATTTGGTCATAGATAGGTTCAACATACTGGGGGGGGGGCAAGGGAAGTTATACAAACCATAAACTCTGCATTTTTTTGTTGGTTTTTTGGAGGGGCTGGTATACTTCAAAGTTTATCAAAAACAAATCATTGTTTGCATATCTGCCATGCAGAAGATTTATCCTTGTGAGCTTTTGAATAAGTCTGCTGTTTTCGAGATTCATCCTCTTTCTGTAGCTTAGCCACTGGATTTTATTTATTTATGATCCAACAGTAGATCTATTCAAGGAAGCAGGGGAAAGACAGAAAGCAAAGCAGGGAGCAGCTGTAGCCCTCACACACCTTGGTCTTGAGGAGGACGGCAGGGAGCAGGATCTTCTGGGCCAAGGGTGCTGGGGCTGAGTGTGTGGGTGATGTTCAAGATGGGACCTGGGCTGCTTAAATGGTGATGTAATTTTGTATTGACTTTGGAATCATTTTGCTCTTTAATGTCTTAGCACACTTTACTTTGTTTGTAACACTGCAGTTGTGTATATTTACATGTGATTTATTAGCACTAGCACTTGCACTTTAGTGGGTTGTTACTTCTTTTGCACAGCATTCATTTATCTATCAGTTTATTATATGATTGCGCAGCAATGAGATTGTATGTATTTATCTATTTATTTATTATAAAATGGAATATTTATTAGAGCCCATTTATGTCCACATCACTGTCTTATGTGTTTTTTGAATTTGTCAATGTTTGTCTTGTCAGTGTTATTTTAATATTTACAAAATAAATATGAAATAATTCTTTATATTTTTGGCATGAGCAGTACTTGAATTGTGGGGATTATTGTGGGCTTACCTGAGAGCTCACCCTATAGAGTTTTTATGTCGTAGTCATATCACTTGTGCCAGCACTGCCTGCTATTATTACTTTATTTCTTTGGCAGTGTGTACCCTATTGGGTTAACTAAGCTAAGTACCTGTCTAAGCTGCTCCAAGAATAGGAACCAAATGGGGTTTATCCTACTCCTGACATCATAGATCACAGCCCTTCTTGCTATGAGGGTCACTTACCTCATTCTGGGCACCTTCAGTTCTGTTCATGTGGGACTGTTTATTTCACTAACTACACTAAACGTGGGGCTGTGGTTCTTACTAGCCTTTTATGTGGGGCATGGGGCTTTGTTCCCTCTAACTGTAAGTGGGGCAAAACTCTTTTTAACTCAACTTTTACACCTTGTGAGGATGAAACAATAGCAGCACAAGGCTGAATTAAAACAAATTCTTGATTAGAGAACAATCAAGGCTGGACCTTCCCCATCACCTTGTCACCATCACATCATGGATGATTGGCAGGATTTAAAATGGTTTATCGGTGCCAAAGTATATTAACTTTTATCCTTGTCTCAATCAAGTCTTTGTACCATCTTTTATGGGCTACTGACAGTAAACCTCCAAGAATTTTGAACTTACCTTCCTCCACAGCAACACATGTGCACTAAGGTACACTTAAGGTCCGCTTTAATCTCAAATGTGGGGCTATGTTACACCTAAGGAACTTCTAAGCTTAAAGGGGTAACTATTTACAGGGGTTAGGTTATGTGTATTATAGTACACCTCAGGTTTACTGGTGGATATCTAGTGGACAACTTGAGAATTAATCTCTAAATCCATAAGCTTGTGGATACGTACGACCATATCTAGCTAAGTGACATACTACTCCCGCTGTTGGGGGACCCTGACTCCGTATATCTGGTGATGTAATTTGATGTTCATTCCTTTATATGGCAATTTTTTATGGTAATTACACTGTTATATGTTGAACACTTTGGAATCATCATTTCACATATATATTTGAAAGCTGAGACTTCATAGCATTTTTTGCATTTTTGCACCATGCACTGATACACTTTACGTAAAACACTTCACATTTGCACACAGCAATTTTATATAGCTGCTGATTTTATTTAGTATATATTTTGTTTTTCTTTAGTATATTTTTTCTATATTTGCACATATTATTTATTTTGTTTTTTTTTTCTATATGCCATATTTATATTTCTAATGGATTAATTTAGATTATTTATTTATTTATTTAATTATGGGATGAACTGTTGGATTTACAATAATAAGAGAGTCAATAGAGGGACAAATATTCCCCCCCAGTGTATTGTATGTGTTTATGTTTCTTAATGATTTGTGTATGTTGTTTGTAAATAGTTTTTAAGGATGACCCAATAAATTCACACAGTTTTATAAATGTCTTGACCATCGGGGAGGCCGATTCATTAATAGCGCCAGGTAGCGACAGATGAGCGCCAGTAGCGTGATTTTCACAGCGTCAGCTAGTATTCGCTGTGCTTGGCCGGGGTTTGCTTGTTGACAGCGACTCAGTCGGTGTGCGGTAATGTCGAATACGGGGTTAGGGGTCGCTGTTTCACAGGTTCCGCTTGTATGGGTGCGCCTGACAGCGAATGGCCAGAGCGAACGGCTTGCTGCAGATTCATTAAAAAATCACGCTCAAAAATTTCTCGCGCTGTGAATTCCTTGTTTAAACCCCAGAGCGCTGGCGGCGATGTGTGTAAAGTAGTTTTTAACCCCCAAACAACCTTTTTTTTTTATATGTAAAAATTATACAAGTTTTTCTAAACATTTTGTAATATGAATACATGAATATCAGACCTGTAATATCAATTCTGCACATTTTTTTTTTTTTTTTTTTTTTACTTTAAAAGAAAACCTAACATTGCAGAAGTGGTCACAGAATTTTTGACATTAAAAATAAAAAAAAACAGTAATAGCAATTAATTATGATTATTTAAAGATTGCTCCATTGAAATGCATTGGACCACGCCAGGGAAGGCCAGGTCATACCTGTCGCTGTGATGGTATTAACAGCGGCGCTGTTCGTTGCAGTCGGCTACATGATGAATCCCGCGCTAGCTGGCGCTGTCGCCGGCGCTAGCCTCATTTAGCGTGATAAATGCGTCATTGTGACCGCCGCCGGGCGTACTTGATTCGGTAGCCGCCGATAGCTGGCGGTACCTGGCGCTCGTCAGACACTACCTGGTGCTAGCCCTTGATAAATAAGGGCCTAAGTAGTAAAGTGTGTGCGGCAGATTTGCAGGGGTTGTGGGACTAGTCTAGGGTCCCTTTGCTAATAGTGTACTACTCCCCATAGTCTACTCCCCATAGAGGTGGGAATCCTTTAGGGTGAATGGATGTCTCCCTCATAAAGATTAAATTAATAGACATTTGATCCATTACTCAAGTCTTACCCAGTTACTTGAACCATTTTCGTTCAACACTGGGAAGCAGTGTGTTGTATCAGTGTTCTGCAGCATCAACTGATACTGTTGTCCATCCAACACTTGTACACACTTTGCTTTGCTTTGGAAACTCTTGGTACCATTTGCTGCGAGTCTGACATATGAAAAGGTGTCGGCTTAAGGCACATCAAGGCTGTAGCACTCCACCCTTAACATATGTATCACAATTTTGATTTGACAGTGATATGCCCCTGTTTTGGTATAGTTACATTTCCAGGGTCCTTGGTTATAAGACTCACTGCTAGGGCTCTCAGTTCATCTTTACAGAAGTTTAACCTCTTCACTACTACTGAGTCTTTTTTCTCACAACCCCATGAGAGTTAATGAGCACCTTAGGCTCGCTGTGTCCCATGTTATCCTGCCATTGATGCAGCTTTTGGTTAGGACCTAAAACAGGTTAATCCTCCTCCACATCCTGAGAGGGGGCTCTGATGCCATTCCAACGCCCATGTTCAGTGGTGTGCCCCTGTTTTGGTATAGTTACATTTCCAGGGTCCTTGGTTATGATCAAGACTCCCTACTAGGGCACTCAGTTCATCTCTACAGATGTTTAACCTCTTCACTACTACTGAGTCTCTTTTCTCACAACCCCATTAGAGTTAATGAGCACCTTAGGCTCACTGTGTCCCATGTTATCATGTCATCTAAGAACCTCCTGCTTGTTGTGTCACAACCGCCCCTGGTGGGAAAAGGTGAGCCTCTCAAATGGTGAATTCACTACCCAGAGAGGTGCTACCTATGTCAAGTAACAGTATCCCATTACATCCCTACTAACCTGATTACTATTTGCTACTTCCAACACTTAAGAGTGAAATGCCTCTCCCTTCTCTTCTCTTCTACCAATACTGCAGCTCCGGAGTTTCTGGAGGTCTTAGCTGAGCTGGCACATAAAAAGGTAAGTAAGGCGATGGGTCCAGATGGAATCCACCCCAGAGTTCTAAGGGAACTTAGATTTGTGATTGCAGCCCCTCTGACTGCTTTACTTAACCATTCCCTTTCAACTGGTGAGGTTCCAGATGCTTGGAGAATGGCCAATGTTGTAGCAATCCATAAGAAGGGGAGTAGAGAAGAAGCCAGTAATTACAGGCCAGTTAGTTTAACATCTATAGTGGTCAAATTAATGGAAACACTCTTAAAAAAAACAGATTATTTCCCATCTAAAAATTAATGACCTGTTGCACCCAAAACAACACGGCTTTACTGAGGGCAGATCATGTCAGACCAATCGTATTGATTTCTTAGACAATGTCACTAAAGTGTTAGATGAAGGTGGTGCTGTGGATATATTTTATCTGGATTTTAGCAAAGCTTTTGACACTGTACTACATAAAGAGCTCATAGATATGTTATTGAAGGTAGGACTCAATCCCTGGATAGTTCAGTGGATTTCCAGTTGGCTGAAGGATCGGTATCAGAGAGTTGTTGTTAATGGTGTGCAACCGGAACAAAGGCGAGTTACAAGTGGTGTGCCGCAAGGCTCTGTCCTGGGTCCCATTCTTTTTAATATGTTTGTAAGTGACATAAGAGAAGGCTTGGTAGGAAAAGTTTGCCTGTTTGCTGATGATAAAAAAGGTTGGTAATAGGGTGGATATTCCTGGAGGTGTCTGCAACATGGAAATTTTAGCTTTACTGGATAGATGGTCACAACTGTGGAAACTAGAGTTTAATGTCTCTAAATGTAAAAGCATGCACTTGGGTAGAAGGAATCCCTGCTCTGAGTACCGTATGGGCAGCACTGTGTTAGCCAGGACCTCGGAGGAGAGAGATTTAGGGGTACTGATTACTGATAGCTGCAAGATGAGTGGACAGTGTAGCCAGGCAGTGGGAAAAGCAAGCAGGATGCTCGGCTGCATAGCTCGAGGCATCACCAGTAGGAAGAGGGAGGTTGTGATTCTGCTGTATAGAGCTCTGGTGAGACCACAGCTAGAATACTGTGTGCAGTTCTGGAGACCTTACCGCAAAAAGACATCATTCAAATAGAACGTGTCCAAAGGCAGGCAACAAAAATGGTGGAAGGACTTAAACTTAAAACTTATCAGGAGAGACTTAAAGAACTTAATTTGTACAGTCTGGAGGAAAGAAGGGAAAAGATGGACATTATAGAGACCTTTAAATATGTGAAAGGATTGAATAAGGTTCAGGAGGGAAGTGTTTTTAAGAAGAAACTTAATGATAGAACAAGGGGGCACAACCTGAAGCTAGTCGGGGGGAAGATCAGGAGCAATGTTAGAAAATATTATTTTACAGAAAGAGTAGTAGATGCTTGTAACACACTTCCAGCAGAGGTAGTTGAAAAATCAACAGTCACTGAATTTAAACATGCCTGGGATAAGCACACATCTATCCTAAGATAAAGAGTACATACAGTATACACATAAGGGCAGACTAGATGGACCGTATGGTCACCTTCTGCCATCAACCTTCTATGTTTCTTCTATGTAACACTACAGTAAACAGAACACCGGGAACCATCCACCATAGGAACTACAACCAAGAGGTGGAGCAGTATTTTTTTCCACTGAGGTAGACTGAACACACATTTAAATATATTCCACATTCTTTGCACCTTGTCACTGGTCTTCTTCTTAAAATCTTAAAACTCTAGCTTTACAGAAATAAATAATCTAAAGGCTAAATATTACTTATATAAACATTGACACCATACCCATTTCACTGCTGCAGTGCCCCCTTGTTCTATCTTTACGTTTTTTCTTAAAAACACTTCCCTCCTGAATCTTATTCAATCCTTTCACATAGTCTCAATCATATCCCCCTCTCCCTTCTTTCCTCTAGACTGTACAAATGAAGTTCTTTAACGGCCTTATTTATCAAGGGCTAGCGCCAGGTAGTGTCTGACGAGCACCAGGTGCCGCCAGCTAACGGCAGCTACCGAATCAAGTACGCCCGGCGGCGGTCACAATGACGCATTTATCACGCTAATCATCATGTAGCCGACTGCAACGAACAGCGCCGCTGCTAATCCCATCACAGCGACAGGTATGACCTGGCGCTCCCTGGCGTTGTCCAATGCATTTCAATGGAGAAATCTTTAAATAATCATAATTAATTGCTATTAATGTTTTTTTTTTTTTTTTTTTTTTTAATGTCAAAAATTCTGTGACCACTTCTGCAATGTTAGGATTTTTTTTTAAGTAAAAAAAAAAAATTGTGCAGAATTGATATTACAGGTCTGATATTCATGTATTCATATTACAAAATGTTTAGAAAAACTTGTATAATTTTTACATTAAAAAAAAAAGGTTGTCTGAGGGTTAAAAACTACTTTACACACATCGCCGCCAGCGCTCTGGGGTTTAAACAAGGAATTCACAGCGCGAGAAATTTTTGAGCGCGATTTGTTAATGAATCTGCAGCAAGCCGTTCGCTCTGGCCATTCGCTGTCAGGCGCACCCATACAACGCGGAACCTGTGAAACAGCGACCCCTAACCCCGTATTCAACATTACCGCACACCGACTGAGTCGCTGTCAACAAGCAAACCCCGGCCAAGCACAGCGAATACTAGCTGGCACTGTGAAAATCACGCTACTGGCGCTCATCTGTCGCTACCTGCCGCTATTAATGAATCGGCCTCTAAGTCTCTACTGAGTTTTAAGTTAAATCCTTCTACCATTTTTGGTGCCCGCCTTTGGACCAGTTCTATGTGACTAATGTCTAATGTCTAGTAGCACTTGCACTTTATAAATGTATAGATTTTGTAGTAATCCGGAACATAGGCAAGATTTGCACATGTTTCGTTGCACAGCTTTGGGAGTGGCACCTCTACAGATTGAATAGGTTATAGTGCAAGTCCCCATTTTTTCCTTCCTACCCTAGTAAACCATAGCAGTTTCTTCTTCCTTTAATTCTTGGTAGTCTGTTTCACGTATTGCTTAGTTAGTCTTAGCAGGTATGGCCATTAATCTCAAAAAAACACCTACAAGACAAGTGGTTCACATAGGGCTGGCACTTACAGACAAGAACTCATATACACGGTTGCTTAGACCACAACACATAAATTCTATTTAAACGTGGCACATCAACATATGAAAAAAAAACCATGTCCCTCAGATTAAAAAGCTAGCATAGCTTAAATAGATACGGGGGCCCCCCACACATACCACACCTCCTCAGTCCCACACATACCACCACACATCCCTAAGGTTAGATGGCTGGCCAGCCAATATATCACACTCTAATTCCTGGCTGTATTTAGGGGAGAATCATTATCTTGAAAGGGCCATTTCATACTTATAATAAAGTGCTTGGTGCTGTAAACAAATCTTAGGCTTAGATGGCAAGTGACTAGATAGCAGCAATGTCCAACTGAGGAAATATTAAGGTGCTTTGTGCTAGTTATAGTCCAGATATGATTGTTAAGGCCACAATAATAATGAACATGCATCCAACGGGAGCCGCGCTGGGTCTGGCCGCGCAAGTGCGTCTGGCCTCCAACCCTGGTCCCCGCAGCTCAACCGTGATACCTCTCCTAGACCGCAGCCCGGTGTATAGCTTTGCGCTGTTTCGCACCTCCCGCCAGCCGCATATTGTCAAAGCAGAGCCAGCTTGTGTGGTGAGGAGAGCTGAGGAGGGGGCATGGCCGGACCGTCCATCCACCAACGCCGTTTCGCCCCGCCTACTGATGAAGCCCCATGCCCCCTCCTCAGCTCTCCTCACCACACAAGCTGACTCTGCTTTGACAATACGCGGCTGGCGGGAGGCGCGAAACAGCGCGAAGCTATACACCGGGCTGCGGTCTAGGAGAGGTATCATGGTTGAGAAGTGGGGACCAGGGTTGGAGGCCAGATGCACTTGCACGGCCAGACCCAGCGCGGTTGGATGCATGTTCATTATTATTGTGGCCTTAACAATCATATCTTAGTATTTTTTCAAGCTGCTAGTTTTCAGCACCACTATAAATGATATATGAAGAAGTCAATGCTGCTGTGAAATTGCAATGAGCCTGCGCTTTGGCATATACACTATCATTCAGAGTGTGACCACGGATGCTTTATATTACTGTTGCTGCTATATATCTATGAATTGATACTGGACTATAACTAGCACAAAGCACCTTAATATTTACTCAGTTGGACATTGCTGCTATCTAGTTACTTGCCATCTAAACCTAAGATTTGTTTACAGCACCAAGCACTTTATTATAAGTATGAAATGGCCCTTTCAAGATAATGATTCTCCCCTAAATATAGCCAGGAATTAGAGTGTGATATATTGGCTGGCCAGCCATCTAACCTTAGGGATGTGTGGTGGTATGTGTGGGAATGAGGAGGTGTGGTATGTGAGGGAGGCCCCCGTATCTATTTAAGCTATGCTAGCTTTTTAATCTGAGGGACATGGGTTTTTTTTCATATGTTGATGTGCCACGTTTAAATAAAATTCATGTGTTGTGGTCTAACCAACCGTGTATGTGAGTTCTTGTCTGTAAGTGCCAGCCCTATGTGAACCACTTGTCTTGTAGGTGTATTTTTGTAACTGTATTCTTTAGGTTTATGGGCACCCATGATGATATAGGGCAGTGCACTAGACTATAAAATATATGTTCTCCCTGCGGTTTTTAAATTTGGTAATGGCCATTAGTCTGCATGGTAACCCAGACAGTTTCTAGTTCATTATGTGTATGCTGAGTTATTGTTGATTGAAGAGTATACTTGACATAAAAGGTTACTCCATTGGCCTTTCTATATAATCTGTCATTTCTGTACAATATGTATCCAGGTATGGCTATCTCCCAGTCATTGTGATCCAAGTCTGTTATTGCAACAGGATCTGATTCATCTCTGGATATAATAGCCATTAACGCACAGACCTTGTTGCCTAAGCTGCGAGCATTGGTACACATCATGTGGAGGTTGTTGGCATTGTATTCTAGTTTGTTCTTTATCTTTTCCACCTCTATCCTACCACTGACCAGGTTTCCTGAAGTGCCAACGTCCTGTTTCATCCTAAGTGGTTGGGGACAAAAATCATCCTTATAAGTTAAATCTCTGTCCTCTTCATCTAATTTAAATCTCTATCAAACATTTTCTGAGTTCCACTCCAAGTTCTTCCATGCTTTTCTGTGAAGGATGCAAACCAAACTGTAACTCAGGATCAGGATCTCCGGGCCAAGGGTACTCTGTGTCTGCGTGGGTGGGGGGCGCTGGATGCTTCCAGGATAGACACAAAACACAGCAATACTACAATCCATTCTGCAATGTATGCAGCCAATTCCTGTCCCCCTCTCACAGTCAAGTACAATTCAGCTTGACCTATTTCCAGTCTAGGATTTTCTGGATGTCTTCTTTTAGGGGTCCTAATGGTGGCCACTGTGTACAGGCTGGATTCATGTCAAGGCTGCTGTCTCTCAGGACTGCTCCTTTACAATTCAAGTGGTATAGAACTACTACACTTGTGAGGGGGTTTCCTTCCTTTATATAACCTTCTCAAGAGCTTCCAGAAAATTCCCTCACATGTTCACACACTCGTGATAGGCTGTTCTCTCACAAACCCGTTACCCAATCACTACTGCCAGGGTTCTCCCTCTGGAATATCTCTATTCTAGTCTATAGTTATTCCCTATGGCCTCCTCTCACTACTGGTGTCTAGTGTCAGTTTAAGGTGCTGCAACCACCATTTGCTTGTATTGAAACTAATTGTAAACTGGGACTTAAAGCTATTCACAGGGTTCTTATTAATGAGTTAACTTGTCCCTATTGACAACTAGACCCCTACACAGCCATTCCCCCTATGCACACAATTATCAATATGTCCGACTTAGTATGAAAAAAGAAGGGTGGAGATAGGTCCCCCTCTCAATGCTGAAAAAATGAGGTCATAAATAAATCCAGGGCCCAACTACAGGAAAGGGGCTAAATCTCAACAACAACAACTTTATTCTGCTGAATACTAGGATGTATCATCTGCATGGCAGTTAAAGCGGACCAAAACTCACCAAACTTGTGAAATAAGTTTGCCCATAGCCCCTGCAGATACTACCTTCTTAGGGTGTAGAACTAGAAATGGATATTTTAATTTTTCGAAAAGTCCTGGAACACTGTTTTTTTGCTGTCCTTCTTTGTAAGTTAGCAGGTGATCGGTCATTGCATTGGCATGGCAATGACATCATTGCCACACACAATAGTGGCAATGAATGGAGGAGGCGGGGCTTTACATCTAAAACATGGGCCATTATTTGGGATTGAAGTGAAGCAAGAGCACTAAAAACAGGCAAAAGGTGCTCTTCATGGGGGGGAGCAATCCAGGGGATGCTAGTAAAAAATGTGGGTTTTGGTCCGCTTTAAGCAAACACTTATTTGTTGTACACTTAGCCTGGACAATTTCTTTTAAAGCAGATCAAAACTCATGTGGCACGGCCCTGGAATTTAAAAGATTCCAGAGCCTGCCACTAGCCTACCTCCATGCATCCTTTAGCAGGATGCCCCACTGTGTGAAACCCCCAGGGTCACCGGGTGTACTCACCTTTTACCAGCTGGATTAATTAACACATTGTATGATATTTGTTTTCAATTGAATTGTTAATTTAGAAGCTTAGTTTCTAAATAAGTGTAACACAACAATGGCTGCAGCTAATATTCTTTTCAGTGTGGTTCTGTGTTCACGAACAGGCTGTGTCTGTTACCTCCAAATTCTACCCATCACAGGAGGGTGCAGCGGGAGTGTTTTTACTCTTGGCCTGGACCCACATGTGGGGAGTGGGGGGGGTGTATTTTAGTTGAAAAAAAAACAGCATGTGGTCCATTTTGATGTCCTTTTTAAACATTTTAAGCATGAACTTTCGGAACATGTACAGCAATTATATTAAAACTCCTATCTGTAATTTTAGCCAGGGCAGTTTCTAGGAAAAATAGCACCCAGTGCAGTAAGGAAATCAGTCTGCCCCCCCCCCCCCCCCTTGTCCATCCTATGGTGCTGCTGCATATGCCACGCCACGAGTATGTGCCATGCAGTGCCTCTTCTTAGCAGCAGGAAGTGCCCCATATCATGAGTGAACCCAATATGGGGGATGAAGGATCTGGTGTATGGCTGGAACTACTAATATTGGTCTTGACCCATCAGACGAAAAAAAGGATGGCTGGGATGAAAGTGCCCCCAATGACCTTGGTGCCCAGAGCGATCGTCCTGCTCGCTCTCCCCTATAAACAACCCTGATTTGAGCCCTCTCATATTTCAGGATTTGCATTGCTGCTCACTCACTCAGAGGACAAATTATATAAAAATTATTCATCCCCAGAAAAACTGGTAATCTCTGTCCAGCTTTAGGTTCTTAGGTTCTTCCCATGAGCAGAGACCCTATCAGTCAATATTCCTTAACCGATGCATGGGGGGAAGTGTATCCTGTGAAGCAAGACTACACCCACTACTCGCACGCATCACCAACTGCATTTTCTAAAACATTCCACTATCTCCCTCATCATCTCTGCCTCCATTATTCTCATTCTGACCACGTTCTTATTGTATTGGAACTCCTCTGTCTGGTATCGAGATCCCCCTCCTCATATACTGAAAGCTAATCCTTTACTGATCCTTTACTTAGATAGACTGCTATTGTTGAGCAAATTCAGGGTTAGCCAGTCAAAAATCTAGGCTCAGTTGACCCTCCAATTACTGTCTGGGAACCTCATATGGTGGTCTATATAGATGTCCTAGTCCAAATTGCAGCTCAGCGCAAGATCCCTCTCTGGCTAACAAGAAGCACCTCTTTCAAGTAAGCCACAAATTAAACCTTTGCCTTTTTAGCAATGCGGAGGAGAGGTTGGTGTGCAACCCTAAAGCAATAGTCTCTACCTTCCCTAAGCACCTAGAGGAGCTTTAGAAGAAAGAGGGTTCACTAAACCCTGACTACACTAATCAACTTCTTGCCCAGGCATAGTAACCAAGGCCAAGAGATTCTTGGTTAGGAACGTCTTCCGAGATCGGTGATGCCATCAAGCGTTTGAAGCTGCCTGGACCGGATGGCTTCTCCTCCCTTTACTATAAGAAATTCTGCAGGTTCTTACTCCTCATCTTCAGGCAACATTTAGTGGGCGCTATGCTGTTGGCCTTGGACATTCAAAATGCCTTTGATACTGTGGTCTAGGACAATTTATTCTATATTCTATGGGGAATGGGAGACAACTTGGGTCTCTTCATTTTATTCTGCTCCGGGCGCATTTGTTAAACTGGACAAACATCTGTTATTACTTTAACAGGTTTTGGTCCCACTCTCTGCAGATAGCAAGAAGCTTGGGGGGGGGGGGGCATCCAGAACACTGGAGCACCCTCGCACCCAACTGAACAGATCGCACAGAATACTCACCTTCATTACTAGCCAGCGCCGGGAAAGGAGTCCCATGATTGGCCGTCGGGTGGTAACGTATGGCCAATCACAGGGCTCCTTTCCCATCACTGGCTAGTAATTAAGGAGTATTCTGCGCGATCTGTTCAGTTAGGGGTGAGGGGGCTCCAGTGTTCTGGAAGCCCCCCTGAGCTTCTTGCTATCTGCAGAGAGAGGGACCAACACCCGTTAAAGTAATAACGGGTGTTGGTCTGGCTGGACACCACTCGGACATTTATTTCTGGGGAGGGAGGCTAGACAAGGATGCCCTCTTTCTCCTCTCCGTTTTGCTTTAGCAATTGAGCCTTTGTCTAGGCGCATTCTTCGGGGTCCAACCCGAATGCCAAATGTGTGCACAGATTTTCGTGTTTGGCTCCAAGTGCTTGAATTTGCAGGTTGGATCCGCTCATCGCTACAAATAACCTATCGAAATAGAAATAGAAATGAGGACAAACTGAAATTTCCACAAAATACGGCATGCAGACAGAAGTGAATGACAAATTGTGCAATGTTAATGACACAAACTGAACAATATTATCATACCGTATACAGATATAGCAATCGTTATCCTACACATAGCTCAGCCTGTTGTGATATCTCCAAAAGAAACCATTGCAAAGCATTTAAGATTTCAAGGTAGCATAATGCACCAGTGCAATCGCCCTGGTGTTCTGCATGATTTTCAGCCCTCTACCCCTTGCTGGCCTCATTTTACTTCAATGGGGACTTCAGTGGGTTTCGAATAACATCACAAGTTATTTGCATTTTGTAATTTGTACCCTTCTAGTTCTAGGTAGAAAAAGATTATTATTATTTATTATTATTATTAGTTAAAAAACACAAAAGCCAACCAAATCTGGTTACCACCAAAAGAGTTATTTTTCCACCAGGGTTTCAGCTACTGAAGAATTCCTCTATAGCTGTTCTAAGATAATGAATTTTGGGTTTTCCTTGGCTGTAAGCCATAATCATCAACACTAACATAAAAAACAATTCACCCTGTTTGTTTTGACTCAATATAATATATAAGTTTCAGTTTTTCAACTGAATTTCTAAAACTATACACATTTTTGATGATATTCAATTTTTTTGCAGTGCACCTGTATGTGCGTTAAACTGCAGACTGGTTCCAGCCATCTAAGCCTAGCTGGACATCAGGCAGCTTTATGTATCCGCAGTGGGTGATGAGAGACGTTGCCAACCTCTGGGGGTGGACTGAAGAAGAATTGTTCATTTATTGGAAATGTATTCTTTACACCTGCACAAACATTAAAAACTTGCCAGCTTAGCCACTGAACATATCATTTTACTTTATGACTGTTGCTAGCTTATCAACTGGAACCTGGGCAGCTTCTAGGCAAAATAGCATGCAGTGGGGAAGTAAAACATTCTGCCCCCTCTTCACCCATCCCATGATGCTGCTGGCCCATACAGGCATGTGCCATGCTGTGCCTCTGCCTCAGATGCAGGCAGTGCCCCTACCTATGACTGAACCCAGTGTGGGGAGGGTGAGGGGCCTGTCTTAAGGTCTGTACCACTAGTACTGGCCCGAGTGAACCATCGATTTTTGGAACCTTTTTTTGATGAGGCAGCCCATACTAACTGCTTACACATTTACTCAAAAGGTACCATTCACATGACTATCAGCATCCAACTAGGTTTGTCAGGTCAGGGGGCATACAGTGATGCGTAAGCCCCCTGTCCCAAAAGCTTTTCACAGATTTCAATAGGGAATTTAGGTTCACTTTAAAAATATTTTTCAAGTCATAAAACCAATCAGTTGCCAAAATCCTTCTGGACCACATAGCATACCAATCCCAATTGGCCAATACCAATCTCTTGCTCTTTAGCATTAGAATAGCATGATTTAGTCAGCAAGAGAAACTTTGAGGTTGCCATTATGGCAAGCCTTTGGTGGGTGCAAGCTGTTTGGTTGCACAGGATGCCATTCCAAGGGAGGGCACCAAGAGACACTATTCAGACAACCCTTCAAAGAGAAGGCCCTGAGTTCAGCAGCTTTTACCTTCTCACTGTTTCTCCAATTTATTCTTACCTTTTATCTATCGCTGGCATTTGTGTTCCCTCTCTTCTTGCCTTTCCCGTTTTCATGATCCATCCATGTTTTTCTCTTTTCTTATCCCCCCTTCATCTCCTCATTACATTCCCTTTATCTTTCTCTCATCTCCTCATTGTTTTTCCCTGGTTAACCCCTGTTACTGTAGGTTAACCCCTGTTGTCCTTTTTCCCTTTTCTACATTCCCTCCTCTTACAAATACAATTTCCTTCCATCTCTTTTTCATATTTCATTCGACTTTCTCTTGACACCCGGCAGCTATCTCCTGTCTACATTACTTTCTCCTGCGTCACATTTCCACCCCCCCACAGAGACGCCAACCTGACCCATCTCTGCAGGCTGATTTTTCTCCAGTCCTGCACTTAACACTGACCATGTTCCTCAACTCACCTGGACTCAATTAATTGGGTTAAATAGGAGTTCTAATTATTTAAGTCCTGGTTGGTTGCAATAAATGGTCATTGTTAAGTGCAGGAATGGGCCAGGTTGGCATCTCTGCCCGCCCTTTTCCTACATCCTCTCCATTTTTCATGATTCTTTTGATGTTCCTCTTGTATTCTTATCCAGGGGACTACATACCAAAGGGGGAGCAAAGGCAGGGACCCCCTGGCGCAAGCCTCCTTTACCTCCTCTATAGTATGTACACACGGTGTGGCTTCATACTTACCTACCCAGCCATGTGCCTTCTCCACGTCGGCTCCTTCTGTCCTGCTGAGCTGCACCATGCCCCGCTCAGCCATGACACATCCCAACCAGCCCCACCCTGTAGGTGATTGCTGTTGGGGGCTCTGCTATCAGGGCTATGTACGCAGCTGCACTTATCCTCAAGACGGCCTTGGTTGTCATCCCTTCATACATATAGTTGCACTGGTTGCCTCCACCTTTGTTTGCAGTGGGTCTTTAAATGAGCCCCAGATCTTTAGTGCATCAGTAGATCAAACTTTCATCAAGCATCTATCACAGGAGTGACACATGTAATGGATTGCAATTGGATGATTGATGTCTTTTTCTCTATAACCAGACGTGGCACATAAATATTAATTCTTTCTATGTGTAAACAATGTGGACTGAGGCTTTATAATCACTTCTTTTCTTTTGTCTGTTGATTTCCCTCTGTGCTCAGCAAGTTCTTGCTCATATTTTCCTCTTGTTATTGATTCTCCGGTAATTCAGTTTAAGGCGCGCTGGCAGTGTTACTAAATATCTCTCAGTAGAGAGGTTAATTCACTGTGTGTCTGCTGCCTTCTCCTAGGACAATGCATTATTTTCATAAATAGTTTCTATGTCTCATTAAAGTGGAAATTTATTTCACATGGCAGAGCAGAGCTTTGTTTTAGTTTATCGTTCAGGAGAACATGAAGGGAAGGCACTACGTAGGGAAAGATTCATGTATGGTATTACTAATATGACAGAGCCGCTATTTTTCTTTCACGTTTTATAGCGGCATATCAAGGCTGTGTTATAAAACTGGAATGTGCAGATTAGAAATTTACTATCAGAGGCCTGAGAAGCAGAAATCATGCATTGATTCCCTTGAACCCAGTGATAATATTTGGATTTTTATTAAAGCCTCATATAGTATTTGAAAATGGCATGTTGTGTCATAAAAAGGGTCAGTTAACATTAAAGAAAACCTGAATGAAACTGACGGCACAAATTAAAAGTGAACACTATAAGGGATTTCTCTAGTGAAAACAGATTTGAGCACCACAATTCATGTGCAGGCTGATTCATTACTAAAGCCAGGTATCGGCAGATGAGCGTCTGTATAGCGGCACTTAAAGCGACCACTAGTAGACGCTGTAAGCGGGTATCAGGACGCTGTAGTAACCTGGCCCACATTGATGAATGTGATGTGTGTTTGGCCCTGTAACAACAGTACAGCGCTACAGAGAGCGAAAGGTAGCGCCAGCTCAGTGCGACTGACTCTCGGTGCTCCACACCATATTTATCAAAGAAGGACACACACAGCGTTGGCGCTCTAAATCTGGTCACTATAGCATAGAGCGCCAGACGCTGTGTGATTAAAGTGTTTTTGAACACATATCCACCTGTAACAAAACACATGGAATGACATTGTTGTAACATTGTGACATTAATACTTTAACGCCAGACCTGTAATGACAATTCTGCATAAAAAAACAAAAATTCAAAAAAAGTTTTCAAAAATGACTTTTTCTAGGCCAGGAGAAAAAAAGAAAAAAAAACTTATTTACACAGAAGAAAATCAACGTCCATTGAAATGTATAGGAAAGCGACAGGTAATACCTAGCGCCGGCGCTATACGCTGAGCCACCTGTAATGATGAATCGGACACCTTCATGGCGCTTTTAGAGTCGCTCACCAGAATCGCCTTCATAAATGTGGTTTTGCCTACAGCGCCCGGCATTCACCAGATGCTACCTGCCGCTATGAGGCACTACCTGGTGGTAGCCCTTCATGGTAACCCCCATAGTCTTTTCAGGTGGTGCCTGATAACCTTAGAGGACTAGAGCAGGGCAAGTTGTTGGTCCCTGCACCTCTGCCTATCTCTACCCATCTGTACTCATCTCACCTCTTCCCACCTCAGCCTACCTCATCTTTTTCTACCTCACCCCTGCCCTCTTTCCACCTTACCTATACCTGCCTCAGCGCAGCTCTCATCACCTATGCCCATCCCACCACTGCCCATTTTATCCCACCTCACTTCTGCTCACCACTTTCCACCACATCTTAGTCCACCTTACCTGCCTCACATTATCTATCTGTTGCTTCAAAATCCTGTGGAAGTATTGGTACAAACACCTTGTCCTTCACATACACCCAAAGAAAAGATTGCCAGGTATAAAGTCAGGTGACCAGGGGGGCCAGAACATCAATGGCTCACCATTCAACCCAGCACTACCAATCTAGTGTTCTGGAAGATGCTTGCTGAGGTAACCACATACATGTCTAGGCCGCATCCAAGGATCTATCTCCTCAAACTGTTTCACCTATTTTGTGACTTTGCGATGGTGAGGCGTTACTTTAGAAGATTTGGTCTAAAAATATCTCTGGTTATCGATGATGTTTTTGCATGTTCTAGCACACAATATGCTTTTTTTTCCACTGGTGCCGCCATTTAAACAGCGCTCCAAGCAATCACTTTGGAAATGACAATCATTTTGGAAGGTAACCCTTTCACATTATATCAGAATTTGCAAAGAAAATGTATTATAGCACGCAGTAAGTTTTCTTTTTGTCTCATTCTTTTTGCATTACACTTTTTCTGTCACATGGAGAAGTCAGTTAATCTTAAAGCAAAACTTAATTTATATTAAGGATCTTTTCATATTGGGGCAAATTCACTACATCTATGTGTTGTGTTAGCTTTCATTTTGGGAAACAGAGTTTGCCCTACAGTGTAATCGCAATGCAACTAATAGCACAGGAAAAGCGCATGGATTGCACTTTACCTGTTCCCAGTGCATGAAGATAATCACCAATGACTCAGGATCCATCAATGGCAGGGGGTATGCATGTCACCCACCTGTCAGTCCCCCTTCCACTCCTTACAGGTTCACAAGCAGTAAATAAGATGCCACCCTTTTAAGAAGTTAAATTTAACATTACTCTTAGCTAGTCCACCAAGTCGGGGTCTCCCTCCTGGTCCAGCAGGCAGGTTTTATGACATAGGCCCATATTTTGCTGTTAGGTCATTTTTTCAGTTTAGTTATTTTTTTAGTCTATCAGCTTGTACTTATGGGGCTTGATTCAACAAAGGTCGAAAATGGATTTTTCGTGTGTTTTGTGCTTAAAAAGTTGCGATTTTGCGATCGTTTTTTTAAGAGTGATTCAGCAACCTGGAACCATCGTAAAACACGAGTCACTTGAATTAAATTTGAGTGCGATTGTAAAAGTGCGAAATAAATTAGTGGATCGAAAAATTTACTACTGCATTTTGGAATTCGAAAATTTTACTACTGATTCAGGTGAACTTGATGAGCCACACACACGATATAAATTAGAGTGTTTCACACTAGTTTTTTGATGCAGATTTCAGCAGGAGAAAACTCATTTTGCTCTTTCTCACAATGGAGCCCTTCTACTTTCTTTGCAATGGTAGTAAACTCTAATGGTAGTAAAATTCAATTCATAAGAAAAAAGCCTGAGAATTCCAGTGTTTGTGAATCACTAGTTAGGAAGATAATGAAAGTCAATGGCACTTTTTTACTCCTGAAAAGAAAAATTTTGAACCTTTTACCCCTTTTTACTGGTAGTAAAAAGTTCCATTGACTTTCAGTGTATTCCTATCTGGTGATTCGGTAACAGTGACATTCTCAGGCTTTTTTCTCATTACTTAAATTTTTTTACTACCATGAGAGTTTTTTTCAATGAATTGTGAATCGAGGCCATTGACTTTGAACATATTTGATGTGGTGCAGAGAAGGCGCAGACTACCCATTCCCAAGTATTTTCGGACACGTTTGGAAGTAGTTCAGCTGCCATATCAAGCACTTTTCCAGCTTACTAGGCTAAATCGTGCAGCTTTGGAAGACCTCTTTAGCCTGCTACATCCATATTTGGCACCATTAACTGGTAGAGGACCTTTGGGTTTTTACACTGCGGTGCACCAAAACCAAGAATAGTCAAAATGCTAGGTTTTGGTCCATGTTATAGTGTAAGCATAAGAATGGCGTACCATGAGGTTAAAGCTAGCAAAGAGCTGCACCATGCACCCAGGGACATGTGGTGCTATGTGAGCAAGCTTTGTATAGAAAACAATGGCCACATTTCTGAATAAAAGGAAACATTTTTAATACAGGTCCCTAGCAATCCAACCAACCCCCCCAAAAAAAAACTACATACATGCCTCTTACAAATATTACTGTTTAATAAGTACTTCCACTACAGCATACCTTGCCTCTTTATTAGATGTATCCACAATGTTAGCCATGTATGTACAGCTACACAGGCAACTTAAAAAGGTGAAAACAATTATGCATTTACATTTACCCATTAAAAAGCCTTACAACACCATGCAACAGTCAGAAAACAATATTAAACAATAGAGAAAAAATTTTAGTACATTTTCCAATCATTTTCTCTTTTTACGAGCATTTTGAAAATTTTATGAGTGATTCGAAAATTTTACGATTGCATTTTCGAGCGCACGTATTTAATTCAACCCCTTTTTTGAATCACTCGAAAAAGTTAAAAATTTACGCATGCGTTCCGATTTTTCGAGTGACACGAATTTATTTCTACCTTTATTGAATCGAGCCCATGGTGTTAATGAAAATGTTTCCAGTTAAAGCAATGCTTATATATTGGCTAATGCAATGGATTGAATATACAAGATTTCCAAACACACTTTCTCAATTCATTATATCTCAGTATGGTTTCTTGTCCCTTTAGGCTCCAACTAACCTTATACCCTTCTTAAATGTTACCATTTCTTTACTTCTCCTCATATAATCCTATGCTTTATATCTTTATAAAGGTCATGGTAACAAAGATGAAAACAGATAGCATTTCAGATGTATTCATGCTAAAATAGCAAAATCCTGTCACATTAACATTACTCCCAGCATTTTATAGGGCACATTTCGGTCATTATTTATATCCTGTTTTTAAAGAATACCGAAGAAACATAAAGCAAATTACAGTCCGGGTGTATAGTTATTGAACCCTTTCTAATGGTTTTGTTCAATTGTAAAATAACCGATAATCCTCCTTTTTATTAAACTCCCTCCATGCCCTGCACCACCGCTGGGATTTCAATGAGGCTAACAGTGGGAGTGCCTGCTTTAGCTGCTGAGATGCTGAAGATAGAACATGGATGACTAAAAAACATAACTGCAGTCTCCTCCATCTGAAGGAAAAGAGTACAATATACTGTAAATTGATGTGGCAGTTCGTCAGCAACTAGGTACTCAAAGTACTCTCATCATACAGAACTGTAGCTTTGAGGGTGCTACAGCATTCAGATGAAAACAGTCAGTAAACTTTAGCTTTTAGAGTTTTATGTCAGATGCAGCAATGAAGGCAAAGATTTTGTAACAAGGGACTCAAGATGGCTCTGAAATAGTGTTCTGATGTGATGATATCTGTTGCCTTACTAAACAAAACAAATTCTAGAATGGATGATAATAAAATAAAAATAATGTGCAATCCACTGACACTATAAATATGTACCCAGAGCCTCTTGTTTTCCTAAGGCCTCAGATCTGTTAGTGCCATATAGGACACACACTTACCTTGCTGTTGCCCCTGCACCACCTATCTGGTTACCTTAGCCCGGGTGTGTTAAGGAAGTGGGGAATCAGCCTCTTATTATGTATGGCTGTTTTTCTGTGTCTTTGTTTCATTCTCTCATTTGCTTGGAGACACTGTGAGTAGATTATCTAAAAAAGACGCACATGATACCACTAAAATGCTAGTGCATGCCCTGGTCATATCCTGGACTATTGCAACACCCTCCTCAGTGGTTTGCCAACAAATATACTGGCTCCCCTCCAACCTATTCTAAACTCTGCTGCTTGCCTTATCCACCTCTCCTCTCACTTCCCCAGCACTGCCCCCTCTGTCATTCCCTCCACTGGTTGTCTGTCTCTCAGAGAGTTCAGTTCAATCTTTTAACACTAACCTACAAAGCTCTCTCCAACCAGGCCTGTCCTTACATTTCATCTCTGATTCAGCGTTACCAACCCAAGCGCAACCCCCGCTCTGCCTCTGACATTCTCCTGTCCTCCTCCTTGGTTACCTCCTTGCACTCCCACCTTCAAGACTTCTCCCGTGCCTCCCCACTACCCTGGAATTCACTCCCCTGCTCAATCCATCACTCTCCATCACGCCAAGCCTTTAAAAGTGCCCTCAAAACTCATAACCTTCACCGACACATGCCATGTAACTCAAGCTCTACCACTTGTGACCCCCACCCCCATCCTTTAGACTGTAAGCTTGCAAGGGCACGGCTCTCTTTTCTACTGTCTCCTGTGCTCACAAAACTTGACTTGAACCTCATGGCATCTAGTTTTGTATTGTTCCCTGTACTATATGTTTTACCTTGTCTGTAATCATACCTTGTAAAGCGCTACGGAAGATGGAAGGGCTATATAAATAAACATTAATAATAATAATTATATTAATGATTAAGTTTAGAGATGAGCGAACTTTTGAAAAGTTCGATTCGGCCGATTCGCCGAATTTCACAAAGAAATTCGGGTTCGGCCGAATCGAACTTTTACGAAGTTCCCCATCATAAATGCCGGCATGGTGGGAGCAGGCCGGCCGGTTCCGCTGTCAGCGGGCCGGCCGGCGGGCCGGTAAAGCCGGCCGGCCCGCTCCCACCATGCCGGCATTTAAAAAACAAAAAAAAAAAAAAAAAAAGCATTTTTGCCGGCATGGTGGGAGCGGGCCGACCCGCTCCGCTGTCAGCGGAACCGGCCGGCCCGCTCCCACCATGCCGGCATTTAAAAAAAAAGCAAACACTTACCTGCAGGTCCGAAGCGTGGAGGCCGGCGCCGCTTTCAGCTGTCATCTGAGGGCGCGTCATCAGAGGGCGCCTCTGATGACGCGCCCTCTGATGACAGCTGAGAGCGGCGCCGGCCTCCACGCTCCGGACCTGCAGGAAAGTGTTTGCTTTTTTTTTAAATGCCGGCATGGTGGGAGCGGGCCGGCCGGTTCCGCTGACAGCGGAGCCGGCCGGCCCGCTCCCACCATGCCGGCAAAAATGCTTTTTTTTTTTTTTTTTTTTTTTTTTAAATGCCGGCATGGTGGGAGCGGGCCGGCCGGCTTTACCGGCCTGCCGGCCGGCTCCGCTCCCACCGTGCAGGCATTTTTTTTTTTTTTAATTTCAGGAAAAATTCGATCGGCACGAACCACAAAATATTCGGGTTCGTGCCGAATCGAATATTTCCTGAAATTCGGAGCGAATTCGTCCGAACCGGTTCGCTCATCTCTAATTAAGTTTCAACCATCTTCAAATGGAAAAAAATGCAAGCAGTGACATAAAAGTCCAGGCAGGACTGGATCATCCCTTACTTGACCCTAGGCACTATGCCTAGGGCCTAGGGCTCTCAAAACTTGTAGCTCTCCCCAAAGTTAAAATAGCATTTCCACATTAGTCCACCTACAACATCTTGCTAATTCATCACAAACAAAATGTTTAAAGAAATCCATTACCAACTGCCCCACCCAGCTTTACACCATGTATACTACTTGGTCAGGAGCACTAAATTATTCTTAAATGCATGTATTATCGAGACCCAAGCTCTCCATAATATCAGTAGGTGGAAATAAAGGTGGCACTCAACTTGCAGCATTCCCTTTCTATAATTAAATTTGAAGAAGAGAAGGACTGCACAAATTAGTTTCATTTGTTAATAGAATTAAGACAGAAGCAAAAAGAGTATATGTTATCTTTTACAGCACCTCCTCTGCAATCAGGGCCATGGTCACACTCTTACATTATCTGTGCTTGTGGATCCTTACGCGGGTCAAAACCCATAATGGCTGCCCCAGGGATGCCCCACTGTGTGAAACCACCTGGATCCCCCCCAAAAAACTCACCTTTTCTGGTGCTTTCACAGCATTTTCACAGCTCGCAGAAGCACCCCTGGCTTCCTTGTAGCTGAGGAGCACTGCAGTGCCCAGTCATTCATACAACCTGCTGGCAAGAGTGAGCCTCAAACTACAGGGAATCCGGGCGAATGGCAGTCAACCTGCAATCTCAAATATGCTATCTGGGCATCGCTACGACAGCAAAAATATATATATTTAAATTGAGTCACTGCAGAGCAAGCAGCATTGTTCGAACTACTTGGGCGGTGGGAGGAGGGGGGTTGGTTTAAAGCATTTTAGTCCACTTTAACTTTACATACTCATATAACACTGATTACTAGGGTCCACACATGGCTTCTTCAAGAACATTTCAATAATGGTAGCATTTAGGACCACAAAGGAGAAGCTAGGCTTTGAAATCTCTCATACTGGGACATGGCCACTATCTGAAATTTGAATGACATGTTAATGCATGAAACCTCTCGCTCCATCATCTCATATGTTGAGGTCAGTTTGTGCTGTAGGCATCCCATCTCAGTAGAGTGATCATAGCATGCTGTGGACATGAGAGGGGCACATGGGCTACAGGGGAACAAGCTGGGGGTTATATCAAACAATTTGTAATGGAGTACATGTGAGAATATAGTATTTACTCATGGTTGCTTGATATTAATATTTTTCCTGAGATTATTTTTAGTTTTGACTCCGATTTGGCTTGCATTGAGTAGTGTGATACGCTAGAAGCAATGTGATGAGCAGAACATGAGAGGCAGCAAAGCAATGCCTTTTAAATTTCTCCAGGCAATGACCGCGTGTCTCTTTGGATTTTCACCCAGCACTTTCCTCTTCAGAGACCAGCGAGGGAGCAGAGTGACAGAGGAGCCCTGAAGTTTATCTAGTGGTGATGTGACCTTTTGGATTTTTCCCAGCACCTATTACAGAGGAGACCAATGAAGCAGAGGAGTGGTAGATGATTCTGTCAGATTGCCTGGTGCAGACAGCAGTGCAACCCCTTGAATTCCCCCCAGAGCGTTTCCCAGATGTAACCAGTGAGGCAGTGAAGTGTTCCTGCAGATCACTGGGCTTGGCCAGGCCCAGCCTGGCTTTCCAGCAGAGTGAGAGAAGCTGCTACCAGTGACTACCTCCTACCATGGCCTAATGTCTGAGGGCAATATCTGGAAAGATCGGAGTGCAGGATTCCATGAAGATATGCCCTGATGACTGTATATCCAGGTGGGGCTGGGATGAATTGATCTGTATACTGGACTGCTGTGAGGAAACAGGTAAAGAGATGCATCAGACTAATATTATCACACACAGTGCCTCTCTGGTTCCTCACACAAGGCTGTTAGCTTCTATTGCCCTGACTTAGATGCCATTGTCTACAATGATACAAGGAGATACTTCCCTCTTTTTTTTATCTATGGGTTACCTCCGCAGTGTGCCCACCCTATTCGTTGCAATGGAGGGGAATGCCCGCATTCATACTTCTGGTGAGAATGCATTTCAGTGGTGAACATACAGTCATATGGTATTTCCGGGAAAGGAAAAGCAGAATGTTACTCTTAACAAGTCAATGCTTCAACAGTGTTGGGAAAAGGATTTCTGAAAAGTCAATACATTTTGCCAATACCAATTAGTGACAAATAGAAGCAGCCTCCATATCCATCTACATACTCGGCTCAATATAGAGGTCATTGGAATTCCACATGTATCATCCAGTAAATCTTCTAGCGATAAGATACTGACAGTATCTGTAAAAGTATTATTGCATTATCCAGACAAAATTGATATAAAGTATATCATAAGCATTCCTGTGAAAACAGCGATCTTCCAGACATCTCAGATGAGTTGTCATGGTCTTCTGGAGGTCAAATAGAGGCACACATAGAGATAATTTCAGCAGCACTTGAATTTAAAGGTAGTGGTAAATGATTGCCTCCTTTGGTGACACCCCTGTTAAAATACACCTTTTACTAAACATGGTATACAAACAGTTTGCCAGCCAGATGAAAATCCATAAACTCTTCACACTTTATTGTGCTGATCTTTAAAATTCATCAGGTAAAATCTCATATGAGAAATTCATGAATTGTGTAGGCGTTTTGGACCAGCCGGTCCTTACTCATGACTTTTACTAAACATGCCCTTACACATCATTATACTTTGCTTATACGTTGGTTGTCAACGTGAAAGCTGTATTAGGTTTAGGGCACTCAAATGTGCTTAGACAGTTACCAACTTTCAAGATTCCATCTTCAGTCAAGATTTGAGGTTGGCAGCCAGCCATATAAATAAGCCATAAAACTGAGCTTACATGCATTGCAAGGTGTGCATGTAATTACAGATGACCCCTTAGAGTCTGGAGTGGCTCACAAGGTTGAGGCCCTCAGCTACCAGGTTTATGGCCACCTGGACCAGTCACAGTTGACACATGCCATCTGCCTAGCCAGCTTTAGTCCTTGGTGACTGGTCAGTGTTTTTCAATTAAGCCGGCCACTTCTCTCAGGTCAATGCCTGTTATAGCGAGTGTATGTTTACTGTCTTGACCAGTCTGAGATTATCTCTTCAGTTATAGCCTCGATCTAACCTCCACTTTTTTCATTCGCACCATGCCATGGAAGCATTGACCTCTCAGCTTGATCTTTGGCTTGACCTTGGCTCCCCTCTCATCTCCTCCGCCTTTGATCCTGTGATCTCTAATCACCTGGCTCCCAACCCTTGCTTTGTTTTTGACAATGCTACTCGAGCTCTGGGGGCTCACTTGTCTAACTGGGGTGCTACATAGTGTTTTTAAGAGTAATCACCAATGTGCAGCAGTCACACATCAAATTCAACTGATTACATTGTAACAGCAAGGTGTGTGCTGCTTTTAAAATGCAACACAGCAGGGCACTGGTCAGCTTGTTAGATTGTACTGTGTGGAAGCATTGAAGTGTTCTAGGAGTAGCGGCCTTAACGTGGACCAATCACCTAAAAGACTTCAGGCTGGCAGACTAGGTGCTCCTGGGGCATCCGTATTCAGGCGAATCCCCCCAGATCACCCACAAAACCCTACCTTTCGCCAGTCCCTTCCCGCAATCCCCAACATCCCTGCAGCTGAAAAATAGAGAAAGACAAAATGAAAGTGAAAAAAAGAAAGAAAGAAGGGGGCAGCGTAAAGGTGAAATAAAGAGAAAATTGAAAGGAACATGACATAGAGATGAAAACGTAAAAATAAGTGGGATTCTAGGGTGAGCCAGTCGAGGGCTTTCTCTATAAAGGGGTATCTGAATGGTTTCGCCTGGTGAACTCTTACATAGAGTTTAGGAAGGTGTCTTGAGCAAATGCACATGTTGCATACTCAATGGCCAGACCTGGCAATCAGTCATTAAAAGGACTGTACACCCAAGGGCAAAAATAAGGCAGCTCACCCGATGCCTGCGCCATGTGTCTCCCCTCCATTTCGTGCAGGGTAGAAGCCGTAGCAAGGCTCCAAAATGTGCCCTGCTTTCAATATTATTTCTTCAGGACCACACAAATGTGGTCTAACAGCTAATCTGGCCTTTGGTGCTTTCAGCGCAAGTGAGCACGGCAAGTCACAGTGGTCCCACAAGGAAGGAACATGGCATTGCCCCGAATACATAAAGTATTTACATATAATTGAGAAGTTTTGAAATGGCTCATTTGACACTGTTCCCAAGGGGGATAATAGAAGAGAAAGTTAGTACGTGCCTGGACAGAGACTTTAACCTAGGTCCTGGGATAAGTGGTGGCAATTGGGGAGACCAGGTAGAAGAAAGGTAAGTCCATGCATAGACCTTGCAGTGTCTGTGACCTAATACAGCTGTTACAATGAAATTATCCACATTTTGCCCCTGCAGTGAAAGCTTTAGCTAGCTCGAAATAACCTTTTTTTCTGGAAGCCTATGATTGATGTTTCTGATTACAGAGACATGTAAAGATTCACATTCACGTCCTCAATATATTGGCCATTTTACCCTTGCATTCTTCATATTATTTCTTCTTCCAGCCTGCTGCCTTCTTACCATCTTTTTAGCATTTTAATAAGCAGGATCAGTCAGCTAATGCTTGTAATATATGTTGAGCAGCAGAGGCATCTTATTTATTTATTTCTGTATTGTAAGTGCGTCTTTCTTCTTTGTATGTGCTTATACCCATACAATTAATTATTTCGATTAAACAGCAAACAATGCAACGCTCTGATTTGTTTTCAGCGTATTCCCTCTTGTCATGTGTGACTTTCACTTTTCATCACTCAGGTTCACTTCATTGTTCATTAACAGTTCATACAGTACTGGCACTGGATTCCCACATGCAGCAAGAGGGAATATTCAGAAAGCATTACTAACGCCTTTAGACACTTTGTAACTATTCATTTCAGTGTTTTGTACTGTGGTTAATTTCATTAGCATCAGCAGCAAGCGGTAGCCTGGTGTCAAACCAATATTGACTTTATATTTATATAAGGTTCAGCAGGCTCAGGAGTTAGGGTAAATAGGTTGGGTGGGGGAATTTGAGTTAAAAATATAATTAAGACTTCATTTTCCCGCAGTATCACAGGCTGCAAAAAAAAGGATATTACGTTTAATTAGGGTCAAAGGCTGTCTAAAATTTTTTCTCTCCCGAAGCTACTTTATTCTGATCTGGTGCTCATAAACATACTCATTTCTGAGATCCTGCAGTGTGCAAGCTCCCCGGGATCCCTTGAGCTCCCAAAAATATCCGTAAGCTACATGTTCGTCATGGCCCACTCCTGTATCCAGGTTTGTCAGTACTGTCTCCAAAGTGCCTTGCTGCATGCAACCATTTTGGTTCTGACACTGAAAGAATTAGCACTTGAAAAATAGTGAAATTTATGAAAATTATAACAAAAAAGGTGGAAATGTGAAAGCATTTAACATGTTCAAATCATAGTTAATGAAATAACTGCTGTTTAGATAACAGGAAATCAATCGTAGAGATTCAGATGATATATTCCCGCCTGGAGTCTCCATGCAATTAATCTACAGTACAGTTTCTTTTGTATATACTTCCAGGGGGTCTCCACCAGACTTGATGCCCAAGAGGCGCTGCTACACTTTATCTAGTCAGGGGTCTCCTCACATTTTGGGTTGCCCTGCTTTGTGAAACCCCCCTGAATCCCCAGTAAAAGCTACCTGCTCCAACAGCGCATGTGTGGGCGTACTATTCTATACCTTTAGCCATGCGTGTACCCGCATCAGACATTTGTGAATGGTCGGTGTGGGCATATCCCTGCTAGAGACAAGTGGAAATGCTGCCTTTGGTGAGCTCAACTTCAATCGACTGCATTCAGCTCCATTTGGCCCTTAGCCGATTATTAGCCGAAAGGGCTGAATAGAGCTGAACATGCTGCATGCCCGCACATGTGCCATAGGACCTAGAAGGGGGAATTTTTATGGGTTTTACACAGCAGGGCATCCCAAATCAGGACGCCCCGAGGTGAGGACCAAAACACAGGATAGTCAAAATCCCAGGTCCACTTTAATCTGGTCTGGATTATCTGAGCTTGTCCTATGACCAGTCCACCACTGGATGAGGGGCATTCCTCACCACTGCAATGGCAAAATCATTATATTCACCAAATTGCACATCTACCTCTAGCCTAAAGGTGCCCACTTACGCCTTATCACGATGATCACATAATTCACGGGCAGGCTGATTCATTACTAACGCCAGGTAGCGACAGATGAGCGTCTGTAGAGCGGATTTCAGAGTGCCCCCTAGTAGTCGCTGTGCTTGGCCATGGATCATTGTTTCAGAGCGCCTCAGTCGCTGTCCGGCATTGATGAATATGATATGTGAGTTGCTGTACTACGCTGTATGTGAGCGAACCGTACCGACAGCTCAGTGCGACTGACTTACACCACATTCATCAAAAAAAAATCAAAATCAATGTAATTGTAGCCCATAGCGCCATAGGCTGTGCGATTAAAGGTTGTTTTTGAACATGTATCCACTAGTTAGCGAAAACTTATGGAATTACATTGTTATTATATTGTAACATGAACATTTTAATACCAGACCTTTCAGGACAATTCTGCATAAAAATATTATTATTCCAAAAAATTCTCAAAAATGTCATTTTAATGCCCAGAATACATGTCAGAAGGTTTGTTTTTATTAAGGGAAAAAAAATGGGATCAGGAAAGGGATTTAAGGATCGTCCATAGAAATGTATGGGAGAGCGCCGGGTAATGACAGGTTAGACGTGGCGCTCTGCAAGGCTGAACGCCGGCACTGTACGCTGAGGCTGGGATAATGATGATAATGATGAATCGAATGCTACATGGTGTTGTTCTAGTCGCTCTCCAGATTCGGCTTCATAAATGTGTAATTGCGTGCCATCTCCGGCGTTCACCTGCAGCTACCTGGTGCTACCTGCCGCTGTACAGGCACTACCTGACGCTATCTCTTCATGAATAAGGTCATATATTCATTTAACTGTTAAGTTAGTTTTGTAGCCCTACCCAATAGACCCAGATAAACACAGCGGAACAACATGAGTCTTGCCCTGCTTATCTTTAGCCACTCCCGATAATTTGGGTTTATTGTATTGCAGGGTCATTGGAAAATGTTATTATTTGCTTAGTTTCTCTTATATATATGTAATATCTAAATATTATTGAGCCATACTGCCATCTACTGCTTTATGCTACACTTTGCTTTTGATAAAGTTGCAGTTTTCTAAAGTAAGATATGCTTATTGGTAACTGAATCAGTGAAATCTAGGCAATGAAGGAACAAGACTGAAATGGTATGTAGCACAGATGGCTAAATGTAGTCCTACAGACAACATAAGTTTTTCTTCTTAATTACTGCGTATGTGTGAAATGAGCACTCAGAAACGCCAATCTCCCTGTGATGTCAATCTGGAGAATTACTAGAACAACTGTGAGCTATTTTATTTCCGACTAGTTTCAAATGTTAGCAGTTCTGATGTAAACTTCTTCACTGTTTGCCATTAAATAACAACTCCAGACTTCTACCATTCACAGCGGGAACTCTTGCTGTCATTTTGGGGCGGGACTGTCTTTCGTTCTCCAAAAACCCACATTTTTGACTTGTTCCAGGGCAATTTAAAAAATATCCTTTTCTAGTTCTACACCCTAAAAAGAGAGTATTGACAGGGGTTTTGGCCAAATGTATTTCACAAGTTCAATGGGTTTCGGTCCACTTTAAATGTATTTTGCAACCATTTGTCTGCATCGCTATACAACTGTGTGTTTCATTGTCTGAATTGTCCTGTGTACTTTCCTTTTTTTTTTTTTGCACTATTCTACTATTACTCTTTATTACCATTTTTGTCATTAAACATAAAGGCATAAAATTAATAATATTTCACTGCCCTTTAAACATGTCGCTTAGCACCAAACCTGACAAACCACACTCTTCAAGTATTCACCGTGCAGAACCTTTAAGGTGGAACAAAACCTACCGGCAGCCTGTCTGGAAGCTAACATCCCCTGCATCCCCAGCATCATGCATGCACTCCAGCCCCAGCCATTCTGATAGCCTGGAGTGGGAGCATGAGCACAGTATGGAGGCGTAGGATGCGACAGCGCACGCTCCCCATTCGATTGAACAGGGACTTTAAGCGCGCAAGGCTTTTGGTTCCTGCGAAAATAAGGTCGATAAGAATGTCGTATATTGATTTCTGTTCCAAAAGATGCGCTAGGGAATATTTTCAGGGGTGCCTTATTTTTCCATAAACAATCTCCATTTGTTAATTTTTATTCAAAAATTGATAGAGCTGCTGTAATATGGAAGCCCCACACCCACTATCCATGTTCCTGTTGGGTACCATACTGTAAAAAATGTTATTATTTCATATCCTATGGGAGTTATTGCTCTTGTCATGCGCTTGCGTGGCGGACAGGCACCACTGCAAAGTGGGCAGCATGAGATGTGCCTGTTCCATATTGGTTGGCGTAGTGCCTCAAGAAATATCCGTGACCAGGGCCTTCTGGTCCTGGTGCCCTGAGCAATTGCCTTCTTTGCCCTGTAACTGTAACTAGAGCTTATTTTTGGGGTAGGGCTAATATTTCAATCAGAATCAAAAATACAGAAAAATCATGCTATGGCTTATTTTCCGGGTAAGTCTTACTCTCGCTGAAAGAGTATATGTAAATTTTTTTTTCTCTTACCGTTTTGCAAAATATTCAAATTGACAAACACTGGACCCTTTTCCTCGTACAATGAATATAATTTAGGTATATAAATACAACTTACCTTGTGCGCATTCTTGCTGGTTGTTATAACTCCAATTCTATGGCCACTCTGCATGTTCATTATGTGCCACTACGATTCTCCCTACGCTGAACTGTCCAATTAGTGGAACTCTCAGGCACCCTACACAAATTGATCCTGGCCCTGCTTACACGATGCATTCAGTAAGTATCCCCTTTTCTTCATTAGTGGCAAGCAATGTTACACATACAATACATATGCTGACAACAAACTAAAAACATTAATAGCATCATGAGAAGGATCTGGAAACTTTCTATTATTGTACTGTAAGAAGATAAATCACATTCTTCAATGGAAAGGAGCCATTAAGTTTATCAATTACGGACAATGTTTTTCTGCATAGAAATAATAAGTAACATACAATAAAAGACAATATTTCTATATGCCTGAAAGTGTTTCTATTGTTTTTATCATCCTTGTGTCCTGTGTCCTCAAGCATTTCTACTAGTACACACTCAGCATTGTTGCTGTTCAGCAGAACTCATTCAACTCAACTTAACATCAAGCAACTGGTCAACGGGTTTTGTAAAGTAAATGCACAATGAAGAATAAAGTCAGATAACAATATGTTTTTTTTTCTAATAGTTAATAATATGCTCAGTTTTTCAGCCTGAATATAAATGTCCTGCTCAATTATATGTTAAACAATCCATTATTGTTAGTGCTTTACAACGACACAAATTATACAGTATTATTTAAGGTGGTCAGGGGTAACCCCAACTGTTCTTTTTCCCAAATCCCATTTTTCTGCAAATGAATCCTGTGAGGAATCGCACCTTGTGGCCTCGACTGATGTCACTGTGACACAGATATCATGGAATACTATCCCTTGATACAGGCCATTTAAGACTCTGACAGGCTGCGGAACCCTTTCACTGCCACCAATAGAAAAGGCCTTGCCACCAGCTCTGGTTGATGTAGCCCTGGTCCATTAACAGGATTATATTTGGCCGGATGCCAGCCCCGGTAGCATGTAATATTACTGAGAAGCACAGTGAAAGTGTGAATTTGTGATCAAGATAACAGAACACCCTCAGAATGAGTTATATATTTAATCACTTTAAAAAAACACTAGACAAACTATTTAAAATAAGAATAGATACACATGTAGGTCAGAAGGGCAAATATAAGTTGGTAGTTGCTATCAAAATTTAGCAGTTAAAGTTTATGTCATTTTCCTCAGTCAGTGCAGACTTATGTTACGTAGTGGTGATCGCAGCCACAGTGGGCATGTAGAAACTGCCTGTTCCCGGACCCTTCTGACAGGAGCTTGGTGAAACCCCCCAGAAAAAAGACAAAGGAGTCATTAGAAATGTATACACTGGTGGGACACTAGCCCCAATTCCCACATCTTAGCATTGGCTAGATAAATCTTAAACATCTAACTTTCTGCCAGAAAGTCATAGGAAGCTGGTTCTGGTACTAACTAGTGATGAGCAAACCCATAGAAGATTGGGTTCAGAAAGTTCGGCTGAGCTTCCCGCAACAATTTGGTTCGGAGCCCTGAACTTGACCTGAACCTGAACCCTAACCCTATTGAAGTCAATAGGGCCCCGAACTTGGGGACTACAAAAATAGCTGTAAAATGGGGATACAAAATAGAGTAGGGAACGTACTCAAAATAACAGAAACCAACAAAAGTAAATAAATACATAAATAACAGGTGTCAAAGGTCCAGAGGGAGGAGGAGGTGGGTGTGGCAGTGTTGGTCAAAGAGGCAGGGGAAGAGGAGGAGGTAGCCAACACTAAAACCTTGGCACAGCCAAGTCCCGAGGGATCCACGTCTAGTTCATCTTAAGAAATGTAAGCATGTCCAAGTTGGCTATGGACGGGCAGGTTCATCTGCTGATGATGACACCCTCTGCGGTGCTAAACACACGTTCTGATAGGACACTTGCAGCAGGGCAGACAAGCACTTTCAAGGCATAGAGGGCAAGCTCTGGCCATGTGTCTAATTTAGCAACCCAGAAATTGAACGGGGAGGACCCATCACTCAGTACCAGGAGACGCGCCGGCAAATAGCAATTTTGAAGTGCTCACATTTATGGCAAGGGCTCGTGGGTGAGATGGGCCCACCTTCTGCTTTCTCTCCAAAGTTTGAGGGATGGAGACCTGAACGCTTCCCTGGGATGGTGTGGACATGCTTGATGATGGTGGTGCTGGTGGTGGTCTCACATCCTCTATTTGGGGGAAGACAGGTGGCCTTGTCAGGGAGGCGGTGGTAGAGGCTGAGTCAACCCAAGCAGCAGAAGGAACCTCAGGTGTTTGCATGTTTTTTAGGTGTTTTTGCCACTGCAGCTTGTGTTTGGTGTCATAGACATGGTGCAGAGATTAAGGCATTTCTCTCGCTTTAGGGACTGGTGACACAGTGTATAGGCAGCCTATCCCAGGAAATGCAATTCAGTTGGGCAGAGATGAGTTCTTATATTAAATACCCAATAAGTGCAATGCAGATGGCCAGAGATGAGTGGTATTATATACCAAGTAAATGCAATGCAGATGGGCGTAGATAAGTGGTATTATGTATGCAGTAAATGCAATGCAGATGGGCAGATATGAGTGGTATTATATACCCAGTAAATACAATGAAGATGGGCAGAGATGAGTGGTATTATGTACACAGTAAATTAAATACAGATGGTCAGGAATGAGTGGCATAATATACCCAGTAAATGCAATACTGATGGGCACAGATGAGTGGTATTATATACCCAGTAAATGCAATACAGATGGAAACAGATGAGTGGTATGATATACCCAGTAAATGCCATACAGCTGGGCACAGATTACCTGTATTATACACCCAGTATATGCTATTCAGTTGGGCAGGAATGACTTGTATTATATACCCAGTATATGCAATGCAGGTGGGCACAGATGACTTGTATTCTATACCCAGTATATGCTATGCAGGTCGGAAGAGATTACTTGTATTATAGACCCAATCACTGCAATACAGCTAGGCAGAGATGACTTGTATTATATACCCAGTCAATGCAATACTGCTTGGCAGAGATTATTTGGTTTTATACCATGATATGCTATAGAGGTGGGCAAAGATGTATTGTATTATATACCCAGTATATGCAATGTAGGTGGGCAGAGATTACTTGTATTATATACTCATTTACTGCAATACAGCTGGGCAGAGATGACTTGTATTATATACCCGGTATATGCTATGCAGGTGGGCACAGATGAGTGGTATTATTAAATGAGTGCAATGGGGACAACAGGCAGATGTTCTTTTATGTGCCTCCCTAGCTGTCCCTCCAGCAACCACCACCGACTCCCCCTAACTAGCTGTCCTCAAAAGGACAGTGTTGTCACTTTCTTGCTGTCTCTAACTCCATTATCCTCCTCTCCCTAGCTATAGGACCTGAAAAGCAATTTTTTAAAGCAAAGTCCCTCACTCAGCAGCAGCAACCTCTTCCTAATTAAACAAGCACTGGTGTCCTGTAGGACTCGTGACGCCGCCTTTTATACAGTGTGGTCATGTGTCCCATCAGGTCAATCACACCCATGCCCAATATGGGCATGGCTGTGGTTTTTAGTTGTAAAAAGCTGGATGTCTGCTGAGCAGCCAGTCGACCAGCTTTCCGGGTTCGGGCAAACGTTGAACTTGAACACAGACTTCTCACTGAAGTCCTTGCTCGAGTTGGGGGCCCAAGCTCACAAAGTGAGGTATGAGCCCAAACTTTGCAGCTCGGGCTCACGCATCCCTAGTGCTAGCGGACCCAGTGGGGTGTTACACACCCTATGGGACCAGCCACTACTGTTGTACATAGCTCCTCCCCCACCCCACAGGGGCACTTAACAAACATGGATGAGGTGCGCATAGAAATGAGGAATGAGAAATAAACAAAATGATATCTATATTCCCTCACAGATCCTCTTTTGGATATAAAGAATATATTAGTAATTTATCACATTTCTACCAAATTACAGATTACATTGCTTAAAGGTTATTATTGTGTGTATTTGTGTTGTCCTTATTTCTTGTAACTGAAAGATATATGAAGTTACATAAAGTTATATATAAAAAAATCCATAAATGATGTAAAGGACATAAAATAGGCACCCACAAAACTAGGGTCTAACCCCAAAAGGGGAAAGTACTTCATTGTTAATTGGAAGATGGGCCCCATAGTGGGGAAGAAGTAGGTAGGGAATTGGGTTAGGAGTCTGACTTGGAGGGCTCATCAGGGTTCAGTGGCGGGTCCAGGAGACTGGGTGACATCTCAGGATGGGTAGTATCCCTATAAGAAGAGAAGAAATGGGTCAGGCTGGTGGGATTAAGATGGTGGTGGACAGGATAGAAAGGAACAGCATTTACCTCTCCAGGGTAGTCCAGGAGAAAAATCAGTTGGGGAAGGTCTCCCTGGGTCTGGAGGTGAGGTAGCAGGTGGCCAGTCCCTTCAGGCTCTTTAGGTAGCAGGCTAGGCCAGCATGCATCCTGGACCGGTAGTCTTGAGGGTTCCCTTAAGGAGCGAGGACTCCATCTTGGGTTTGGGCGCCCCCCCATCATCCTAGTACAGAAGCGTAGGATAACTCAGAAGTCTCATTAGGCTCTAAATTGGGAGTACAAAAGGCAGGAGAGGAGCCGAAGGCAAGCAGTGGGACTGAGGACGAAGGTGAGAATTCCCATATTCGGAGTCACAACCGATTTCAGTGGAGAGGAGCATGGCCTTCAACTAAATCTCAACAACAGTAACACTCCAGAGTAGAAGTCCAGGATGCGACTTTGAGGTAACGATCATTAATCTCTTTAATCACCAACTTACAGATACTGAACAATCTATTCTGACTAGGGGGTTGTCTTTTGTACCTACAAGGGCTCTAGACAGATTTTCTCTCACTAAGGATTTGGCATGGTTTTGCCAGAAAATTGAAACTGGCCAAACTACTTGCCAAATCCGGGACTTCAGGATCTAGTACTCTGGAGGGGGAAGAAAAACAAGCCCTTAAGGATGTGGCTAAATTTATTGAGGAACTGAGGTCAGAGAAATGTTTACATCTGTGTTCAAACCTCGAACACAATATATGCCACATGTCCGGCTGCACAGGTTTTTTTTTACCTAATTTCGGCGGATGTTGAATGCCTTAAGATCAGTCCATATAAACATAATAACATTAATATGGATGAGCGTCGACCTTGATCTTAATAACAAGTAGAATGTAATTATAAAAAAGGGTGGATAAAGGGATAAATATTGTTTACAGGCTCAAGAACAGTAGAAAGGGGAGATGATACAATCGACCAGTGATAGATTTTACATGTGTTTACCTTCCAATTTTATATTGGTTTACAAAATTAAACTGGACCTAAGGATCCCTCATTGCAGATGTCATCACAGTTGACATGGATTTTTACAGTTACAGGACCCAGTGACCACCACCAGGGGCATATGTACCATAGAGGCAGTCTAGGCACCTGCCACCGAGCCCGTGGAACAAGGGGGCCCGGTGCAAGCTACGGGCACTACCTCTCTGCAATGTACACCTAAAGCCAGTCGCATACTTACCTACTCAGCCATGCCATCTCCTTCCTCCAAGCTGGACAGTCCACTGCACATGCCTCCCTCACCGACTTGCACGTGCCTCTGTCCCTTATCGCACAGGCCACACACCTCTCTCCCCTGAAGTACTCGCCTCCCGCATCTCCAGCAGCATGCGACAAGTGTTCTGATGATGAAGAGGACCCCTAAGAGGCCCTGCTATGGGGCCGTATCAGGATATGTACGCCTCTGACCCCTATCATATATACCCTCCCAAAGACAAAAGAAACGGGTGTCTTCCACCAGGATGAACTAAGGCAGACATTTTAAACATTTTGTAAACCGCCGCACCAAGAGTGTGTTTACTGCATCTGTTGTAGCTGCAAAGATAAAAAGTATGTTTGGGAAACCCAAGGTGAACTACAGCGTAGATTTACATTTAGCCATCATAGCCTTGGCCGATGCGGGATATGTAGTTAGGCAAAACACCACCCCCAGTTGCAATGCATTTTCTCTTAGCCCATAATTCCCACAAGGACAGTTTAAAGGTGGTGGGTCTGGAAAATTTCAGATTGGGTATCAGAGTGGGCTGTATTTAATAAATGATTTTGCCAAAGGGAACTTTGCGATCTGTACCTTTCGGACTAATTATTGTATTTTGATTCTGTCCCCTCCACCTTTTCAATAGTCACTAACATTGTATCTTATGAATTAATAATGTTAAAGCAGGCACCTGCTGAAAGAGAGCCTCTAGTCACAGTCTAGGATGTGTGGATGTTGTTTCTGTCACACCAGGAACAAGAGAGGGTGAGAAATGACATCCCTATATCATTAATTTTAGCACCACCTGCTTTATAGTCTTCACAGTGTACTGTGGTTAAATTCAGTGCTTGGGGGTCGTCTGATATACTGTCTGCAGCCACAACAATTTTGCTTTCATTAGTCCACAAAATGATGAGCCATTTCTCTTTGGGCAAGTCAATGTTTTCTTTGTTAAATTTTAACCTATTCAGGACATGTCTTTTTCTTTCAACAACCGACTTTGTGGGATTTCTTGCTGGTAATTTTATTTTACCTAATCATCTTCTGTTTGCAGCAGTACCTACTTCTTGGTAATGGCAGATCTTCTTCTGACAGTGATCATTGGCTGAGCCTTTGCCATTTTTTTTTCCATCCATTGGAACAGTAATTTCTCACTTCCTTCTACATCTTTCAGGTTTTGCTGCGCAGCCTATAATTTGCTGCACATCACTATATGCTTTTCCCTCTGCAATCAACGTATGTTCTTCATCAGAACAATGTCTGGTATGATATATTTTACTAGTATTTCAGAAGAAAAAGGACTATAACCAACAATTGCAACATCTGTCAGCCTCCTACATAAAATATGAGCCATGGCCTGATTGACTAATTTAACTGCTATGATTTAGAACAAACCCTTTTAAATGAATCATTTGATTACTCAGAATAAGCATCATGTCCTAATTGTTTAATACTGTTTAATAAGGCAAGTCACAAGTGGTGTGCCGCAAGGCTCTGTCCTGGGCCCCATTCTTTTTAATATATTTGTAAGTGACATAGGAGAAGGCTTGGTAGGAAAAGTTTGTCTGTTTGCTGATGATACAAAGGTTAGTAATAGGGTGGATATTCCTGGAGGAGTCTGCAACATGGAAAATGATTTAGCTTTACTGGATAGATGGTCAAAACTGTGGAAACTAGAGTTTAATGTCTCTAAATGTAAAATCCTGCACTTGGGTAGAAGGAATCCCTGCTCTGAGTACCGTATGGGCAGCACTGTGTTAGCCAGGACCTCGGAGGAGAGAGATTTAGGGGTACTGATTACTGATAGCTGCAAGATGAGTGGACAGTGTAGCCAGGCAGTGGGAAAAGCAAGCAGGATGCTCGGCTGCATAGCTCGAGGCATCACCAATAGGAAGAGGGAGGTTGTGATGCCGCTGTATAGAGCCCTGGTAAGGCCACAGCTAGAATACTGTGTGCAGTTCTGGAGACCTTACCTGCAAAAAGACATTATTCAAATAGAACGGGTCCAAAGGCGGGCAACAAAAATGGTGGAAGGACTTAAAACTTATCAGGAGAGACTTAAAGAACTTAATTTGTACAGTCTGGAGGAAAGAAGGGAGAGGGGGGACATGATTGAGACCTTTAAATATGTGAAAGGATTGAATAAGGTTCAGGAGGGAAGTGTTTTTAAGAAGAAGCTTAATGATAGAACAACATGAAGCTAGTCGGGGGGAAGATCAGGAGCAATGTTAGAAAATATTATTTTACAGAAAGAGTAGTAGATGCTTGGAACAAACTTCCAGCAGAGGTAGTTGAAAAATCAACTAGTCACTGAAGTCACTGAATTTAAACATGCCTGGGATAAGCACACATCTATCCTAAGATAAAGAGAACATACAGTATACACATAAGGGCAGACTAGATGGACCGTATGGTCTCCTTCTGCCGTCAACCTTCTATGTTTCTATGTTTCTATTAAGCTTACACGTAAATTAGTTGCTATGTAGAATTATTACTTGTTAGGCACTTACCTCACCACCGTTCCGGGTCCCGCGGCGCGTTGCCGGCTGGCTCCCACCGGGCTGCGGCCCGGCGGTCCCCGGGTCTGCCAGCTCCCCGGCACCGTCACGGGGATCAGGGGCGGGCGGTGCAGGACGCCGTGGGTGGCCGCGTCGCAGCCCGCTCCGCGCGGCTGCGCGGCCCTGCGGCTCTCCCCTCCGGCTCAGCGCTTCCCCTTCCTGGCGGGGGCGCGCCCGATCATCAACGTGCTCGCGCGCGCGCGCGAGCACGTCTGCTTTATGCCTCCCGGCGGCGCTTCCCCCAGCGCGCCCGCCGGGGGCGAGTTTGAATTGTCCAGTCAGTGGCTGGTTCTTGGGATCGGACCCAGGGACTGGTCGGCCTGTCTGGCCTGGGCCGTCCAGCTCCTGGGACCGATCCCACTTCCTTGTTTGCACCAAGCACCTTCCTTCCCTCCTTTTTCCCTGTTTCCCATTGGCCAGACTTCCCTATATATTTGCACTGTTCCAGTTTCCCAGTGCCCGTTATAGCTTCTGGGTTCTGGATGTGTGCTGCTGTACTTGTGAAGATTTTGGATTTGGATTTGGACCTTGACTATTCTTGCTAGCTGCCTGCCCTGACCTTCTGCTCTGCCTGACCACCCTCTTGCCTGACCCTCCTGTACCTCGCCTGTGACCTCCTGGATTTGACCTCGGCTACCCTCGACCATTCTCAGTCTTCTCCCTTGGATACCTCGCCTGTGACTTCCTGGTTTGACCTCGGCCTGATTTACGGACTTTCCGCACCCGGCATCCTCATTCGGGATTCCCTGCCTAACACCAAACTGCACCTTAAGCTACTATCCCTTGCGCCTGTTAAGTCCTGGGGGCAACCGACTGGGAGAGGCATTGCTCGCGTCTCCCACAAGCGGGGGCTTGTCTATAGGCAGAAGTGGCGGTGGAGATTGGGGGATACTGGCTTAAGACAGACGGGTGTTAGGTACAATCCTGACATTATAACGGGCCAGAAGAATGGACCAAATTCTGGAGCAGGTGCAGGCCCTGACGGCGGCGGTGGAGCACCTGGCTCATCGAGTTGCGGCCCAGGAGAACCGTCCAACTCCCATGGTCCCCACTTCTCAGGGGACTCCGGCCGCAATGACGGTGGAACCCAAGATCCCGCTCCCTGAAAAATTTTTTGGCGATAGGGCAAAATTTGCCAATTTCCGGGACTCTTGTAAACTATACTTTCAGCTTCGCCCGGTGTCCTCGGGCTCACAGGAACAAAAAGTGGGCTTGATTATATCCCTGTTACATGGAGACCCTCAATCCTGGGCCTTTAGTTTATCAGCTCAGGACCCCATCCGCCAGTCGGTGGACAGTTTCTTCGCTGCAATGGAGGTCCTTTATGACGATCCTGACAAGGGGGCCTCAGCTGACGCGAAGTTACGTACCCTCCGCCAGGGACGCCGTCCAGCCGAGGACTACTGTTCCGAATTCCGGCGTTGGGCAGTTGACTCACGCTGGAACAATCCTGCCCTCTGTGGCCAATTCCGGTTAGGTCTGGCTGACCCTATCAAAGATACCCTGGTGAACTACCCGGAACCCCAAACACTGGATGAGTTAATGCATTTGGCCATCCGCATTGATCGCCGACTCCGGGAAAGGCGCCTGGAGAAAGGATCACATTTTGAATCCGCTGCAAAATCTGAGGTTCCCGTCGCTCAACCTTCTGAAGAGCCTATGCAGCTAGGTGCCACCAGGCTCACCGAAGGCGAGAGACGACGACGCCTATCCGAGGGGCTCTGTCTTTACTGTGGTGGGACCGGCCACATGGTTAGACTTTGCCCAAAGAAACCGTCGGGAAACTTCAGAGCCTAGGGGGTATCGAGGGGGCCCTCCTAGGCTGTAAGGTATCTCCTCAAGTATCGTCTCCAGTTTTTGTCCCAGTTCAGGTTATGTTTGGTGCCAAATATGTTAACTTAAAGGCGCTTCTCGATTCTGGAGCAGCTGGGAACTTCCTAGACTCTGATCTAGCACAGACTCTAGGAATTATGGCACAGACCTTGCCAACTCCTATCCGGGTGTCAGCCATTGATGGCACTCCAGTGGCCGGGGGGTTAGTTCGGTTCCAATCACCTCCCATGCAAATCAAAATAGGAGCCAGTCATTCTGAGGTTATCAGGTTCCTGATTTTGAGCATGCCTGGTACCCCCTTGATTCTGGGGTTGCCATGGCTGCAGGTGCATAATCCTCAAATTGATTGGGTTTCGGGGCAAATTACCAAGTGGGGACACCAGTGTTTCCGGAACTGCCTAGAATTTCCCCTCAGGGTCACACACTTACTCCCTAGTGGGATTCCTACTCCATATTTGGAGTTTGCTGATGTTTTTTCAGAAAAGGCAGCAGACAAACTTCCTCCCCATAGACCTTGGGACTGCCCAATAGAACTGCTCCCTGGTACGATGCCTCCCAGAGGGAGAATATTTAATTTGACCCGAACAGAAACCCTTGCCATGCGGGAATATATCGCCGAGAACTTAGAAAAAGGGTTTATTCGGCCTTCATCTTCCCCAGCAGGGGCAGGGTTTTTTTTTGTGGAGAAAAAGGATGGGGGACTTCGCCCCTGTATCGATTACCGGGGCTTAAATAACATCACGGTAAAAAATAAATATCCCCTACCGCTTATTGAGGGGCTCTTTACACAGGTGGTCGGGGCGCAGGTCTTCTCCAAACTAGATCTCAGAGGGGCCTATAACCTCATAAGAATTAGGCAGGGGGACGAGTGGAAAACGGCCTTTAATACCCTTGAAGGGCATTATGAATATTTGGTTATGCCCTTCGGCCTGTGTAATGCCCCTGCGGTCTTTCAAAGTTTTGTTAATGAAATTTTCCGAGATTATCTTGGCCGGTTTATGGTTGTCTACCTAGATGACATTTTAATTTTTTCTTCATCCCTTGATGAGCATCGAAAACATGTGTGCCTAGTTTTGCAGAAACTTAGGGAGAATTGTTTATATGTCAAATTAAAGAAATGTCAATTTGAGGTATCTGAGGTTCCGTTCCTCGGTTACATTATCTCCAAATCTGGTCTGTCTATGGACCAATCTAAGGTGAGGGCTGTTTTAGAATGGGAGCAGCCCAGAGATTTGAAGGGCCTGCAGAGGTTTTTGGGTTTTGCCAATTTTTACAGAAGGTTCATTAAGAATTTCTCAACCCTGGTTACACCACTAACTAATTTGACTAAAAAGAGCGGGTACCCCCCGGTTTGGCCGGCTCAAGCGGTCCAGGCCTTCGAGAATCTTAAGAGGGTATTTAGCGTTGCTCCCGTCCTAGTCCATCCCGACGAACAACGACCTTTCCTTGTGGAGGTGGATGCTTCAGAGATAGCGGTCGGAGCGGTCTTGTCCCAATACTACGGCTCACCTGCTCGCCTCCATCCATGTGCCTTCTTTTCCAAAAAATTCTCAGCGGCCGAAAAGAATTATGATATCGGTAACAGAGAATTACTGGCCATCAAACTTGCCTTCCAGGAATGGAGGCACTGGTTGGAGGGGGCTCAATATCCAGTTACGGTCTTTACTGACCATAAAAATCTGGAATACATCCAGTCCGCCAAGAGGTTAACTCCTAGACAGGCCCGCTGGTCCTTATTCTTTTCTCGGTTTAACTTTTCTATAACGTATAAACCCGGGTCTAAGAATGTAAAGGCGGACGCCCTGTCTCGGAGTTTTTCGTCCCCTGACTTACCGGAAAGGGTGGTTTCTCCCATCGTACCTCGCTCCCTAGTGGTGGCCGCCATTCAACCCCAACTTCCTGATCTTACTCAGTTCCAGGCCCAAGCTCCTCCTGGGAAACCCGCGTCAGCCCTGTTTGTGCCCTCTGCTTACCGGTCTGAGTTTTTGTCCCATTTTCATGATACCAAAACAACCGGTCATCCAGGGATTAAAAAAACCATAGCTTTATTGTTACGCCAAGTTTGGTGGCCTTCTCTCAGGAAGGACGCTCAAAAGTTTGTCTCCGCTTGCAAAGTCTGTGCCCAAAGTAAGTCCTTGAGGAGCTCACCGGAAGGCCCACTCCTTCCATTATCCATTCCTGCCTCCCCGTGGACACATCTGGCCATGGATTTTGTTACTGACCTTCCTCCGTCTCAGGGTCATACGGTTATTTGGGTAATTGTGGACCGTTTTAGCAAGATGGCCCACTTCGTCCCTTTAAAGAAACTCCCCTCAGCTCAAACTCTTGCTCAACTTTTCATTACTCATGTCTTTAGGATTCATGGTATTCCCATGGATGTTGTTTCGGATAGGGGGGTCCAGTTTGTCTCCCGGTTTTGGAGGGCCTTCTGTGCCAAGTTGGGGTTCACTGTCTCCCTTTCCTCGGCCTTTCATCCGCAATCGAATGGTCAAACCGAGAGGACGAACCAGTCTCTGGAACAATACTTGCGCTGTTTTACGGCGGGTTCTCAGACTGATTGGGCCTTCTTCTTACCTTTTGCAGAATTTGCTTTTAACAACGCTACGCATTCATCCACAGGGGTTTCTCCTTTCCACTGTGTTTATGGCAAGGATCTGAAGTTTTCTGCTCTTTCGGACCAACCCTCTAGAGTTCCCTCCGTGGATGAATGGGTTTCTAAATGGCCAGGGGAGTGGAATAAAATCCAACAACACCTAACTAGGGCCGCTCGTCTACAGAAAAAATTTTCTGATCGCAAGCGATCGTCTAATTCTAACTTTAAAGTGGGTGACTGGGTTTGGCTTTCAACCAAGAACTTGGCGCTACGCCAACCCTCCGCTAAGTTAGGACCTAAGTTTATTGGCCCATTCCCCATAACACACAAAGTTAATCAGGTGACATACCGGTTGGCCCTCCCCTCTTCCATGAAAATCTGTAAATCCTTTCATGTTTCACTTCTTAAGTCCGCAAGAAACCATGAACCTAATAGTCCTCCCAGTCCTGTGGTAGTTGATGGGCATCAAGAGTTTGAGGTTGCCCGGGTCCTTGATTCTCGTTTCTTTCGGAACTCTCTTCAATATCTTATTGACTGGAAGGGGTACGGTCCGGAAGAAAGATCTTGGGTTCCTGCCAGAGAAGTTCATGCACAGAATTTAGTAAAGAAGTTTCATAGAGAGAATCCGTTAAAACCCAGCTTGGAGGGTCCAGTGGCCCCTCCTCAGGGGGGGGTAATGTTAGGCACTTACCTCACCACCGTTCCGGGTCCCGCGGCGCGTTGCCGGCTGGCTCCCACCGGGCTGCGGCCCGGCGGTCCCCGGGTCTGCCAGCTCCCCGGCACCGTCACGGGGATCAGGGGCGGGCGGTGCAGGACGCCGTGGGTGGCCGCGTCGCAGCCCGCTCCGCGCGGCTGCGCGGCCCTGCGGCTCTCCCCTCCGGCTCAGCGCTTCCCCTTCCTGGCGGGGGCGCGCCCGATCATCAACGTGCTCGCGCGCGCGCGCGAGCACGTCTGCTTTATGCCTCCCGGCGGCGCTTCCCCCAGCGCGCCCGCCGGGGGCGAGTTTGAATTGTCCAGTCAGTGGCTGGTTCTTGGGATCGGACCCAGGGACTGGTCGGCCTGTCTGGCCTGGGCCGTCCAGCTCCTGGGACCGATCCCACTTCCTTGTTTGCACCAAGCACCTTCCTTCCCTCCTTTTTCCCTGTTTCCCATTGGCCAGACTTCCCTATATATTTGCACTGTTCCAGTTTCCCAGTGCCCGTTATAGCTTCTGGGTTCTGGATGTGTGCTGCTGTACTTGTGAAGATTTTGGATTTGGATTTGGACCTTGACTATTCTTGCTAGCTGCCTGCCCTGACCTTCTGCTCTGCCTGACCACCCTCTTGCCTGACCCTCCTGTACCTCGCCTGTGACCTCCTGGATTTGACCTCGGCTACCCTCGACCATTCTCAGTCTTCTCCCTTGGATACCTCGCCTGTGACTTCCTGGTTTGACCTCGGCCTGATTTACGGACTTTCCGCACCCGGCATCCTCATTCGGGATTCCCTGCCTAACACCAAACTGCACCTTAAGCTACTATCCCTTGCGCCTGTTAAGTCCTGGGGGCAACCGTCTGGGAGAGGCATTGCTCGCGTCTCCCACAAGCGGGGGCTTGTCTATAGGCAGAAGTGGCGGTGGAGATTGGGGGATACTGGCTTAAGACAGACGGGTGTTAGGTACAATCCTGACATTACTTCTGCCGTGTGATTTAATCAGGTTATTTATGTTAGACTTCTATACTTTGAACACCACTGTATTTAAACAGGCAGAAGGAATAATGACTAGTACAGGTTCAGTCCACCTCTGTGACTACCCGAAACAGTAATTGGCCCCATTGTTGCTGTTTATCTTGTCCTAAATAATGTACAAACTAAAACAGTTCAGTCGTACTGTTATTCGAATATAACTGGTGTCCAAGTGTGTAAACTGCTACAGCATGCAAATTACATCTTCTCAGTTAAAGACACTCTAAACCCAATGCCAACAAGCAGCTGACCTGATGCCTCTCTCACATGCCTCTTCTCCATTTCCTGCTGCCTTGGGTAGAAGCCGTAACAGGTCTCCAAAGTTTGCAACTTTTTTCATTTTATTTCCCTAGGACCATGCAAAAAGGTGGTCCTACAGCTACTCTGTGCATTGGAGCTCTCAACTTGACCAAGCATGGCAAGCCACAATGGTTCCACAGCATTGTCTGACCACAGCAGAGCATCTTTAAGACTCATAAATATGCTTCGTGACACGCCCTTTCTAGCTCAGCCATGACCCAGAAATTGAAGCAAAGAAATCAGTTTCACCTAGAATACATACAATCAGAGATTTGAAGATGCTTTGAAATGGCTCAAATGTCACTGTTCCCATGGGGGATAAGGTGGGAGAAAGTTAGTGTGTACCTGGACAGTGACATTAAAGTGGATCAATAGTCAAAAAACAAAAAAAGGACTTACTCACCATTCCAGCACAGGTCCAAGTGTTCCTGCAGCCACACAGCCAACTGATTCTGGCTGTGCGGCTGCTTCTGCAAGCCACTTTCAAGTTCATGGAGTGGCAGAATCAAGCTACACCTGGGTTTATGGAGCAGCGGCATCAAGCCACTTCCATGTTCATGAAGCAGCGGAATCATGCCACACCCGGGTTTATGGAGCAGCGGCATCAAGCCACTTCCATGTTCATGAAGCAGCGGAATCATGCCACACCCGGGTTTATGGAGCAGCGGCATCAAGCCACTTCCATGTTCATGAAGCAGCGGAATCAAGCCACTTCCGGGTTAATGGAGCAGCGGAATCAAGCCACTTCCGGGTTAATGAAGCAGCGGAATCAAGCCACTTCCAAGTTCATGGAGCGGTGGAATCTGCTGTTCCACACACACACATACACCATGCGTCTTATGGTGCAAAAAAAGTGATACTTAAATGGCATAAGGCATATATACTGTTAAAAACAATTAGCATGGAACTCAAAAATTTCTTATAGAGTTAAGCTGACCATATTTTGGGATCTGAAACTGGGGCAGCTTAAACGTGTTTGTGGGTGATGGGCGTGGTGAAAGTCAGGTTTAAGGGTGGGGCTTATTTTCAGGTATTTGAGCAACAAAAATCTACAGCATTCTATGCTGCTCATGTAGATGTAACCATGCCGAAAATGAGACATCTGGTCAGTTTATATATAGTAGGGGTATATTCTGCCAATATTACTTATATTTTACAGTACATGTTGATTGCCTGCATCTGGTGTAATATTGAGTTTTTTTTACAAAGTTTATTGTTCACTTGAAGAGTAATACACCCCATGTCTATTGTTTTAAGAGTTTAATAGTATATGTGTCTTTCATTTAGGTATCTAATAAAAAGTTGTGTTGACTTTTTTTTAACTATTCCTGATCTTTATTGTCAAGGTAGCGGTGGGGCACCATTATGGTTAAATCTACAAACAAATCCCTCAGTGTTTGCCATATTTAGGGTTAAATTACCAGTCAACATGCTAATGGAATCATGTTGACAACGCTTTGTAATGTCTCCAACCTCCCTCTACAGACCCAGGTTTCACAACCTTTTTTATGGAGTACCACTTCCCATTTTGCAAATACCAACATACCACCGCTAATACCAAGTTCCCCCAGGGGGGTGTGTGTCATATACTGGCCTAACAATGAAAGCTTCTCTGCCTGCAGTCATCCCAGTCCTGGGAGGAGTGGACATCCAATTGGAGTAGTAGCCGGTCGACTGTAGTAGCAGCACGACATGCCCCCTCTGTTACCCCCAGTGGCCCTGAGTACCAACAGCCTGGCACAGTTGAAAAAGAAAGGTAGCAGCCATTTTGGGGCTTCCTCTCCCAACTGACATAACTGAAATTCACAGTAACAGGAAGCTCAGCACGACTTCCTGTTTACAGGTGGCCTGCAAGCTCATGAGCGGCCATCTTGTTTTTAACATTTACCCCAGCAGGAAGTAGAAAAAGGTAAATTATTTTTTATGTGCAGCAATCTAAATTGGCTGGGGGAGGGATGCATATGATCACTGTTTGTGGTGTTGGTCTGGTTTAATTTATCTTTGACTGTTGGTCTGCAAATGGGACTAGTACCATTGGTTGGGAAGCTCTGCTCTAGAACAGAAGAAAAAATACTCTATGGACAGGTGATAAAAAAACTGCCCCTTTCCTGGAGCACATGCTTCCCAGCTAGCTCCAGTGCATGCTATTCCCCTATTCTTAGAGGAGGAGGCTCCCACCAAGATCAATAAAAGCTCATGTACCCTGACCAGCAGTGTTGAATCATTTCTGAGCAGCATTGGTAAAGAAGACAGGCTCGGTAGAATGAGTGTTATACAAGAGAATAGAAGCAACAAAGTTACCAGTGCTGGATCAGCTGTCCGGAAGGGGTTTGGGCTGGGGTTTGCTCAGAGAGAAACGTTAATTATTTAGCCTCATTAAAATGTCCTCATATCATTCTTTCCCAAATTCAGTGCAAAACAAAAGATTCGGTGTGTTTTCCAGACACAGCAGCATGAAACGCAAATAACAATATTAAATATGTGCACAATCACTTTTGGTGCTGGGGGCATTAGTACTTAATTAGGACTTAATTCGTTTTTAAATCAGGAAACTCCTTTAGGTGAATTTAGTCATTAGTGTTTCATATAAACAAAATTCTGATTTCATTTAACAGTTTGCCTTTATATTGAACAAGCTTGATTATAATTAACAATTATTAATGATGAACATTAATTAATTATGGGAACTTGTCCTGTCAAGGTTATTACCATATTGCTGATCATTATGTGCTAGTAGGAAGAGGGGAACACTGAGGGAATAAAGATTAAGAAGTAAGACAGGCAGGCATGAATTATCCATAATTCAGAATAGATCACTGCCTGGAGCCTGGAACTGCCACATATTGTAGACTTAAAGTCAGCTGGATGCTATAAGTGGGATCTATGTGACGGGAAAGTGAAGCATGACAACACAGATGCACATGCAGAGGTGGATTTCACTTATACTGTGTTTATCGGGGGGGGGGGGGTGGAGGATGATGCTATTTTTCTGAATTATATTTATCTCACTTGCAAAACTGAGCCAATCTGTTGAACGGAGGAAATGAATGGATTAAAGGCTATTCATAAGTGATGATCATATACTAGTAATCTTCTCCTGCATTGTTATCGTCATAGAACATTTTTTTACATTAATGATCAGAAATAGACTCATTTAATCCTTTCGCTGCCAGCCTACCTGGAGTTTTTGTCACCCTTTGTTGCCAGACCATTTTGCTCTATTTTGCGCTCCACATGTTCAACTGTGATTTTTGAAGGGATTACCAGGGATTTCCTAGGGAAATTATATATTGTTTTCTTTTCAGCAGAGTCCGGGCTTTAACATGAACATGTCTTTTCATAATTTTTTATGTGTATTCTCAATATTTTTGGGTGAAATATATAATTTTTTACAATTTGTAGTGTTTTTTGTAATAGAAAATGTCAATAAATTTTACTGCATGTGAAATCCCCATTTCTCGCAGTTACAATGGTACCACATATGTATTGGTAGACACCCTTTCCTGCCCAGGAGATGACCCCAAACTGAAAAAGAGCTTTAGGAGATTTTCAGATAAAATACAACTCTGCTAGGCGCAATGCGCACCTTGCAGTTTTTCAAGAAAAACAACCCTTTACATTTGAAATACCTCCCACAAGCTATATATTCCCTGGAAGTACACGCCTCAAGCTTTCTAGGCGTTTCAGGCTTGTTGACATGGGCGCAGCTAGCTGCAGGTGACTTGCCAGACCCAGAGCCTTGTGAACTTGTATACAGGTCTCATGGATCCCTTACCAGTTTACAAAAGGTTAACAGTAAAAAAAAAACACCACACATATTAAAAATGTCATTTATTAAAAAAAAAATACTTTACTCATCTCCGATCATCAAGTTTTGTGTCCATCGCCGATGACAGATGCAGTGATCTCTGGAGGGGGGAGGGGGGCACGCGATCAGATGCTCTCCTGCCCCTCTTCTCCTCTGCCCAGTGATTGCCGCATCTGGAAAACAGGATGACGCCCACCAGTGGGAGTGACTGAAGCCACAGGAATTGCCGGTGGCTGAAGCAGGGGGGCGCCCTGTTCCTTGCACTCTCCTACAGCCGGGGAAACCTGGGGGGGATCAGAGTGAAGAAGAGACCAGGACGGGTGAAGAGAAGACCCGGACAGATCGAACGAGGGGTCAGGTGTGTGTTTTTTTATTTTACTTTTACTGTAGCAGAGGGGAACATCAGGCACGTAGATTGTATGTGCTTGGCACTTAAAAGAAGTGGAAGCGCATGTAGAATCTATGGGCTTGGCACGGAAAGGGTTAAAGACAAAGAGGAAGTTCAGCATCGAATAAGAAAAAAAGCAGGCACCCGCCTCCCAGCCCTCCCCCATTGCTAAGCCCTATCTGGGATTTTAAAACAAAAAAAGACTCATCCTTGCGGCGCCAGGCAATCTGCAATCAGGGTCTGACTGCTTAGTCACCCAATCAGTGTTGCATTTTGCTGAATAAGCAACACATTATTATTAGGGTGGTAACTTCTATGGTAGCAGACCCAGAAAAGTGCCGTGGGATCAGGCTGGAGCATTATTATTTTACAACTCCAAATCAGGCTTAGCACAGGGAGTGAAGTAGCGGGTGGGGAAAGGGGTGCTTGCTTTATTTTTCTTCGAGGCTGAACTTCTGCTTAAATAATTGGCTCACCTGAGAACCAGGGCCATTTTGAAAACAGATTGGAGGCAGAAAGTAATAAAAATCATCTTCACACCCAGGTCACCTTTACTTTTAACTGTTCCCATCAAGCCTGCAATACAGTGTTCCAAAAAAGAGATGTTACCCTCCTAGGCCTGGTTGTTAGCAAGGTGGCAGACAGCAGGTTCTTCTGGGCCTAATGTGTTTCCCCTGTGTGTCGTGTGGGGGGAAATGGGTTGCAGGGTTCTACCACAAGATACTCAATGGTCTGTAGTAGACAGATATGTTCGACTCCAGGAAGAGATGAAAGCTGAATACTTCTTTATTTCTGGACTTCAGCAGTACAGTCGATTCTTCAAACTATATAACAGAATGCTTCTAACCACAACCAGGGTTATCAAACAGCTAGGCTAACTCCCGTGTTACAGGCCCAATCCGTGAGGGAATGGGGGTTAGAAGAGCTAGGGGATTCTTGTATTTAGGGGGGACTCAGTGTAAGGTACGGTGGTACTTCCTGTGGCTGTGATGTCATTGCTCTGCCTAAACAATGCAGGACACTCAGGGGTTGGGGTAGCACTTCTTTTCAGCGTTACATGCAGTACAGTTCAGATATACAGCGTCTCTTACAAGTTCCCACAGCTGTAGATATTCCTCCATTAGAGCCTTTACAACACGTCCCCTCTGTCAGCAAACACTGGGATCCCCTTCCCTCTACTGGGGGTCCCCTTTATAGTCTAAGCTGGCTTCCCACATAAACTAGTAGTCCAATCACAAGAGCTTACACTCAACACTTTAATATTGTTTCGCTGTCTTGGACTTTCTGTTTCTGGTCTAATTCTATTTGTGGCCATTTACTGTAACTACATCACAATGCCACTTTGTGTTCTAGTCTATCTACTCTCTTATTAAACCATCTATTTTTATAGGGTTTTATTTAGCTTTACTGTTACTGCCTATACAGGCCCTACACCCGTTAATGGTTGAGCAGACCTTCAGCTCCCACCTGTCTTTCCAAGGGCTGCCACTGTCACTGCTTCCAGGCTTTTACTGCTTCTTCTTATAATATCCTGCTCCTTTACAAAGCTGATGGTAATGAATTCTTCAACAGAGAGACTCTTACTTGTATAAAGTCTGGTTCTGCCCAGTTAAACCTCTAAAACTTCTCTGCACATGCTCACTTGCGCAAAGATCCTAATCCCATATACATTTTGTACCTTCCATTGTGTGCAGCCAGGGCCGGATTAAGTGTGGTGGAGGCCCCAGATACAGTATTATTTTTCCTTTAAAATAATAGTCCAGCCAAGTAACTGATTGGTGGTTGTCTGGCACCCACCTACTTACTGGAATGTCAGATCGAGTCCCATGTGCCACCCTTGTGTGGGTGCGTGCTGCTCGGGAACTCCTGCTTTGCCATATTGGGTGGGGGGTAGTGTAGTCACTCAGCTGGTCCAGCAGAATACAGTTCCCTGCATTGAGCTGCCAGTGGCTGCGCTTGGTGGCTTATGTGCAGTGACAGCTCTGCACGCACCCATCACTGTAGTGTTGCTTTGCTGCTCTAGACTCTTCGTCCTGTCCTGTGGCGGCTTTGGCTGCAGGTTTGCAAAAAAAGCGGGAGGCCCTCACTGCTACTTTGGGTAGTGGTATGTTGCGTGTCCCTTAAATCCACACAATAGAATAAATGAATATCTAATTTCTGTACTAGGGGGTATTGTTATAAGAGATTTATTTTTTATTTTTGACAAGAGTTTAAATCTGGCTGCATGATATTATACAATTATATATACATTATATAAGTGAAAAATCAAAGAATTTCATGTACATTTATTTAGATATCATACCTGCATAATAAGCGGCAACAGTTACAACAAATGCTTCCCTGTTGTCCTGACATGTTTCAATATGTGACTTTCTCAAAGGGCATTTCAAGAATGTGGCTGTATTATGAAATTCATGTAAAATTGAAAAAAAATGTATAGTTCATGCAAATTGGAGATGAAATCTCCCCCACAGAGAGTGGTGGTGGGGGGTAGGGGAGCAATAGATTCCTGTCTTGGGGCAAGGAAGGAAAGAGCCAGTGGGAGATCACTATCCTGAATCAGTCCACCCACAGAATGGGAGAAACACCTGAGCCAAATGGCGGTGCACCTCAGCATACCTCTAGCTAGGCGCACACCCACAAAAGTCCTCTCTGAATGTCTGGTGTGGGCATGCCCACATCAAGTGGCTGAGCGGGGATGCGGCTAACAGCGCTTGCTCCATTCAGACTTGCTGCATCAACACTAGTGTGGCCAAGGATAGCTGAAAGGTGTGGTTCCTCTCCAGTGGGGCATCCTGATTGGGCTTCACATAGCTCAGGCAGTTGAGATTCAAAAACAATAAATGTTTTGGTTTAAATTGAGTAAGAGTCATGTCTGCAATTATGTTTTTCTTCTTGCCTGTGACCCCCTTAAAGTGGTCCTACACTCTCCCTTGCATCTATGTGTGATGGTGGGTCCTAGTTCACAGGGACACTAAACTAACCTAACCTCCCCCCAACACCATCAATGAGCCCCGCATTAGAGAGATACTGACTATTACGTAGAAGAGTTTTGTCCATTGGAGACAGTTGGGGACAGTTACTAGGTACACACATGTGTGGAATCTGCAGCTCATCCAATAGGACACATGCTTCACTAAAGTGTGCGGCTACTTCCTGCCCCTCATCATAAATGGCTGGTTTTAACTTCCTAGGGACCTTTAAGTAGAGGTATCATAAACTGATGTGCCCAGGTTTGAGTGTTAAAAGGGATATAAAGTCATTTTTGAATGTTGGTCTGCTTTAAGGGACTTCCTTTCGGGCCTCAGGTGTCATACATGAATCAAATGAGGAAAAACTTGATCTTAGAAGAACAATGGGTCATGCAAAATATTTGGTGAAGCAAGGTGCACCGGCGTTGTGCCCTGCAGTGTAAATTACATCCTGCATCTCAGAGAGCTTTTTAATATTAGCTTACAAGAAAGTGCGATGACATGTGTTTGTTGCATTTTCCCAGAACATCAGCTATACCTGTGATGGAGCATTTTTAAAGGTGAAGGGCATCATTTTTCCATTGAGAGAATATTTTTAAAGTGTGGAAATAACAGCACCCTATGGGCTATGCAGAATAATTTGGCATTTTTTCTGCTTATGTCATAGGGCCCTGTTTCTCAAATCCTAAAAAATGCCCATAGCTCATTTGTAAAAATGCTTAATCCCAGGTGATTTGGGGGGAAAAACTGGAGCAAACATTTTTATTGCCCTTTCTTATGTGTTAAAATGAAAAAGCTCACTGAGGTGAACCGCTTGACATAGGTGACTTGCCAGCTCATCCTGCCCTGTGAACTGGTAGAGGGGTCTCAAGGGCCCATTTCTAGTTCAAAAAAGAGTTAAATGTAAAAAAAAAAACACACACAGGAAAGTCTTTTATTTTTTTTTTATTTTTTCATATCTCAATTCCATTGCCGATCACTGTGTCCCACGTCGATTGCTGACAACCGGAAGTGATTGGCGGAAGCCGGTATAGGGGCAGGAGATTGAAGTCCCATGCACTTCTACTGTCTTCTGCCAATCACTCCCTGATTGATCGCCCACTGTTGGAGGAGCCTTTTGTAGCGGCCGAGTAAGATCTGCGGCTGACAGAAGGCGCCACGCAGGGCAAGAAACTGGTATTCTCTGCCCTGCTTCCCCCCAGGGGAAAAGGATAAACCCAGCACTGGCTCCCAGGTGAAGATGAGCATTTTTCAGGGTTTTATTTGGCTGCAACGGGGGGAATTTACGTAGCTGACACTTAACTTTCGGAAAGGCAGCTCCGTAAATCCTACATAGCTGGCAATGAAAGGGTTCTCACTATATACCAATGACATACCAATATACCTAAGATCCTTCGGTCAAGACTGGTCAAGTACACGGATGATACCACCTTAGTAGACCTTATTAATGACAACAATGAGTCTACCTACCGGAACCAAGTCAAAACCCTCAAATCTCGGTGCAAGGCAAACAACCTCATTCTGAATTTTGCAGAAAATGGTTGAAATCATAATTGACTTCAGGCGATCCCACTAAAGAGGAAGTCAAACTCGTAGCCAATGCAAAATTTCATTATACTCAGATCTCGCAGGAAAAAACGTTTGCAACATTTGCTGAACACTATAGGCCAGAGTGTTAGAACAATGAAGGAACCTATGAGCATAATAGGCCTTGCCATGCTCTCCTACACAGCCTGATACACTACATCTGGGGGTCACAGCTATGGTATAGGGGTCTGACATTTTTTGTAATTATCCCATCATAGTGATGTTACCTACTTAGCATGTGATTACATTTCACCCACAGCACTCACCTCCTGGTTAAATGACTGGTTATTAAGAAACTATTTAAATCTGCACATGTAGTGGCTGGTCCCCGTAAGTAGGGATGAGCGAATCGATCCGGACGAACCCGGATTCGATCCGAATTTCAGGAAAAATTCGATTCGGATCGAATCCGAATTTCCCCGCGATTCGATCACTCGAAGTTTTCCTTTAACATCCATTCATTTACATTACAGGCATTCTAAGATGGCGGGCGGGACATGTCTGGACATGTATCCCGCGCCAGTGCAAGCTGGGGCAGTCACATGCAGCCTATCAGCAGCCAGCAAGCCCGGTGACGTCACACAGCGGTATTTAACGGCGGCCATCTTGCTTTTCCTCATTTCTCTATTGCATTCGTGAGAGACAGAACGCTGTGTAGCTGAGGGACAGACAGGGACAGGCTGGAGACAGGCAGGGACAGACAGGGACAGGCTGGAGACAGGCAGGAGACAGACAGGAGACAGACAGAAAGTCAGCAAAAAACAGGGAAAGGAAGGGAAAATCGGAGGCTGTCAGTTTTTTTTTTTTTTTCATCCAGCCTGACAGGCTTTGTTAGCGTTTTCAGGCTGCTTATACTAACTGTGCATATATACTGAACTGATCTTAAGTCTGCTGTGAGGCATCCCATTCTGTGACTAAAGCAGCCTCTATTTAATAGCATAATAAACATTTGCACTTATTCTCATAGAAATCAGGCCTGATAAAGACACTTTTGCTGTGCATGCTCTCTGGTTTTTGTGGCACTGGCATCCCATTCTGTGACTAAAGCAGCCTCTATTTAATAGCATAATAAACATTTGCACTTATTCTCATAGAAATCAGGCCTGATAAAGACACTTTTGCTGTGCATGCTCTCTGGTTTTTGTGGCACTGGCATCCCATTCTGTGACTAAAGCAGCCTCTATTTAATAGCATAATAAACATTTGCACTTATTCTCATAGAAATCAGGCCTGATAAAGACACTTTTGCTGTGCATGCTCTCTGGTTTTTGTGGCACTGGCATCCCATTCTGTGACTAAAGCAGCCTCTATTTAATAGCACAATAAACATTTGCACTTATTCTCATAGAAATCAGGCCTGATAAAGACACTTTTGCTGTGCATGCTCTCTGGTTTTTGTGGCACTGGCATCCCATTCTGTGACTAAAGCAGCCTCTATTTAATAGCACAATAAACATTTGCACTTATTCTCATAGAAATCAGGCCTGATAAAGACACTTTTGCTGTGCATGCTCTCTGGTTTTTGTGGCACTGGCATCCCATTCTGTGACTAAAGCAGCCTCTATTTAATAGCATAATAAACATTTGCACTTATTCTCATAGAAATCAGGCCTGATAAAGACACTTTTGCTGTGCATGCTCTCTGGTTTTTGTGGCACTGGCATCCCATTCTGTGACTAAAGCAGCCTCTATTTAATAGCACAATAAACATTTGCACTTATTCTCATAGAAATCAGGCCTGATAAAGACACTTTTGCTGTGCATGCTCTCTGGTTTTTGTGGCACTGGCATCCCATTCTGTGACTAAAGCAGCCTCTATTTAATAGCATAATAAACATTTGCACTTATTCTCATAGAAATCAGGCCTGATAAAGACACTTTTGCTGTGCATGCTCTCTGGTTTTTGTGGCACTGGCATCCCATTCTGTGACTAAAGCAGCCTCTATTTAATAGCATAATAAACATTTGCACTTATTCTCATAGAAATCAGGCCTGATAAAGACACTTTTGCTGTGCATGCTCTCTGGTTTTTGTGGCACTGGCATCCCATTCTGTGACTAAAGCAGCCTCTATTTAATAGCACAATAAACATTTGCACTTATTCTCATAGAAATCAGGCCTGATAAAGACACTTTTGCTGTGCATGCTCTCTGGTTTTTGTGGCACTGGCATCCCATTCTGTGACTAAAGCAGCCTCTATTTAATAGCATAATAAACATTTGCACTTATTCTCATAGAAATCAGGCCTGATAAAGACACTTTTGCTGTGCATGCTCTCTGGTTTTTGTGGCACTGGCATCCCATTCTGTGACTAAAGCAGCCTCTATTTAATAGCACAATAAACATTTGCACTTATTCTCATAGAAATCAGGCCTGATAAAGACACTTTTGCTGTGCATGCTCTCTGGTTTTTGTGGCACTGGCATCCCATTCTGTGACTAAAGCAGCCTCTATTTAATAGCATAATAAACATTTGCACTTATTCTCATAGAAATCAGGCCTGATAAAGACACTTTTGCTGTGCATGCTCTCTGGTTTTTGTGGCACTGGCATCCCATTCTGTGACTAAAGCAGCCTCTATTTAATAGCATAATAAACATTTGCACTTATTCTCATAGAAATCAGGCCTGATAAAGACACTTTTGCTGTGCATGCTCTCTGGTTTTTGTGGCACTGGCATCCCATTCTGTGACTAAAGCAGCCTCTATTTAATAGCATAATAAACATTTGCACTTATTCTCATAGAAATCAGGCCTGATAAAGACACTTTTGCTGTGCATGCTCTCTGGTTTTTGTGGCACTGGCATCCCATTCTGTGACTAAAGCAGCCTCTATTTAATAGCATAATAAACATTTGCACTTATTCTCATAGAAATCAGGCCTGATAAAGACACTTTTGCTGTGCATGCTCTCTGGTTTTTGTGGCACTGGCATCCCATTCTGTGACTAAAGCAGCCTCTATTTAATAGCACAATAAACATTTGCACTTATTCTCATAGAAATCAGGCCTGATAAAGACACTTTTGCTGTGCATGCTCTCTGGTTTTTGTGGCACTGGCATCCCATTCTGTGACTAAAGCAGCCTCTATTTAATAGCACAATAAACATTTGCACTTATTCTCATAGAAATCAGGCCTGATAAAGACACTTTTGCTGTGCATGCTCTCTGGTTTTTGTGGCACTGGCATCCCATTCTGTGACTAAAGCAGCCTCTATTTAATAGCACAATAAACATTTGCACTTATTCTCATAGAAATCAGGCCTGATAAAGACACTTTTGCTGTGCATGCTCTCTGGTTTTTGTGGCACTGGCATCCCATTCTGTGACTAAAGCAGCCTCTATTTAATAGCATAATAAACATTTGCACTTATTCTCATAGAAATCAGGCCTGATAAAGACACTTTTGCTGTGCATGCTCTCTGGTTTTTGTGGCACTGGCATCCCATTCTGTGACTAAAGCAGCCTCTATTTAATAGCACAATAAACATTTGCACTTATTCTCATAGAAATCAGGCCTGATAAAGACACTTTTGCTGTGCATGCTCTCTGGTTTTTGTGGCACTGGCATCCCATTCTGTGACTAAAGCAGCCTCTATTTAATAGCACAATAAACATTTGCACTTATTCTCATAGAAATCAGGCCTGATAAAGACACTTTTGCTGTGCATGCTCTCTGGTTTTTGTGGCACTGGCATCCCATTCTGTGACTAAAGCAGCCTCTATTTAATAGCACAATAAACATTTGCACTTATTCTCATAGAAATCAGGCCTGATAAAGACACTTTTGCTGTGCATGCTCTCTGGTTTTTGTGGCACTGGCATCCCATTCTGTGACTAAAGCAGCCTCTATTTAATAGCATAATAAACATTTGCACTTATTCTCATAGAAATCAGGCCTGATAAAGACACTTTTGCTGTGCATGCTCTCTGGTTTTTGTGGCACTGGCATCCCATTCTGTGACTAAAGCAGCCTCTATTTAATAGCACAATAAACATTTGCACTTATTCTCATAGAAATCAGGCCTGATAAAGACACTTTTGCTGTGCATGCTCTCTGGTTTTTGTGGCACTGGCATCCCATTCTGTGACTAAAGCAGCCTCTATTTAATAGCATAATAAACATTTGCACTTATTCTCATAGAAATCAGGCCTGATAAAGACACTTTTGCTGTGCATGCTCTCTGGTTTTTGTGGCACTGGCATCCCATTCTGTGACTAAAGCAGCCTCTATTTAATAGCACAATAAACATTTGCACTTATTCTCATAGAAATCAGGCCTGATAAAGACACTTTTGCTGTGCATGCTCTCTGGTTTTTGTGGCACTGGCATCCCATTCTGTGACTAAAGCAGCCTCTATTTAATAGCACAATAAACATTTGCACTTATTCTCATAGAAATCAGGCCTGATAAAGACACTTTTGCTGTGCATGCTCTCTGGTTTTTGTGGCACTGGCATCCCATTCTGTGACTAAAGCAGCCTCTATTTAATAGCATAATAAACATTTGCACTTATTCTCATAGAAATCAGGCCTGATAAAGACACTTTTGCTGTGCATGCTCTCTGGTTTTTGTGGCACTGGCATCCCATTCTGTGACTAAAGCAGCCTCTATTTAATAGCACAATAAACATTTGCACTTATTCTCATAGAAATCAGGCCTGATAAAGACACTTTTGCTGTGCATGCTCTCTGGTTTTTGTGGCACTGGCATCCCATTCTGTGACTAAAGCAGCCTCTATTTAATAGCACAATAAACATTTGCACTTATTCTCATAGAAATCAGGCCTGATAAAGACACTTTTGCTGTGCATGCTCTCTGGTTTTTGTGGCACTGGCATCCCATTCTGTGACTAAAGCAGCCTCTATTTAATAGCATAATAAACATTTGCACTTATTCTCATAGAAATCAGGCCTGATAAAGACACTTTTGCTGTGCATGCTCTCTGGTTTTTGTGGCACTGGCATCCCATTCTGTGACTAAAGCAGCCTCTATTTAATAGCACAATAAACATTTGCACTTATTCTCATAGAAATCAGGCCTGATAAAGACACTTTTGCTGTGCATGCTCTCTGGTTTTTGTGGCACTGGCATCCCATTCTGTGACTAAAGCAGCCTCTATTTAATAGCACAATAAACATTTGCACTTATTCTCATAGAAATCAGGCCTGATAAAGACACTTTTGCTGTGCATGCTCTCTGGTTTTTGTGGCACTGGCATCCCATTCTGTGACTAAAGCAGCCTCTATTTAATAGCACAATAAACATTTGCACTTATTCTCATAGAAATCAGGCCTGATAAAGACACTTTTGCTGTGCATGCTCTCTGGTTTTTGTGGCACTGGCATCCCATTCTGTGACTAAAGCAGCCTCTATTTAATAGCATAATAAACATTTGCACTTATTCTCATAGAAATCAGGCCTGATAAAGACACTTTTGCTGTGCATGCTCTCTGGTTTTTGTGGCACTGGCATCCCATTCTGTGACTAAAGCAGCCTCTATTTAATAGCACAATAAACATTTGCACTTATTCTCATAGAAATCAGGCCTGATAAAGACACTTTTGCTGTGCATGCTCTCTGGTTTTTGTGGCACTGGCATCCCATTCTGTGACTAAAGCAGCCTCTATTTAATAGCACAATAAACATTTGCACTTATTCTCATAGAAATCAGGCCTGATAAAGACACTTTTGCTGTGCATGCTCTCTGGTTTTTGTGGCACTGGCATCCCATTCTGTGACTAAAGCAGCCTCTATTTAATAGCATAATAAACATTTGCACTTATTCTCATAGAAATCAGGCCTGATAAAGACACTTTTGCTGTGCATGCTCTCTGGTTTTCGTGGCACTGGCATCCCATTCTGTGACTAAAGCAGCCTCTATTTAATAGCACAATAAACATTTGCACTTATTCTCATAGAAATCAGGCCTGATAAAGACACTTTTGCTGTGCATGCTCTCTGGTTTTTGTGGCACTGGCATCCCATTCTGTGACTAAAGCAGCCTCTATTTAATAGCACAATAAACATTTGCACTTATTCTCATAGAAATCAGGCCTGATAAAGACACTTTTGCTGTGCATGCTCTCTGGTTTTTGTGGCACTGGCATCCCATTCTGTGACTAAAGCAGCCTCTATTTAATAGCATAATAAACATTTGCACTTATTCTCATAGAAATCAGGCCTGATAAAGACACTTTTGCTGTGCATGCTCTCTGGTTTTTGTGGCACTGGCATCCCATTCTGTGACTAAAGCAGCCTCTATTTAATAGCACAATAAACATTTGCACTTATTCTCATAGAAATCAGGCCTGATAAAGACACTTTTGCTGTGCATGCTCTCTGGTTTTTGTGGCACTGGCATCCCATTCTGTGACTAAAGCAGCCTCTATTTAATAGCACAATAAACATTTGCACTTATTCTCATAGAAATCAGGCCTGATAAAGACACTTTTGCTGTGCATGCTCTCTGGTTTTTGTGGCACTGGCATCCCATTCTGTGACTAAAGCAGCCTCTATTTAATAGCACAATAAACATTTGCACTTATTCTCATAGAAATCAGGCCTGATAAAGACACTTTTGCTGTGCATGCTCTCTGGTTTTTGTGGCACTGGCATCCCATTCTGTGACTAAAGCAGCCTCTATTTAATAGCACAATAAACATTTGCACTTATTCTCATAGAAATCAGGCCTGATAAAGACACTTTTGCTGTGCATGCTCTCTGGTTTTTGTGGCACTGGCATCCCATTCTGTGACTAAAGCAGCCTCTATTTAATAGCATAATAAACATTTGCACTTATTCTCATAGAAATCAGGCCTGATAAAGACACTTTTGCTGTGCATGCTCTCTGGTTTTTGTGGCACTGGCATCCCATTCTGTGACTAAAGCAGCCTCTATTTAATAGCACAATAAACATTTGCACTTATTCTCATAGAAATCAGGCCTGATAAAGACACTTTTGCTGTGCATGCTCTCTGGTTTTTGTGGCACTGGCATCCCATTCTGTGACTAAAGCAGCCTCTATTTAATAGCACAATAAACATTTGCACTTATTCTCATAGAAATCAGGCCTGATAAAGACACTTTTGCTGTGCATGCTCTCTGGTTTTTGTGGCACTGGCATCCCATTCTGTGACTAAAGCAGCCTCTATTTAATAGCACAATAAACATTTGCACTTATTCTCATAGAAATCAGGCCTGATAAAGACACTTTTGCTGTGCATGCTCTCTGGTTTTTGTGGCACTGGCATCCCATTCTGTGACTAAAGCAGCCTCTATTTAATAGCATAATAAACATTTGCACTTATTCTCATAGAAATCAGGCCTGATAAAGACACTTTTGCTGGCCAAAGCCCTACTGGACCCTGCCAGGTCGATTCCTGCCCGGGGCATCCCATTCTGTGACTACAGCAGCCTCTGTTTAAGACCATATAAGCATTTGCTCTTATCATATTTGAAATTAGCCTGATAAAGACACTTTTGCTGGCCAAAGCCCTACTGGACCCTGCCAGGTCCATTCCTGCCCAGGGCATCCCATTCTGTGACTAAAGCAGCCTCTGTTTAAGACCATATAAGCATTTGCTCTTATTATATTTATATTATAAGACACTTTTGCTGGGCATAGGCTTACTGCTGCCTGCCAGGTGCACTTCTGTTGAGGCATCCCATTCTGTAACATAGCATACCCCTCTTTATTTACACTAAGCAGCTCTCTTATTTACACTAAGCAGGCCTGTTGGAGGCTGAGTGTTACTGCTCACTTTTGGTGTGCATTATATTCTGTTTTATATAGACCCACTGCTGCCTGGGGGTTCTTAAAATATCACCTACTACCACGCCAGTTAGACTATGTCGGGCAGACAAGTGCCTGGAAGTGAAAAGAGGAGTGGCAGAGGCCAAGATTCCGCAGGCAGAGCTCGCATCAGACTGGGGGCCAGTAGCAGCAGGAGTCACGCTGAGAGACCTAATCTGCCAGTATCTGCTAGCGGTCGGGTCTCCACCAGTAACGCATCTGCCGTGGTAGATTGGCTGACGCGCTCATCAACAACATCATCACAACTTACATCTGAGACCCCCAGTCTAGGGTCGGTAGGTTCCTCTGACACAACCCTGAGTTGGCATGCCCCGAGAGCAGTCCCTGTCCTCCCATTGCCTCTGTCCTACGCCGTTCCCTCCCCCAGCGACGTATCCTATGCTTTGGGTTCAGCTCCACTCTTTAGTGAGGAGGACGATCAGATACAGGAGGACAGTCAGCAGCTACTGCCCAGCCAAGAAATGGAGGTGGCTTCTTTAGCTAGGCAGACAAATAGTGATGTGGACAGTGTCGTGGGTGCTGCGAGCGTTCCAGCTCCTGCGCCAGACACTGTTGACGAATCCACGAACATCAGTGACGTACAGCCACAACCCGGTGATGATGATGATGATGACGATGAAGCCGATCGCACTTGGGAGCCGGGTGATGAAGGGGCTTCATCGTCATCATCAGGAGAAGAGGGGCGCAGGTTGCCCCGGAGTCAGCAGCTGAGGCAGCAAGGTGGTAGCAGTCAGCATGGGGGCACAATTCCAAAGGCTGGAGCCGGCCGGGGCCGGGGCCGGGGTAGAGCACCTGCTGTGCGGCAGTCTACCTTATCGGGAGGTAGTGGAGCAGGGGTTCCTGGAGTTGGCAACAGCAGCAGTGAATCAGTGAGGCCAGGGGGTGGGAAAAGTAGCTACTCGGCAGTGTGGCAGTTTTTCCTGAGGCATCCGCAGGAGGGTAACATGGCCACATGCAAGATATGTAGGCAAAAGGTGAAGCGTGGCCAGGGTCCAAATGTTGGCACCACGGCCCTGCGTCAACATATGATGCGTCACCATAAAACGACCTGGGAGAACCGAGGCTCCCAAGGGGTGGTCCAGTCTGCTTCCTCACCAAGTGAGCTCCCAATTTCTGCCAGCCAAGGCTCCAGCACCTCAGCCGAAGGCAGCTGTGCGTCACACCCATCCTCTGTCGCTCCTGCTCCTCCTCCTCCTCCTCCAAGTCATGCATCCCGCCAGCAATCCATCAGCGAAGCCATGTCCAAGAGACAGCAGTATGCGCCCACTCATCCTACGGCGCAGAAGCTGAATGTGCTCCTGTCCAAGTTGCTGGTGCTGCAGTCGCTCCCTTTTCAGGTGGTGGAATCTGCACCTTTCAGAGAACTGATGGCTTGTGCCGAGCCGAGGTGGAGAGTCCCAAGCCGTCATTTCTTTGCCAAGAAGGCAGTACCAGCGCTGCACACTTTTGTTGAACAGAAGGTGGGCCAGTCCTTGAGCCTGTCGGTGTGTAGCAAAATACATGGCAGCGCCGACATCTGGAGCTGTAACTACGGTCAGGGGCAGTACATGTCGTTTACGGCCCACTGGGTGAATGTGGTCCCTTTGCAGCAGCAACTTGGACAGGTCACGCCGCTTCGGCCTCCGCGCTCTCTGCCCATTGGGCCTGTGACACCGTGCGACTCGGCCTCCTCATCCTCCGCCATCTCCTCACCCTCCACTGTAGGCTCAAGTCTCAGTGCCCCTCCAGTCTACCATGTGTGCAGGGCACGGAGGTGTCACGCAGTGCTTCACATGGTTTGTCTTGGCGAACGGAGTCACACAGGGGAGGAACTGCTTAAATGTATTCATCAGGAAATCCAAACATGGCTTACTCCGAGAAAACTTAAAATGGGAATCATGGTTACCGACAATGGGAAGAACATTTTGTCTGCGCTGCGCCAAGGAAGCCTGACCCATGCCCCCTGCATGGCTCACGTCTTCAATCTGGTTGTCAAGCGGTTTCTGAAGTGTTCCCCCCATCTGCAGGACATCCTAACAACTTCACGGAAACTTTGCATGCACTTCAGCCACTCCTACACCGCCAAACACACCCTTCTTGAGCTACAGCGTCAGAATGGTATCCCCCAACATAGTCTGATTTGCGATGTTTCCACCCGTTGGAATTCCACCCTTCACATGTTGGACCGATTATATGAACAGAGAAAAGCCATCACGGATTTCCTGATGATCCAAGCAGATAGGGGGACTCCCCTGTGTAACTTCAATGTCAACCAGTGGCAGCTCATACGTGACACCTGCCGTTTGCTCAGGCCCTTTGAGGAAGCCACTTTATTTGTCAGTCGGCAGGATTACGGGATGAACGACGTGATTCCACTGCTTCATGTACTACAGCACATGTTGGAAACCATGGCTGGTCAGGGCACTGGAGACATGGCGTTTACATCTTACGGCCACATGAACCCCGTTGGAGCTGAACTGGAGGAGGAGGAGGAGGAAGAGGAGGAGGAGGAGTTGCCCAGCGAAACACAGTTTAGGCTTGGCGAAATGGCTGGTTTATCTAGTCAGCGGACAGGAGAGGAGGAGCAGGAGCAGCCAGAGGAGCTAGAGGTTTTTGAGGAAGGAGAGACAGAGGACCCGGGCACACCGTGGCAGTATGCAGTGGAGATGGAGACAGGTAGTCCATCCGAGTCACTTGCGCAAATGGCACGAAGCATGCTCACATGCTTGCGTAGTGACCCCAGAATTGTTTTCATCTGTCGGCGGGATGACTTCTGGCTGTCCACCTTATTGGACCCTCGCTTCCGGCACAAAATGGGGGCATTTTTTAAACCCACCGAGAGGGAGGACAAACTCAACTACTACAAAGACATTCTACGTAGGCAGTTGGCCGATGCCTATCTGCGCCATGGTCCATACTCTCGCAGGTCTGACTCGAGGGGACCTCTGCGCTCACCTTCCACTGCCATGGCCGCTGGGGGGGTTGGCAGCAGCAGCAGCAGAAGCTCCATCAGCAGCAGCAGCCTCAGTCTTCAGTCGCTAATGAGTAGCTTTCTACACCCGCATAGTGAGGCTACTCATGAGCAGCAGGAAGACCTGGAGCAGGACCTGAACCAGCAGGTCATGTCATACTTTGACATGACCATGCCAACACACCTTGAGGATCCGCTGGACTTCTGGGCAGCCAAACTTGATTTGTGGCCGCAACTAGCAGAGTTTGCCCTGGAAAAGCTGTCCTGCCCGGCAAGTAGCGTGCCATCTGAGCGGGTGTTTAGTGCGGCGGGGGCCATAGTTACGGCGAGGAGAACTCGTCTGTCAACTAAAAATGTGGAGAGACTCACCTTTGTCAAAATGAATCAGGGATGGATCAGCCAGGATTTCCACCCACCAATGCCTGATGCATGCGACTAGATTCAGCATGGTGCCACGTTTTACACTTTACAAATGGTGCAAAACATATTTATGTCTTTAGGCCATTTTTTGGGCTCCTGCTGCTGCTACTGCCAACTTCTGCCAACTCCAGGGTGTGATTCATCCAATTTTTGGGCTCCTGAAGCCAACTCCAGTGTATATTTGGGCTCCTGCTGCTACTACTGTCAACTCCTGCCAACTCCAGGGTGTGATTCATCCAATTTTTGGGCTCCTGAGGCCAACTCCAGTGTATATTTGGGCTCCTGCTGCTGCTACTGTCAACTCCTGCCAACTCCAGGGTGTGATTCATCCAATTTTTGGGCTCCTGAAGCCAACTCCAGTGTATATTTGGGCTCCTGCTGCTACTACTGCCAACTTCTGCCAACTCCAGGGTGTGATTCATCCAATTTTTGGGCTCCTGAAGCCAACTCCAGTGTATATTTGGGCTCCTGCTGCTGCTGCTGCCAACTTCTGCCAACTCCAGGGTGTGATTCATCCAATTTTTGGGCTCCTGAAGCCAACTCCAGTGTATATTTGGGCTCCTGCTGCTGCTGCTGCCAACTTCTGCCAACTCCAGGGTGTGATTCATCCAATTTTTGGGCTCCTGAAGCCAACTCCAGTGTATATTTGGGCTCCTGCTGCTACTACTGTCAACTCCTGCCAACTCCAGGGTGTGATTCATCCAATTTTTGGGCTCCTGAGGCCAACTCCAGTGTATATTTGGGCTCCTGCTGCTGCTGCTGCCAACTTCTGCCAACTCCAGGGTGTGATTCATCCAATTTTTGGGCTCCTGAGGCCAACTCCAGTGTATATTTGGGCTCCTGCTGCTGCTACTGTCAACTCCTGCCAACTCCAGGGTGTGATTCATCCAATTTTTGGGCTCCTGAAGCCAACTCCAGTGTATATTTGGGCTCCTGCTGCTGCTGCTGCTGCCAACTTCTGCCAACTCCAGGGTGTGATTCATCCAATTTTTGGGCTCCTGAAGCCAACTCCAGTGTATATTTGGGCTCCTGCTGCTGCTGCTGCCAACTTCTGCCAACTCCAGGGTGTGATTCATCCAATTTTTGGGCTCCTGAAGCCAACTCCAGTGTATATTTGGGCTCCTGCTGCTGCTGCTGCCAACTTCTGCCAACTCCAGGGTGTGATTCATCCAATTTTTGGGCTCCTGAAGCCAACTCCAGTGTATATTTGGGCTCCTGCTGCTACTACTGTCAACTCCTGCCAACTCCAGGGTGTGATTCATCCAATTTTTGGGCTCCTGAGGCCAACTCCAGTGTATATTTGGGCTCCTGCTGCTGCTGCTGCCAACTTCTGCCAACTCCAGGGTGTGATTCATCCAATTTTTGGGCTCCTGAGGCCAACTCCAGTGTATATTTGGGCTCCTGCTGCTGCTACTGTCAACTCCTGCCAACTCCAGGGTGTGATTCATCCAATTTTTGGGCTCCTGAAGCCAACTCCAGTGTATATTTGGGCTCCTGCTGCTGCTGCTGCTGCCAACTTCTGCCAACTCCAGGGTGTGATTCATCCAATTTTTGGGCTCCTGAAGCCAACTCCAGTGTATATTTGGGCTCCTGCTGCTGCTACTGTCAACTCCTGCCAACTCCAGGGTGTGATTCATCCAATTTTTGGGCTCCTGAGGCCAACTCCAGTGTATATTTGGGCTCCTGCTGCTGCTACTGTCAACTCCTGCCAACTCCAGGGTGTGATTCATCCAATTTTGGGGCTCCTGAAGCCAACTCCAGTGTATATTTGGGCTCCTGCTGCTACTACTGTCAACTCCTGCCAACTCCAGGGTGTGATTCATCCAATTTTTGGGCTCCTGAAGCCAACTCCAGTGTATATTTGGGCTCCTGCTGCTACTACTGCCAACTTCTGCCAACTCCAGGGTGTGATTCATCCAATTTTTGGGCTCCTGAGGCCAACTCCAGTGTATATTTGGGCTCCTGCTGCTGCTGCTGCCAACTTCTGCCAACTCCAGGGTGTGATTCATCCAATTTTTGGGCTCCTGAGGCCAACTCCAGTGTATATTTGGGCTCCTGCTCCTGCTGCTGCCAACTTCTGCCAACTCCAGGGTGTGATTCATCCAATTTTTGGGCTCCTGAAGCCAACTCCAGTGTATATTTGGGCTCCTGCTGCTGCTGCTGCTGCCAACTTCTGCCAACTCCAGGGTGTGATTCATCCAATTTTTGGGCTCCTGAAGCCAACTCCAGTGTATATTTGGGCTCCTGCTGCTACTACTGCCAACTTCTGCCAACTCCAGGGTGTGATTCATCCAATTTTTGGGCTCCTGAGGCCAACTCCAGTGTATATTTGGGCTCCTGCTGCTGCTGCTGCCAACTTCTGCCAACTCCAGGGTGTGATTCATCCAATTTTTGGGCTCCTGAAGCCAACTCCAGTGTATATTTGGGCTCCTGCTGCTACTACTGTCAACTCCTGCCAACTCCAGGGTGTGATTCATCCAATTTTTGGGCTCCTGAGGCCAACTCCAGTGTATATTTGGGCTCCTGCTGCTGCTGCTGCCAACTTCTGCCAACTCCAGGGTGTGATTCATCCAATTTTTGGGCTCCTGAGGCCAACTCCAGTGTATATTTGGGCTCCTGCTGCTGCTGCTGCCAACTTCTGCCAACTCCAGGGTGTGATTCATCCAATTTTTGGGCTCCTGAGGCCAACTCCAGTGTATATTTGGGCTCCTGCTGCTGCTACTGCCAACTTCTGCCAACTCCAGGGTGTGATTCATCCAATTTTTGGGCTCCTGAAGCCAACTCCAGTGTATATTTGGGCTCCTGCTGCTGCTGCTGCTGCCAACTTCTGCCAACTCCAGGGTGTGATTCATCCAATTTTTGGGCTCCTGAAGCCAACTCCAGTGTATATTTGGGCTCCTGCTGCTGCTACTGTCAACTCCTGCCAACTCCAGGGTGTGATTCATCCAATTTTTGGGCTCCTGAAGCCAACTCCAGTGTATATTTGGGCTCCTGCTGCTGCTACTGCCAACTTCTGCCAACTCCAGGGTGTGATTCATCCAATTTTTGGGCTCCTGAAGCCAACTCCAGTGTATATTTGGGCTCCTGCTGCTGCTGCTGCTGCCAACTTCTGCCAACTCCAGGGTGTGATTCATCCAATTTTTGGGCTCCTGAAGCCAACTCCAGTGTATATTTGGGCTCCTGCTGCTGCTACTGTCAACTCCTGCCAACTCCAGGGTGTGATTCATCCAATTTTTGGGCTCCTGAGGCCAACTCCAGTGTATATTTGGGCTCCTGCTGCTGCTACTGTCAACTCCTGCCAACTCCAGGGTGTGATTCATCCAATTTTTGGGCTCCTGAAGCCAACTCCAGTGTATATTTGGGCTCCTGCTGCTACTACTGTCAACTCCTGCCAACTCCAGGGTGTGATTCATCCAATTTTTGGGCTCCTGAAGCCAACTCCAGTGTATATTTGGGCTCCTGCTGCTACTACTGCCAACTTCTGCCAACTCCAGGGTGTGATTCATCCAATTTTTGGGCTCCTGAGGCCAACTCCAGTGTATATTTGGGCTCCTGCTGCTGCTGCTGCCAACTTCTGCCAACTCCAGGGTGTGATTCATCCAATTTTTGGGCTCCTGAGGCCAACTCCAGTGTATATTTGGGCTCCTGCTCCTGCTGCTGCCAACTTCTGCCAACTCCAGGGTGTGATTCATCCAATTTTTGGGCTCCTGAAGCCAACTCCAGTGTATATTTGGGCTCCTGCTGCTGCTGCTGCTGCCAACTTCTGCCAACTCCAGGGTGTGATTCATCCAATTTTTGGGCTCCTGAAGCCAACTCCAGTGTATATTTGGGCTCCTGCTGCTACTACTGCCAACTTCTGCCAACTCCAGGGTGTGATTCATCCAATTTTTGGGCTCCTGAGGCCAACTCCAGTGTATATTTGGGCTCCTGCTGCTGCTGCTGCCAACTTCTGCCAACTCCAGGGTGTGATTCATCCAATTTTTGGGCTCCTGAAGCCAACTCCAGTGTATATTTGGGCTCCTGCTGCTACTACTGTCAACTCCTGCCAACTCCAGGGTGTGATTCATCCAATTTTTGGGCTCCTGAGGCCAACTCCAGTGTATATTTGGGCTCCTGCTGCTGCTGCTGCCAACTTCTGCCAACTCCAGGGTGTGATTCATCCAATTTTTGGGCTCCTGAGGCCAACTCCAGTGTATATTTGGGCTCCTGCTGCTGCTGCTGCCAACTTCTGCCAACTCCAGGGTGTGATTCATCCAATTTTTGGGCTCCTGAGGCCAACTCCAGTGTATATTTGGGCTCCTGCTGCTGCTACTGCCAACTTCTGCCAACTCCAGGGTGTGATTCATCCAATTTTTGGGCTCCTGAAGCCAACTCCAGTGTATATTTGGGCTCCTGCTGCTGCTGCTGCTGCCAACTTCTGCCAACTCCAGGGTGTGATTCATCCAATTTTTGGGCTCCTGAAGCCAACTCCAGTGTATATTTGGGCTCCTGCTGCTGCTACTGTCAACTCCTGCCAACTCCAGGGTGTGATTCATCCAATTTTTGGGCTCCTGAAGCCAACTCCAGTGTATATTTGGGCTCCTGCTGCTGCTACTGCCAACTTCTGCCAACTCCAGGGTGTGATTCATCCAATTTTTGGGCTCCTGAAGCCAACTCCAGTGTATATTTGGGCTCCTGCTGCTACTACTGCCAACTTCTGCCAACTCCAGGGTGTGATTCATCCAATTTTTGGGCTCCTGAGGCCAACTCCAGTGTATATTTGGGCTCCTGCTGCTGCTACTGCCAACTTCTGCCAACTCCAGGGTGTGATTCATCCAATTTTTGGGCTCCTGAAGCCAACTCCAGTGTATATTTGGGCTCCTGCTGCTACTACTGCCAACTTCTGCCAACTCCAGGGTGTGATTCATCCAATTTTTGGGCTCCTGAGGCCAACTCCAGTGTATATTTGGGCTCCTGCTGCTGCTGCTGCCAACTTCTGCCAACTCCAGGGTGTGATTCATCCAATTTTTGGGCTCCTGAGGCCAACTCCAGTGTATATTTGGGCTCCTGCTCCTGCTGCTGCCAACTTCTGCCAACTCCAGGGTGTGATTCATCCAATTTTTGGGCTCCTGAAGCCAACTCCAGTGTATATTTGGGCTCCTGCTGCTGCTGCTGCTGCCAACTTCTGCCAACTCCAGGGTGTGATTCATCCAATTTTTGGGCTCCTGAAGCCAACTCCAGTGTATATTTGGGCTCCTGCTGCTACTACTGCCAACTTCTGCCAACTCCAGGGTGTGATTCATCCAATTTTTGGGCTCCTGAGGCCAACTCCAGTGTATATTTGGGCTCCTGCTGCTGCTGCTGCCAACTTCTGCCAACTCCAGGGTGTGATTCATCCAATTTTTGGGCTCCTGAAGCCAACTCCAGTGTATATTTGGGCTCCTGCTGCTACTACTGTCAACTCCTGCCAACTCCAGGGTGTGATTCATCCAATTTTTGGGCTCCTGAGGCCAACTCCAGTGTATATTTGGGCTCCTGCTGCTGCTGCTGCCAACTTCTGCCAACTCCAGGGTGTGATTCATCCAATTTTTGGGCTCCTGAGGCCAACTCCAGTGTATATTTGGGCTCCTGCTGCTGCTGCTGCCAACTTCTGCCAACTCCAGGGTGTGATTCATCCAATTTTTGGGCTCCTGAGGCCAACTCCAGTGTATATTTGGGCTCCTGCTCCTGCTGCTGCCAACTTCTGCCAACTCCAGGGTGTGATTCATCCAATTTTTGGGCTCCTGAAGCCAACTCCAGTGTATATTTGGGCTCCTGCTGCTGCTGCCAACTTCTGCCAACTCCAGGGTGTGATTCATCCAATTTTTGGGCTCCTGAGGCCAACTCCAGTGTATATTTGGGCTCCTTCTGCCCCTCATAGTGATGCCACTTCAACTCTCTGCAATTGTGCCGCTCTGCGATTCTATTAGCGATGCCTCTGATCTGCATGTGATATTTCTTCAAAGTATTATTTAACAAACCCAGCACGCATCCTGTGCGTGTTACAGCAAGGCTGAATGGTTTACAACCCTATTGAGGCTGTAGGAGGCTCAGAAATAGCCGTTTTTAATAGCGATTCGTCGCGAATTTATTCGGGTCGAAACGATTTTTGTCGGAAAATTCGGCGAATCAGTCGAATCGAATTTTTCAAAAGTTCGCTCATCTCTACCCGTAAGTAATATTCCCTCTGCTGTCTGATTCACAGCACACATAAACCAGGCAGGCAAACAAAATAGCTGCACTATGATGGCTACATTAAGTTATTAGTGCTCCGAACATAAAATGAAGAATGAAATGTTTAAGTGAAGCGATTTGTAAATTCACTTTTATGGGGTATTAAACATAACAGCTACAGGAGTGGCATATAAACGTAACTGATGTAAGCAGTCACTATTTTCAAATGTCTTTGAAGTAAACATTAGTCATGGGGAGCTGTTGACTTGCAAATGTATGATCTTCAGCTTCGAGCCGCAAGGACACAATCTCGATTTCCGAGCAAAAAAAAAAATTCATGAGTTCATTTTGTCACCCTGTGATTCTGAATTTATCTCAGGCTGACTTTTAGAAGGCTGACTCCTTGAAGACGAATAAATCAAAGTAATGAATATAGAAGGGAACATTATGACGATGAAGGGAGAGTAAGTCAAATATTAATAATGTTCATTTTAGTTAATTTAGATTTAACAAATGTATGACTAGTCAAACAAATAAACATGGAAAACTCACACTGTCCTCTGTGTCAACTGGCAAGGTCATCTGCTCACTTGCTTAAGGCATTTTTTTTTGTAGCCGAGAACACCATGGAAATAGCAGTAAAGTCAAACTCAATGCAAATATATTTTACATGTTTTTTTAGCAACCACACAATTATAACATTAAATAGATCCTTGCTTAGAGATTAGCTTTAATGGCAGCTTTGCTTTAAATCTGTCTCAGCCTTTTCTCTGTATTTAGATTTACAATACAGGCAATTAAAATAGACCTAAATCCAAAAGCGGCTTTCATGGCCTCTGTGTCATCTGCCCCTGGGAATCCTGAAAACCCCCTAGAAATACCTGAAAACAGGCAGCATACTCACCCTTCAGAGAAGTCCCCCAAGAGGATTTAAGGGGATTGTCCAGCCAAAAATAAAATAACAGCGCTACTCAGCTTTCAGCGATCAGACTACTCAAGTCCAAAATAGTGGTTGTCACGCTTGGGGGGTAACTCCAGACCTCTTGATGAGCTCGCAACCCCCAATCTCCACAGCCAGCTTCACCTGTAGGAGCCCCCGCTTGCCGGGACGCAAGTTACGCCTACCCGGGATCGGTTGCCCCCAGGACTTATTGGCTCAAAGGATGCAAGCTTAAATGGAGAGATCTGGAGAACCAATAACTGGAGCGTGAGTGACGGAAGTCCAGAGACAGGCAATAGGTCGATAACGGGAAGGCAGAGATCGTAGCGGCACCAGGGGTCAGGCAAGACGTAGTCGGGGTACAGGCAGAGGTCAGCAACTGGGGTTCAGGATCTAGAAGCGTCAGTTCAGGCAAGGGTCGGCAACAAGGGTACAGGATCGAGAGGCGTCAAATACAGGCAGAGGTCGGCAACAAGGGTTCAGGATCAAGAGGCGTCAATACAGGCAGAGGTCGGCAACAAGGATTCAGGATCGAGAATGGTCGGACAATCAAATCGGCAACGGGCTAGACTTCACAGGAAAAGGTAACACAGAGTTCTGAGCGCTATCACAGGCAATGGGCAACTGAGGGAGGAAACCCTTTATAGGGGCAGACAGAGAGGGAAGGTGTGAATGATTGGTGCACTTAGGATCCAAGCCAGGATTGACCTGACCTGTCCCTAGCTGGGCTCATTGGCCCACAACAGGAGAGAGGGAGTTCCTCCCCAGGCTGAGCCGGCAGGCTCTAACACAGCTGCCTCCGGCGGACGCGCTGAGAGCAGCGCCGCCGGAGGGCATATGAAAAACGAGGCAGAGAGAGGCTGGGACAAGGAGGGAGCACGGCCGTGCTCGTGGACGCGCCGACCGCCGGAACTGCTGCTGCGGCCAGCCGCCCGGGGACAACGTTGGAACGGGGTCCAGGTAAGTGCCGATTCCTGACAGTGGTCATGAATATGTCAAGTTTATGCACCAAAGCATGCCCACTCCAATAATTTCAATGGAGGGGGGTGTACCCCTTTGATCCAGCCTCACACTTCCCCCTCCATTGCAATGCATGCGACAGGAGACCGCTGGGGCACTCAAAATAAACACCAGTGGGTCAGAGTAGTGGAGCTGTGGTGGACAAAAGGTGAGTACAGCTGTTTTTTTATTTTTGGCTGGACAATCCCTTTAAGTGGTTGGGCATCCCAAACTGTGATGCATAGAGGGGGGATTCAGTAGCAATTTTGGCCCTGGGTGTTTTGAGCTTTGGATGCTTTAAAAAAGATTCAAGATTTGCTTATGCTTGTGCCCACATATCACATATACAATACAATGCAGTTAGCTGGGTATCCAGTGATTTGGGGAAAAAGTAACCCTTGCCACTTTTGGAGCTCCTTCCTGCCAAAAAAAAGTCATTTTCAATGCGTTCCTTTCAAGGTTTCCCCAGGAAAAAATCCAATGTGCTTTTCTACTTTTATTTTTTACACTGGGAACCACAAACCCACCAGTGGTTTCAACCAACTATTGCCTGTCAGTTACCAGTAAAGTATGGTACAAGCAAACAAGGACATATACCAGCTTCCACAAAAATCATGCAAGATACAGTATTTTCGCACTATAAGACTCACATGCCCATAGGACGCACTTGGGATTTGGAGGAGAAAAAAAAAATTCTGAATTCTGAATCCACTCCCATTCACCATAGGCAGTGTGGCATTTCCCCCCTCACATTCCCTGTAGGCAATGTGGAATCCCCCCATCACATTCCCCACAGGCAGTGTGGCATTCGCCCCTTCCATTCCCCATAGGCAGTATGGCATTCACCCCTAACATTCCCCAAAGACAGTTTAGCATTCCCCCTCCTCCCATTCCCATAGGCAGTGTGGCATTCCCTCCTCCCATTCTCTTAGGCAGTGTGGCATTCCCTCCTCCCATTCCCATAGGCAGTGTGGCATTCCCTCCTCCCATTCTCATAGGCAGTGTGGCATTCCCTCCTCACATTCCCTAAAGACAGTTTGGCATTCCCCCCTCCTCCCATTCCCATTGGCAGTGTGGCTTTCCCCCTTCCCATTCCCAAAGGCAGTTTGGCTTTCCCCCCTCCCATTCCCAGAGGCAGCGTAGTATTCCCTCCTCCCATTTCCGATAGGCAGTGTGGCATTCCCCCTCCCATTCCCATAGGCAAAAGAAAAAAAGTAAACTCACATATACATTGCTCCCACGCTGGGCTGGCAACGGGAGGCCAAAAGTTGGAGGAGCGACAGGTGGGCGGGCAGGGTAACTGATTTTATTTTGACATTCACCCAATAAGATGTAGTGACACCCCCCTTTTGGGGGGAAAATAAGTGTGTCTTATAGGGTGAAAATGCAGTAAGTATTAGTTTCGTGCCTGTGCCTTTTTTAGTGATTTTCATGTGCTCAATGTCACATGCATGTATAGTTTAACAGCATTTTCTTTTTCTGTAGTCTGACTCCTTTATGTGTCTCTTTCTACCAATAGGTAGATGTTGCAAGTTCAAGTGAGCTTTGTGTTTGTCTTCTGTGAAAGTGTTGGTTACCTGTTAACTTGAACATAGGTGTAGCATTGGGTCCTTTTTTAATCAATGCTTTTATGAAAGTCACCATGAAAGTAAGGGAGAAAAGACAAATCCTAGAAAATGTTGTGTTGCCTTTCTTGGAATATGACAACAGCTGCAGCTTGGTGTATATGCATTATGTTGGATGGACCAGATTGTGCTGTGTCTAGTACACATGTGCCCTTCCGCTGATCTGTGTGCGTTCTATTGTTTGTTTTCCTGCTGTATCTCAATATTGTGGGGAAGAGACAATGTTTGTATGTTTCAAGCACAGACAGTATTTCTCCCACAATGTTTAAGTGCAAATGACTCTGCTGCCAATGGCCTAGCACCCAACATGTCAGGTCTGAATAGCTGCTGTAGGCTTATTTGAGTTCTGGCTTCTTAGATACAGTGAATTAAGATCTCAGGGAGGGAGTTTTTTTCATCATTCCCACATAAGGAAGGATATACTAAAACATGGCATCAGTTAGTGAGTCAGGCAGAGGTCACCTAATGATGACTGTAAAGGGATTATCTATGCTAGCTGAAAAAACAAATGTTTGCTTATCTGCCATGCAAAGCCCCCCCCCCAGTGTGCTGTCTAATAAAGTAGTGTAAGCTGAAATCTAGCCTCCTTTCTATAACCCACCCCCTGGATATTATTCATGTATGACTTGACCACCTTTTTCTAATCAGAATGGTGTATGTATCCTCTTGTATCAGACTGGGTAGGGCACACCACCCCCTGTGCCTGCAGGGGAGATCTAGCTTATTTACTGTATCTACTTGCCTGTTGTGTGCCTTCCTATTTAGTAAATATTTCTAGCAGCAAAAAAAGAATCGTAACCTTATGCTAGTGAGTGAAGAGAGAAAAACAGATACTACACAGACAAGCAAACACGTGCCCCCCCCCCCTCTTTCACTGACCTTTATGGGACAACCCCAGCTTTTCTCAAACAGCCATTCTGTAGAAGAGGAGATATTCAATTCTCCCAACAATTTCATGGAAGTAGGACCCTTATATACTGTGTTATGACCTTGATTCACCTCTTTCATGTCAAGATTCGTGTAACAACAAGTCATACAATTCAGTCTTGGTAATCTAGTTTGCCATTAGAACCATTTTTACCCTTGGGTCAGTTGATAATAGGAGTGAATAAGTAGGGGCAGTTTGGAGGCTAACACTAAGATCTGGTAGCAGTTGGAACGAGCTGGGGCAGTTGTTTATGGTATCAGGAATAAGATGTATGACATCATTGCTTCTATAGGGAAAACGCTTCAACTAATCAGAAGCAGAATGGGTTTTTGGGACTTCAGGAAAGCAAGTTTGAACTGGGAAAACAGATGTCAGAGAGAGCTGAGTGTGTCGCAGTGGAAGCTAACAGCTGTGAAGCCCACAGAGATTGGTGACCATTATAGAAGGGTAACTATGCTATTTGACTGCTCTTGACTCTTGATGACTATGCTAGAAGCAGTCTTGCTGTACTGCTAATGTATTAATATTTTGTCATTCCCTTTAGCTGTCTTGGAGAAACCCATTATCTACTAATCTAGTCTACTAATATTTTTATAGCATAGTAGTTCATTCAGAAATTCTATTCATAGCATAGTAATCACAGGATTATCATACGACCTTCCATATGTACATTGCTAGTCCTGATTTTGTGGGTTTTTTTGAATAAATCCTTCAATATTCAATAACCTGTAGTGTTGTCTTGCAGTATTCATGGGCTTAGAGTTGCATCCACATTTGTGGCTTATCTTGTACTGCCCTGTGTTCACTATTGTCTCTGTGATCATTTGACTCATTGCATTGTAATTCATCTAATCAGTTTGTAACATATTTATAACGATTGTTTATAAATATTATTTTTGAAATGGTTAGTTCATCCTTGCAGCTTCCAGCAATTAAGAGGTAGGATATAAAATTAATTAATACAGTATACCCTTCCAGGATTTTAAAAGCATATACTGCTAGTGATTAGCCAAATCTGCCTCGATCCTGTTCTGGTGCAGCTCTGCTGAATAATAATACTATTTGAATTATTTTGTTTTGCATCACCCAAAACCAAATCCAATTAAAGTGGACCAACACCCAGGATTTTGACTATCCTGGGTGTTGGTCCACTTAGGTGGGGCACCCCGATCGGGGGTGCCCCGCTGTCTGAAACCCCCCCGATCGCCGCAAAAACTCACCTCTCCCCGCTCCCACGTGACCTCGTCCGGCCAATGACAGCGCTCAGAGCAGCTCTGGTATGCGCGTCCAAAGCTGCTTGGACGCGCATACCAGAGCGCTGTCATTGGCCGCGTCTCTCGCTTCCCTCTAACAGGGAGCGCTCCTGCGCCGGCCATTCACAAAACGGCCGGCGCGGGAGCGCGCCCTGCTAGAGGGAAGCGAGAGACGCGGCCGCGTCTCGCGCATGCGCCGTTGGATCGCCGGTAAGGTGAGGATTGTGGGCCTCCTGGGGGGTCCCTCCCCGCGGGACATCCCGATTTCGGATGCCCCGCGGGGAGGGATCTGATCGGTCCGGGAATCTTATAGATTCCCGGGCCGATCCCCCCTGGGTGTTGGTCCACTTTAAAGTCTATGGGGGATGGGGGGATTCTGAATGTGCTTTTGGCTCTGGAAAGCAATTAAAGTAGCCAAATGCCCCAGGTTGCATGGTGAGAAGGCCACCAAACATTTGGGGACATGTTCTAATTGAAAGAAAAACATTAGACATCCTCTTGCCAAATAATTTATTTTTGAAATATTAAAAATAATCTCCCCCTAACTCCTTGTAAAGCTAGTGGTTTCCATTAATAGAATAATTTTAGAGTGAAAGAATACCCCCTTTTTAATACAACACAGGTTTACTGTATCAAGATATATATATATATATATATATATATATATATATATATATATATACAGTAAAACATTATTCTTTCTTGCTTTAAAACATGCTACAAGACCTGTGACCTATTTATTTTGGGAACATTAATATTGGGAACATTAATAATTAATCTCGTCCTTGGGGGTGTTTGGCTGTAACTGCTTGTTGCTCTGGGGTAAATGGCATAAAAAGTTTAAGGACCACTGCTCTAGTCCTCATTTTATTTCCTGCTGCTGATCATCCTCTGGTCCTTGTCGCCTTCTCCAATGCCGCCAACGCCCACCCGCCCAGTCCTTGGTGCCTTCTCTGCAGCCATATTTCCATCATTGCTGCCAATCGTCCTTTGATCCTTATCGCCTTCTCCACTGACTGCTGTTGCCAATCATCCTTTGGTTCTCGCCACCATCTAAGCTGCAACCCTCTAATTCTCGCCATCTTCTCCATTGCTGATGATCATCTTTTGGTCCTAAGGCCAACCATGAGAAAGACTGCACACGGGGCCCACTGAAGAATCATTCTGCAGCCCAATCTGAGCCTGAGTAGGCCCTTACAAAGAACAGGGGCCTCTCTACTTGTCCTGGTACCCCCATTATGTCTGCCCAGCAATGAAGAATGGAATCACAAAAAACAGAGCTGCTCGAATCAGACCTGAATTTTGCCAATATACTGTTTTGGCCAAACTGAATTGAATTTGTTAAGCTCTGTTTGAATTTACCTTTGACACAAATTCGAAGGCCAACACTAATGTCGTGTTTAGACCTTGTAACTTTCTATACACCAAAAGGGTATAAAGGCAGTAGCCAATGTTTTGTGTTTACTATAGCAAAATCTGACAGTTCCTCCATTTTGGGATACAGATACTAGTTTACCTGAAACAGGCAATTCATCCCTAAATATCTGTCATATGCATACAGCTTTACAGCTTTAAAAAATGTTAAAATAAAATAATAAACACCTGTAATTACAAGAATCATTTCCGAGTCGGCAAAGGCTTTTTTTTTCCACTTTCTTCTAATTATGGAAAGTAAACATGAAGACTCCTCCTTCCCATATCTGGAAGCAGAATATTAATAGTGGATGGTCTTGTCTTGTGTTTTGCATTCACATACCCCCAGCCTCCAGCTTGAAAACAAATTGCAATGTATTTCAGTTCATAGATTGCCCTAAGAGAAGCCAACATCAGTAAATTACATTTCAGCTCCAGCATATAAAACATTAAAATAGGGAAATATATTTATAAATACAGTTTACAGTCAACTAAATGAGCAATAAAATGCGTGAGAATGTTGATGCTAGAATATTGCTTTCCTTTTTAATTTTTTAAATCACAGATACATATATTTATGGCACGGATGTGTTTAAAATGTATTAATTTATGTGTGACTTTATGCTCTCATAAAGTCACTGAATAACACACTAACGCTATTATAGTTTACCGAAGAACATTTGTTGCGTACTTATATATATATAATTTATAATACTGAATATAAAAATAAAAGTAAAGCTATGTTTAACACCCTCAAGTCCAAGAATGATCTACATGTGGAAGGTAAGGTTGGCAACTTAAAGTGCCAGTCCAGTCTAACTAACTCTTATTGTTCATGGGAGCAGCCATGATGGTGTTACTGCATAATACCGCACCATTGTCTTCTATTAAGATGTATGAGGCAGAGCACTACCCCTCCCTTCTTCTCTCAAAAGAAGACAATGGTGCGGCATTATGCAGTAATTCCATCATGGCTGCTCCCATGAACAATAAGAGTTAGGCTCGACTGACCCTTTAAACCAGACCAACAGCCTGGTACAGTTGAAAAAGAAAACTCCCCAAAACTCACTTGCCTGTCTGCGTGTATGATACTGAAGCATTGTCAGCACTTGCATTTGCTCCTGCATCCACTCAAAGCTGAAACACATCACCGATTTTCTAGCGGTAGCAGGCATTTTGGTGCTTCTTTTCCCAGCTAAAGTTTATTATGGTTTTGCATCACCCGAAATCAAATCCCATTAACGTCTATGGGGTAGGGGGAATTCTGAATGTGCATTTGGGCTGGAAAGCAATTAAAGTAGCCAAATGCCCCAGGTTGCATGGTGAGAAGGCCACCGAACATCTGGGGACATTGTTCTAATTGAAAGAAAAACATTAAACATCATCTTGCCAAATCATTTATTATTGAAATATTTAGTTTGGTTTGCCTTTAGGAAGAAAGGGTTAGGGGGATGGAGAGAAGAAAAGGGGTGGGGGGAAAAGGGTTTGGGGAGGGTTGTTGGGAATAAGGGTGTGGGGAGGGAGAGGATCGTTGTTAGTTTGGTCTTATTGTGCTCTCTTGCGGGGACTGGCACTTCTGAGTTTTGTCAGAGAATTACTAATGCAAGGGGGGGTTCGGAGAAAAATTGGGAGTCACTGTCCACTGGGTGGATGTGTGGTGATCCTTTCAGTGGATTCTTGGTCAGGGGCTCCCAAGTGCCAGTTCACTCACAATTCTATGTTACAATATTCACAAATACATTTTACAAAGAATTCCTTATCTATTTTGTAGGAAAACCAAGTATAACACCCAACAGGATGCTGCAAACTGGGGAATAAAACCCTTTATACAGCCTTAGAAAAGAAAAGGACTTTACGGTATACCTGGTACTTGGACATAACCCAGTACCCAGGAATGGGGAATTACAAATATGTACACATGAGTATGATCACTGTAAATATATAACACTAAGAGTAAACAAATAAGGTATTCTGTGTAAAATGTATTTGTGAATATTGTACCATAGAATTGCGAGTGAACTGGCACTTGGGAGCCCCTGACCAAAAATCCACTGAAAGGATCGCCACACATCCACCCAGTGGACAGCGACTCCCGATTTTTCAACACCCCCCCCCCCCCCCTTGCATTATTGAAATATTAAAAATAATCTTCCCTTAACTCTTTGCCTCCTCATCAATTTTCTAGCAGTAGCAGCCATTTTGGAGCTTCCTTTCCCAGCATTCCAGCCATGCTGCTGCCTGGATTCAACTGACATAACTGACAATGCACTGTAACAGGAAACCCAGCAGCACTTCATGTTTGCAAGTGGCCCGCCAGATCCATGAGCCACCATTGTGTTTTTAAAACTGACCACAGCGGGAGTTAGAAAAAGGTACATTCATTTTTATGTGCAGAAATGTAAATTGCCTGTGGAGGGATGTATATGAGCACTGTTTGTTGTGTTGATCCAGTTTAATTAATTTTTGACTGTTGGTCAACTTTATACATGCATTTTCTCACTTGCCAGCATGTAATGCCCAGCTGGCCTTTGATCGTTCTCAACCCCAATCTAACATAGTAACATAGTATGTAAGGCTGAATAAAGACTTTAGTCCATCCAGTTCAGCCTGTTTATCTCCTTCCAGTGGTCTGGTAGCCATAGCTGGAAATGTTATTACATGCCAGGAAGGCATCTAGACCACTTTTGAAAGTTTTTATTGTATCCATCATTACTACCTCCTCTGGCAGATACAGCATGCCTACCTGGACAGGGTAGTCCTCGGGACTTAAAAATAGAAAGGACAACATCTTAAAGCCAACAAACATCCAGGGAAGGGGCTGGTTTTGCAGACATAGGTCTCGATTCAATAAAGGTAGAAAAAAACTCTCATGGTATTAAAAGATTCAATTCATGAGAAAAAAGCCTGAGAATGTCACTGTTACTGAATCACCAGAAAAAAGATAATGAAAGTCAATGGCACTTTTCCTTAGTAGTAAAAAGTACCATTGACTTTCATTGTCTTTTTTTCTGGTGATTGAGTAACAGTGAAATTCTCAGGCTTTTTTCTCATGAATTTAATCTTTTACTACCATGAGAATTTTTTTCTACCTTTATTGAATCGAGGCCATGGTCTGGAGTCAAGAGACATGTTGAGATTTCAGATGTATTGCAGTATCCAGTTATTTTAGACCAAGGTATGGTCAGGCTAAATCAGTAGCATCGATAAGATAGGCAAATGTCAGCAACAGACTAACAACTAACAATAGCTACACAGCATACCCAGTCTGAGTAACCTTATCATAGACAACCTGAGCAGGATGCTGGAGCTACTTTAAAAATAGCTTTAGGCTAATCAAGGTTCAAGGGCCTGGCCACAGCTTATTAGTTCTACTGAATAGACTGGCAGCTGCTCTGTCATGTATCCCAGGCAGCAAAAAGCATAACGAGAGCATCATTTGTGTGGGCCCCTATGCATGTGCACAGCTGCAGGGATACCAGAGCATTCCGGGGCCACTGGCAGAGCACACAGGGGAGTAATGGGGAGGTAAGTGAGCGCAGCGTTGTAACTATTTGTCTTACCTAAATCATTAATGAAAGTTTTTTTATAACTAAACTGGTATTTTTTTAATGTTGATAATAATTTAGGCAAAACACAAAGTCGTTGTCCAGGCAAAGCTATAAATTACTCCAACAGCTAGTTCTTCAGGTGCCAATGCAACAAGGAATTTAAGCCTTAGAAAACATACGTTGAACTAGAGCAGTATACCCCTGATCGCCTCTAGATTGTATATTGTGACTGGGGCAGGCAACAAGGCGGCATGTAAATGAATAGGGAAAGGTGCCAGTTTTTGAGTGGTATTAGTGTTTGGGGGCAGCGTCAGACTGGGATGCCTGTGGCGCACCGGTAGAAATGACTCTGGGGCCCAGCTGACATTCAGATGCAAGTATTACTGGCTTACATTCGGGGCCCATGCACAGAAACATTATGCCAAACTGTATTGTCTGTGTGTGTGCAATTGGGATTCCACAATAAGCTTTACACAGTTCAGGTTTTAGTGATGAAGGCCCTCAAAGGGGCCCCTAGGACCAGGGGCCCACCAGGATTTTTCCTGGTAACTCTGTGGGCCAGTCTAAGCCTGTTTGGGGGGCACTAGAGCCAGGGAAAATCAAGAGTGATTTCTTCTTCCTGACGCAGCACTGGGACAGACAGCAGAAGCTGATGCAGCAAAAGGTAAGCTGCATCACAATGCAATTCTGTAGGGAAGGTCGGCCCATCACAAAGGCAACCTTGATCACAAAGGCATCCAACGTTTTTTCCAAAAGTCATCAAATTCATTTTAAATAGGATTTCAAAGTGTTGAATAAATATTAACCAAATATGATTTAAACAATGCCTTCACCCTGAATAAGAGTCTTATATGTTTCTTCCATCCTCTGCATACAGATTGCCCACATTAAAAATCATCCTACCTGCAGTTACTGCCTTTTCTGAGCCTTTAAACATCCAAGATGGTGGCCCGCGGAGTCTCAGGCTTCTGACTATGCCGCTCTGCATTCTGGGATTGCTTTCCTTTTCCAGAACCTAGCTCTGCTCTGTCTATGCAAAGCCCTCTCCTTTCCTCTTTAAAGCAGAACCAAACCCAAGAATTTGACTTTCCCAGGTTTTGTTTTGTTCCAGGGGGTATCCCGATTCGGGACCGTGGGAAGCCCCCCCAGAAAGCCCCAAAAATTCACCGCTTCTACGTTCCAATAGCGTATGCGCAGGCACACAGCCAAAGAGAGAGAACTTAAATGGCAAATAGCTCCCATTGACTTCCATGGCTCACTATTGAAAACAATAAGAGCCGCTGCCATTGGAGCGTGGTAAGGTGAGATTTTATGGGCTTTCTAGGGGGTTTCACACAGCAGGGCATCCTGATTCAGGATGCCACGGGGCAAAGCCAGCGGCTGGCCCTGGAAGCTCTACTGATGCCCTTATTCATCAAGCGATAGCGCCAGGTAGTGTCTGACGAGCGCCAGGTCCCGCCAGCTAACGGCGGCTACCGACTCAAGTACGCCCGGCGTCGGCCACAATGACGCATTTATCAAGCTAAATGAGGCTAGCGCCGGCGAGAGCGACAGCTACCCCGGGATTCATCATGTAGCCGACTGCAACGAACAGCGCCGCTGCTAATCCCATCACAGCGACAGGTATGACCTGGCGCTCCCTGGCGTGGTCCAATGCATTTCAATGGAGCAATCTTTAAATAATCATAATTAATTGCTATTAATGTTTTTTTTTTTTTTTTTTTAATGTCAAAAATTCTGTGACCACTTCTGCAATGTTAGGATTTTTTTTTAAGGTAAAAAAAATATATATATTTTGTGCAGAATTGATATTACAGGTCTGATATTAATGTATTCATATTACAAAATGTTTATAAAAACTTGTATAATTTTACAATCAAAAAATATGGTTGTTTGGAGGTTAAAAACTATTTTAAATCCATCGCCGCTAGCGGTCTGGGGTTTAAACAAGGAATTCACAGCGCTAAAAAATTCGTAGCGTGATTTGTTAATGAATCTGCAGCAAGCCGTTCGCTCTGGCCATTCGCTGTCAGGCGCACCCATACAACGCTGAACCTGTGAAACAGCGACCCCTAAGCCCGTATTCAACATTACCGCACACCGACTGAGTCGCTGTCAACAAGCAAACCCCGGCCAAGAACAGCGAATACTAGCTGGCGCTGTGAAAATCACGCTACTGGCGCTCATCTGTCGCTACCTGGCGCTATTAATGAATCAGCCTCTATGTTTTGTTCCAATTTAAGGCTGCCTCTCTGGGGGTGCCTCTTACCCTGAATCAGACAGGTGAGGTGAGCCTGCTGCTTCTGGCTGCTGCTCTGTGTTCTCGCCTCTTCTGACTGAATAGGGTGATAGATCTGTCCCTCAGGCTGCAGCTCCAGTCTAATGCACCGCCTACTTTACTTGCGGAGTAGTGCAGCTGGGAGGAGGGATTCCAGCCTGCCTCACTTCCAGCCACCTTGCCTACATGCTCCTCTCAGTCCCTGGCCAGCAGTGCCATCAATGGAAGGGCCCAGGAGGGAAGCTTCCAGTTCCAAAAGAGAGACAATGTAGCCTCTGGCAGCATTGGCAAGCGCATGCTCTGAATCACCGCTGCCATCCTTCCAGATGGAGACAGTGACAGTGGTGCCAGTGGGGTGGAGTTATATGCATCACGTGCAGAGCCCCCCCCCCCCCCCCACTTAAGCATTGTCTCACTACATGCGACCGCAAAACAATAAAAAAAATTATATAAATATAGGTGTGTCCTCCTAGCCCGAGGCCCAAGCCATTTGCCTGGGCTAACTAGGCAAAACATCGGCCCTACGCAGGTGTCAAACTTAAGGCCTGAGGGTCGGATGTGGCCCTCCAAGCCTTTTTAGGTGGCCCTCTGACAGCTGCTGACCTAGGATAGCTGACCCAGTCACTCCAAGGCTGCTAACACTGGCGTGCGAGTGGCGCTGCCTGTATCTATACTGGGCAAAATAATTCTGTGGCTGTATTGGGCAAAATATTTTGTGGGCTGTCCTGGGCAAAATCATTTTGTGACTGTCCTGGGCAAAAAAAAAGTCTGCATCTGTCCTGAGTACAACGATTCTGTGTCTGTAACTATAAATTTTAATGGTCATCTTTGCCTTTTGATTCATGGTTGTTAGTAGGTGACCAGAATGTTGATGTGTTTGGTCTAGCTGTATATAGGGAAACAGTTACCCAAGTAACTTGACCATCGGCAGTTCTGGATCCGATCCCCCAGTTCCTCCATAAGTCATCAATCCTAAACTATTGATTCACACTTCTTACATACTCCTAGCACCTTACAGATGTTTCCCAGCTGCAACTCTTGCTGACTCAAAACTCACTCTATCTATGCAGCTAAAATGGCTACGTCAATAAACTGTTCCCTCTTACCTATGTCCATACTTTAGCACAAGCCTCTAAATGATGGCCAGTGAGCATAAGTACTATAAATACGTAATAAAGAAGCAACAATCATGGGGTTCCCCTGATCTCCTGGGCCCTGGTGAGGTCACAACCCCTGCACCCTGTATAGCTATGCCCCTGCCCGCAGTCTGCGAATAGCAACATTATTTAAAAATGAGTCCCACCTCCTCAGACAGCTTCTTAACTCCCCCTTTTACTCTGGATGGCCTTTGAATCCTAGCAGGCACCTCAACCCTTCTAAAGCTTCTTTTCTAGCAGTATCCAGACTAATGACACCCTAAAAGCCAAACTCATTACACTGTCACTGCAAGTATACTACTATGCAGGAAGTGCCCAACAGTAGGTCCAATAAATGAATATGTCAATCTTAAACAATACTGCTTGCATTGACTGACCTTTTAAAACCTTGGCTGTGCTAAATATATATATACCGTATTTTTCGCCCTATAAGACACACTTATTGTTCCCCAAAAGTGGGGGAAAAATGTCAGTGCGCCTTATCGGGCGAATGTAAAAAAAAAAAAAAAAAATAAAAAAAAAAAAAAAAAAAACTCACCCGTCCCTGGCGCTCCCGCGTTGTCTGCCACACTGCGAGAGGCCAGAGGAGCGGCGGGGGCTCTGTCACGGCCCCGCCGCTGCGATCGCTGTCTTTTCAGGCAGCGATGACAGCGGCGGGGCCAGAGACAGAGCCCCTGCCGCTCCTCCATCTGCTCCTCCACACGCGAGCACGAAGGTCCGGGCAGTGGGTGGGCGTGGCCTGCACCGGCCCAGGCCCCGCCCGCTGCCCGAACCTTCGTGATCGCATGTGGAGGAGCAGATGGAGGAGCGGCAGGGGCTCTGTCTCTGGCCCCGCCGCTGTCATCGCTGCCTGAAAAGACAGCGATCGCAGCGGCGGGGTCGGGACAGAGCCAGCTCGTGAATGGGGTGGGCGTGGCCTGCGTCGACTCTGCGGCGCAGGCCACGCCCACCCCATTCACGGAGCCGGCCGCTCAGCGCAGCGGTGTCAGCGGAAAGGGTGAGTGTAAGTTTTTTTTTTTTTTTTTTTTTTACTATGGCGCCTGCCTATACTAACGGGGGGAGGGGGGTGGGAATGGGGGGAGAGGGGCCACACAGCCTTTGGGAATGGGGGGATGGGGATGCCACACAGCCTATGGGAATGGGAGGAGGGGGATGCCACACAGCCTTTGGGAATGGGGGGAGGGGTATGCCACACTGCCTATGGGAATGGGGGGAGGGGGATGCCACACAGCCTATGGGAATGGGGGGAGGGGTATGCCACACAGCCTATGGGAATGGGTGGAGGGGTATGCCACACAGCCTTTGGGAATGGGGGGAGGGGGATGCCACACTGCCTATGGGAATGGGAGGAGGGGGATGCCACACAGCCTTTGGGAATGGGGGGAGGGGGATGCCACACTGCCTATGGGAATGGGGGGAGGGGTATGCCACACAGCCTATAGGAATGGGGGGAGGGGTATGCCACACAGCCTATGGGAATGGGGGGATGGGGATGCCACACTGCCTATGGGAATGGGGGGAGGGGTATGCCACACAGCCTATGGGAATGGGGGGATGGGGATGCCACACAGCCTATGGGAATGGGGGGATGGGGATGCCACACAGCCTTTGGGAATGGGGGGAGGGGTATGCCACACAGCCTATGGGAATGGGGGGAGGGGGATGCCACACAGCCTTTGGGAATGGGGGGAGGGGTATGCCACACAGCCTATGGGAATGGGGGGATGGGGATGCCACACTGCCTATGGGAATGGGGGGAGGGGGATGCCACACAGCCTATGGGAATGGGGGGATGGGGATGCCACACTGCCTATGGGAATGGGGAGAGAGGGATGCCACACAGCCTATACTAATGGGGGGGAGGGGGAAAGCCACACAGCCTATGGGAATGTGGGGAGAGGGATGCCACACAGCCTATACTAATGGGGGGAGAGGGGGATGCCACACAGCCAATGGGTATATGGGGAATGGGAGGGGGGGATGCCACACTGCATATACGGGGAATGGGATGGGGGCATGCTACACTGTCTATGGAATGGGGGCATCCCACACAGCCTATGGGAATGGGATAGGGGAATGCCACACAGCCTATGGGAATGGGGGGAGAGGTGGATGCCACACAGCCTATGGGAATTGGATAGGGGAATGCCACACTGTCTGTAATGGTGCGTTTTTGTTTTAAAATTGTTTTTTCTTATTTTCTTCCCCCAAATCCTAGGTGCGTCTTATGGGCAGGTGCGTTTTATAGGGCGAAAAATACGGTATATATATATATATATATATATATATATATATATATATATATATATATATATATATATATATATTATAGATAAGGCTTTTAGGTATCAATGTTAAAGACCATTGGATGATGACCAGGCAATCATACAACAAGGGCACCAGGAGCCCAGGATATGTAGGTGGTTATTGCAATCTCCTCTCTCTCTCTATATATATATATATATATATATATATATATATATATATATATACAGAACAAGCAACATGCTGTACAGAACATGAAACTGGAATTCTATAATGGAAATTATTCACTAGAAGGTGAGACAGTAATTGAGACTGGAATTCCATCATGGAGATTATTCACTACAATTACTGCTTCCAGGAAACCCTGCTGGGTAAAATAGCAGCTGTGCCAACCCAGAGCTCGTAGCGAGAGATGTTTTATAGTATGTGATGTAGAATGGTTGATGTCATTGTCTCACTTCACTCCAGGTGAGCCCCATAATTACAATTGGAACAGTTTGTGAGCGAGTTTCATACAAAGAGTGCTTTACTTATGCAGATACCATTTTTGATGCCCTACAACATTAAGAAAATTGGGCAAATTGCTGTTCCTAGCATATCTTGCCAACTACTTACTGTCATACCAGGTGGACTAGAAGTGTTTGGACATATGCAGACACAGTGGCGTAACTAAATGTGACCAGCCCTGGTGTGAACATTAAATGGGGCCCTCTCATAGATAATTCAGTGACATTTTTCAGGCTTTCTTAACTCAACTGATACAATCAGACTTAAAAAGACTAAAACAGCTCATGTAAATGGTGCTTCCCTGATGTCCATGCTTCCATGTGAGCAAACATCCAAGAAAATAAGAAACAGGAGCAGCAATTGTGCCCCCCTCCCCCCGATCTCATGCGGTCACTAATCCTGCACCCCCTGTAGTTACACCCCTGTGCAGACATACATAGATATTATGTAACGTTATGTTACTGCAGCCTATGCGAACAATTAGTCATTTTACTTGACCCACTCAGTTTCCAAACATCAGGGAGAACTTCCACATGATAGAGAAGTCCAGATTGTCCTCCACGAGTGCATACCAGGCAACTTCTGGGTCTCAGGATGTATGAGGAACTCCTGGTCTTCGCTAGAGCCCCAGATGGTGGAGTTAGATGGCAGATGTGGGGGGCCTCAGGTTGTCTAACCTGTGTGGCTGGTGGTGCTGAGCTCCTGAACCCCAGGGCCCAACCTCTACTGTGGTTAGGGCTGCATTTCCAGGGTATAGACTGAAATTAACAGGATGCTTTTCTTTTCAGACACAGCCAGGTGAGGTGCACACTGAATGGGTGGCCAGCCACAGGGTTCCAGTTTAGCCTTAAAGCAGCAGCCTGGCCCCACAATGGAGCAAAAAGGACCTCACAACAGCCTGGCCCCACTGTTGCCTAACAGCAGCAGGGTATTAGGCTCATATAGCAGCATACCAATGAAGCCTATAAGCCTGGACCACATAAGTGTATCAAGGCCCTTACAGCAGCCAGGCCCCACAGCAGCCTAACAGGCTCCTCACAGCAGCCAGGCCCCACAGCAGTGTAACAGCAGCAGCCTGGTTCTACAGTTGTCACAAAGCAGGGTGGAGCCCAATTTGCGGAGAATCCTGGTAAATCCGCAGCCTACTCCCGGGCTTGGAATCTACTGATGGACCTCGTCGCCGCTGGAGCCCCCTGCAAGGGTGGACGGACTGGGCTGCACGTGCAATCAGGGAAGTGCCTGGAAGTTTGGAAGCGAGGTATGTCCAGAACCACAGATCAGGAGCAGGCAGCAAAGGAGCAAGGTAAGTCCAGAGCCAGAGATTGGGGGCAGGCAGAAAAGGTACAGGTAAGTCCAAAGCCAGGGGTTGTACCAGGAAATCAGTCCAAAAGCAAGACAGTGGTTATGGTTCAAGCCGAGGTCATCGCCAGGATGCAAGCTGAGAAAAGAGCCAGAGATCAAAGTTTCAAGCCGGAGTCATTATGGAAGCAAGGAAGTCATAGTAGTCTCAGGAACCGGATCCACGAACTGAGCTGATACCACAGCATGGTAACAGGAGGGCGCCATCTTTAAACAGGGGCTGAGAGCCCCAGTGCACCTGTGCAGCCGTCCTTCTGCGTGTGCTCGCCAGTGCGCTCGCTCCCACTGACCTTCATGTGCCCGTTTGCACTCCCGCACGTGCACGAGCATGCGGGCCCACCCGGCAGTATGCTGGCCCTCGAGTCTGCGGCTAATGGCGCTCCTGGCAGATCTCAGCATGTAGGCGCGCATCGGAGCGAGCTGAGCGGCCTGTCAAGAGCATCTTGACCCCACAGAAAAAAATACTGTATGAGAGACCTCAGTAGACCTTCTGCCCTGGGGCTTCCATTTATTACGGCTCTAGTGCTGAGGATTGCTGAGGTCACAAGAAAATTCTAAATAACATAACTGGGACACACAAAAAACCCATTACTCCCTTGGTTACTGCAAACTATCCTGCATCAAAAAAACCCAATTGTCAAAAGAAAACATAATCATGAAATAATTTTAAGAAATTCAGTTTCTTAGTATCACACACACATTAAATCCAAAGGCTGCAGTAATAGTCTAAAATAACTGCAAAAAATGGTAAGCCTCCTCACCTTTATTTACTGGCATGCATTAGAGCCTCTGCTGGCCACCCAACGATCTGTGCACCAGCCTTTGATGGTCAGGCAGAAACACGGCATCAGCATGAGAGGTGTGACTCTCATGCTAATGGTGTGATCTATCCGGCTGTCATGGGTAGGCCATTGCCTCCCCTGCACTGGCCGCCTGCTGGCTTCTAGCCAAGGGCCTCTTTGCACCAGCCCCCGGCTATTAAAGGCTCCCATTCACCTCAACCACAGCTAAAAACATTGCCAGAGCCGGAACCAGCATTAAACTATGGAGTCAGCAAGCAGCCAGTGCGGCCTACCTGTATTTCTCCTGGTGAGTTGGATGGCCACTCTTCCCCTGACTGTGTATAGGCATCAGACTAGGATAGGTGCTTAGCAGGGTGGCCTAGGAAAGTGTACAACTTTTCTATAATGACATTTTTGAAACATGAGACCAGGTGAAATGAACACCACTGGACGTAAGGTAAACATTATCAGTTGCCCACAGATGCATTTTAAAGCATCAACACTGGCTTCCGCTGTTGCCTGCCCGGTGAGGTTTGAGTATTAAAAATAAACAATGAGTCAAACTCTTCTGCTGCTGACCACCCATTCCCTCACTGGGACAGACAAGTTCTAAACTGATGCCCCAGCCATGACTGAATGTCTAACCAGCCAATCAGTGTCCAGCAGCCCCACTGCTGCACTGATTGGTTTGCTGGGTGGTCAATCTCCCTGTGGGTGCTTCTGAACATAAAGGGAATGGGCGGCCAGTGTCTGTGCTGGGTGGTCAATCTCCCTGTGGGTGCTGCTGATCATAAAGGGAATGGGCGGCCAGTGTCTGTGCTGGGTGGTCAATCTCCCTGTGGGTGCTGCTGAACATAAAGGGAATGGGTGGCCAGTGTCTGTGCTGGGTGGTCAATCTCCCTGTGGGTGCTGCTGATCATAAAGGGAATGGGCGGCCAGTGTCTGTGCTGCGTGGTCAAGCTCCCTGTGGGTGTTTCTGAACATAAAGGGAATGGGCGGCCAGTGTCTGTGCTGGGTGGTTGATCTCCCTGTGGGTGCTTCTGAACATAAAGGGAATGGGCGGCCAGTGTCTGTGCTGGGTGGTCTATCTCCCTGTGGGTGCTGCTGAACATAAAGGGAATGGGCGGCCAGTGTCTGTGCTGGGTGGTCAATCTCCCTGTGGGTGCTGCTGAATATAAAGTGAATGGGCGGCCAGTGTCTGTGCTGGGTGGTCAATCTCCCTGTGGGTGCTGCTGAATATTAAGGGAATGGGTGGCCAGTGTCTGTGCTGGGTGGTCAATCTCCCTGTGGGTGCTGCTGAATATAAAGGGAATGGGCGGCCAGTGTCTGTGCTGGGTGGTCAATCTCCCTGTGGGTGCTGCTGAATATAAAGGGAATGGGCGGCCAGTGTCTGAGCTGGGTGGTCTATCTCCTGTGGGTGCTACTGATCATAAAGGGAATGGGCGGCCAGTGTCTGTGCTGGGTGGTCAATCTCCCTGTGGGTGCTGCTGATCATAAAGGGAATGGGCGGCCAGTGTCTGTGCTGGGTGGTCAATCTCCCTGTGGGTGCTGCTGATCATAAAGGGAATGGGCGGCCAGTGTCTGTGCTGGGTGGTCAATCTGCCTGTGGGTGCTGCTGAATATAAAGGGAATGGGCGGCCAGTGTCTGAGCTGGGTGGTCTATCTCCTGTGGGTGCTGTTGAACATAAAGGGAATGGGCGGCCAGTGTCTGTGCTGGGTGGTCAATCTCCCTGTGGGTGCTGCTGAATATAAAGGGAATGGGTGGCCAGTGTCTGAGCTGGGTGGTCAATCTCCCTGTGGGTGCTGCTGAATAGAAAGGGAATGGGCGGCCAGTGTCTGTGTTGGGTGGTCAATCTCCCTGTGGGTGCTGCTGATCATAAAGGGAATGGGTGGCCAGTGTCTGTGTTGGGTGGTCAATCTCCCTGTGGGTGCTGCTGATCATAAAGGGAATGGGTGGCCAGTGTCTGTGCTGGGTGGTCAATCTCCCTGTGGGTGCTGCTGAATATAAAGGGAATGGGCGGCCAGTGTCTGTGCTGGGTGGTCAATCTTCCTGTGGGTGCTGCTGAACATAAAGGGAATGGGCGGCCAGTGTCTGTGCTGGGTGGTCAATCTGCCTGTGGGTGCTGCTGAATATAAAGGGAATAGGCGGCCAGTGTCTGTGCTGGGTGGTCAATCTCCCTGTGGGTGCTGCTGAATATAAAGGGAATGGGCGGCCAGTGTCTGAGCTGGGTGGTCTATCTCCTGTGGGTGCTGTTGAACATAAAGGGAATGGGCGGCCAGTGTCTGTGCTGGGTGGTCAATCTCCCTGTGGGTGCTGCTGAACATAAAGGGAATGGGCGGCCAGTGTCTGTGCTGGGTGGTCAATCTCCCTGTGGGTGCTGCTGAATATAAAGGGAATGGGTGGCCAGTGTCTGAGCTGGGTGGTCAATCTCCCTGTGGGTGCTGCTGAATAGAAAGGGAATGGGCGGCCAGTGTCTGAGCTGGGTGGTCAATCTCCCTGTGGGTGCTGCTGATCATAAAGGGAATGGGTGGCCAGTGTCTGTGTTGGGTGGTCAATCTCCCTGTGGGTGCTGCTGATCATAAAGGGAATGGGTGGCCAGTGTCTGTGCTGGGTGGTCAATCTCCCTGTGGGTGCTGCTGAATATAAAGGGAATGGGCGGCCAGTGTCTGTGCTGGGTGGTCAATCTTCCTGTGGGTGCTGCTGAACATAAAGGGAATGGGCGGCCAGTGTCTGTGCTGGGTGGTCAATCTCCCTGTGGGTGCTGCTGAATATAAAGGGAATGGGCAGCCAGTGTCTGTGCTGGGTGGTCAATCTCCCTGTGGGTGCTGCTGAACATAAAGGGAATAGGCGGCCAGTGTCTGTGCTGGGTGGTCAATCTCCCTGTGGGTGCTGCTGATCATAAAGGGAATTGGCGGCCAGTGTCTGTGCTGGGTGGTCAATCTTCCTGTGGGTGCTGCTGAACATAAAGGGAATGGGCGGCCAGTGGCTGTGCTGGGTGGTCAATCTCCCTGTGGGTGCTGCTGAACATAAAGGGAATTGGGCGGCCAGTGTCTGTAAATTCAGACTTGTTTTTTATTTTTAATACCCACATTTATCTGAGAATTGGCCAGGGGCAGGAAACAAAGAAGCACAGTGATGACAGGACTTCTGCAGTTCCATTATTTATGTAAAAATACGGGTTTGGGCTAGAGTTTAGCGGGTGTTGGTAGCAAGTAGATAAATCTATGCTGTCTGGCCCACCTGTCCTGAGACAGCTCAACAGCATATTAATCAAACACCACAGGGACCCTATCTATATGTGGGACAGAACACAGCTACAGTATGTGGATTTTAGTTTGCCATAAAAAATACTTTTCAGGCCACATAAGTGATGTAATAGGATTTACTTCATTTAATAAATCCGTATTGGCTGAGAATCAATATCTGTGTTTAGTCCCCTGTGTCGCCGTTAATGCCAGAAGTACAGTATGTTACATGTCTGGAAAACTTAACACCCACCTTTGTATGGCTATTTACTTTGTCCTTTTTACAATAAGTTGAACAAAAATCACAGTAAATTTAAAAGATATTAAGGAGCCTAATACACATTTGATTTTGAAGTTCACACAGAATTTTACCTACGTTGTGATAAAGTGTTCATTTAACAACGTTTTTTTTAAGCACAACATGACGAAGATTCGAGCATCACTCTCAATAATTGGGCTCTAGAGACAAGCCAATCGATTTGCCTTTCACCTTGGACGGAGTGAGATCAAGACGAACGGATACATTTCAGGAGAACTGCCAGGATTCCTGAATAGTGCAATGCACTGTAGATTAGGAGATTTGACATCTGCCTTAAACTGCTGGATACATGGCAAATCACAAATCAATTTGCTAATCTCTGTTAGAAATAGCAAATGTCAATCATTGCTGGTGCTTGGCATTTATCAGGTGATTGGGCAGATCTTCAAAAATATCACCAATAGAGATGAGCGAACTTTTGAAAAATTCGATTCGACTGATTCGCCGAATTTTCCGACAAAAATCGTTTCGACCCGAATAAATTCGCGACGAATCGCTATTAAAAACGGCTATTTCTGAGCCTCCTACAGCCTCAATAGGGTTGTAAACCATTCAGCCTTGCTGTAACACGCACAGGATGCGTGCTGGGTTTGTTAAATAATACTTTGAAGAAATATCACATGCAGATCAGAGGCATCGCTAATAGAATCGCAGAGCGGCACAATTGCAGAGAGTTGAAGTGGCATCACTATGAGGGGCAGAAGGAGCCCAAATATACACTGGAGTTGGCCTCAGGAGCCCAAAAATTGGATGAATCACACCCTGGAGTTGGCAGAAGTTGGCAGCAGCAGCAGGAGCCCAAATATACACTGGAGTTGGCTTCAGGAGCCCAAAAATTGGATGAATCACACCCTGGAGTTGGCAGAAGTTGGCAGCAGCAGGAGCAGGAGCCCAAATATACACTGGAGTTGGCCTCAGGAGCCCAAAAATTGGATGAATCACACCCTGGAGTTGGCAGAAGTTGGCAGCAGCAGCAGCAGGAGCCCAAATATACACTGGAGTTGGCCTCAGGAGCCCAAAAATTGGATGAATCACACCCTGGAGTTGGCAGGAGTTGACAGTAGTAGCAGCAGGAGCCCAAATATACACTGGAGTTGGCCTCAGGAGCCCAAAAATTGGATGAATCACACCCTGGAGTTGGCAGAAGTTGGCAGCAGCAGCAGCAGGAGCCCAAATATACACTGGAGTTGGCCTCAGGAGCCCAAAAATTGGATGAATCACACCCTGGAGTTGGCAGAAGTTGGCAGCAGCAGCAGCAGGAGCCCAAATATACACTGGAGTTGGCTTCAGGAGCCCAAAAATTGGATGAATCACACCCTGGAGTTGGCAGGAGTTGACAGTAGTAGCAGCAGGAGCCCAAATATACACTGGAGTTGGCTTCAGGAGCCCAAAAATTGGATGAATCACACCCTGGAGTTGGCAGAAGTTGGCAGCAGCAGCAGCAGGAGCCCAAATATACACTGGAGTTGGCCTCAGGAGCCCAAAAATTGGATGAATCACACCCTGGAGTTGGCAGAAGTTGGCAGTAGTAGCAGCAGGAGCCCAAATATACACTGGAGTTGGCCTCAGGAGCCCAAAAATTGGATGAATCACACCCTGGAGTTGGCAGAAGTTGGCAGTAGTAGCAGCAGGAGCCCAAATATACACTGGAGTTGGCTTCAGGAGCCCAAAAATTGGATGAATCACACCCTGGAGTTGGCAGAAGTTGGCAGTAGCAGCAGCAGGAGCCCAAATATACACTGGAGTTGGCTTCAGGAGCCCAAAAATTGGATGAATCACACCCTGGAGTTGGCAGGAGTTGACAGTAGCAGCAGCAGGAGCCCAAATATACACTGGAGTTGGCCTCAGGAGCCCAAAAATTGGATGAATCACACCCTGGAGTTGGCAGGAGTTGACAGTAGCAGCAGCAGGAGCCCAAATATACACTGGAGTTGGCTTCAGGAGCCCAAAAATTGGATGAATCACACCCTGGAGTTGGCAGAAGTTGGCAGCAGCAGCAGCAGCAGGAGCCCAAATATACACTGGAGTTGGCTTCAGGAGCCCAAAAATTGGATGAATCACACCCTGGAGTTGGCAGGAGTTGACAGTAGCAGCAGCAGGAGCCCAAATATACACTGGAGTTGGCCTCAGGAGCCCAAAAATTGGATGAATCACACCCTGGAGTTGGCAGAAGTTGGCAGCAGCAGCAGCAGGAGCCCAAATATACACTGGAGTTGGCCTCAGGAGCCCAAAAATTGGATGAATCACACCCTGGAGTTGGCAGGAGTTGACAGTAGTAGCAGCAGGAGCCCAAATATACACTGGAGTTGGCTTCAGGAGCCCAAAAATTGGATGAATCACACCCTGGAGTTGGCAGAAGTTGGCAGCAGCAGCAGCAGGAGCCCAAATATACACTGGAGTTGGCTTCAGGAGCCCAAAAATTGGATGAATCACACCCTGGAGTTGGCAGAAGTTGGCAGCAGCAGCAGCAGGAGCCCAAATATACACTGGAGTTGGCTTCAGGAGCCCAAAAATTGGATGAATCACACCCTGGAGTTGGCAAAAGTTGGCAGCAGCAGCAGCAGCAGGAGCCCAAATATACACTGGAGTTGGCTTCAGGAGCCCAAAAATTGGATGAATCACACCCTGGAGTTGGCAGGAGTTGACAGTAGCAGCAGCAGGAGCCCAAATATACACTGGAGTTGGCCTCAGGAGCCCAAAAATTGGATGAATCACACCCTGGAGTTGGCAGAAGTTGGCAGCAGCAGCAGCAGGAGCCCAAATATACACTGGAGTTGGCCTCAGGAGCCCAAAAATTGGATGAATCACACCCTGGAGTTGGCAGGAGTTGACAGTAGTAGCAGCAGGAGCCCAAATATACACTGGAGTTGGCTTCAGGAGCCCAAAAATTGGATGAATCACACCCTGGAGTTGGCAGAAGTTGGCAGCAGCAGCAGCAGGAGCCCAAATATACACTGGAGTTGGCTTCAGGAGCCCAAAAATTGGATGAATCACACCCTGGAGTTGGCAGAAGTTGGCAGCAGCAGCAGCAGGAGCCCAAATATACACTGGAGTTGGCTTCAGGAGCCCAAAAATTGGATGAATCACACCCTGGAGTTGGCAGAAGTTGGCAGTAGTAGCAGCAGGAGCCCAAATATACACTGGAGTTGGCTTCAGGAGCCCAAAAATTGGATGAATCACACCCTGGAGTTGGCAGGAGTTGACAGTAGCAGCAGCAGGAGCCCAAATATACACTGGAGTTGGCCTCAGGAGCCCAAAAATTGGATGAATCACACCCTGGAGTTGGCAGGAGTTGACAGTAGTAGCAGCAGGAGCCCAAATATACACTGGAGTTGGCTTCAGGAGCCCAAAAATTGGATGAATCACACCCTGGAGTTGGCAGAAGTTGGCAGTAGCAGCAGCAGGAGCCCAAAAAATGGCCTAAAGACATAAATATGTTTTGCACCATTTGTAAAGTGTAAAACGTGGCACCATGCTGAATCTAGTCGCATGCATCAGGCATTGGTGGGTGGAAATCCTGGCTGATCCATCCCTGATTCATTTTGACAAAGGTGAGTCTCTCCACATTTTTAGTTGACAGACGAGTTCTCCTCGCCGTAACTATGGCCCCCGCCGCACTAAACACCCGCTCAGATGGCACGCTACTTGCCGGGCAGGACAGCTTTTCCAGGGCAAACTCTGCTAGTTGCGGCCACAAATCAAGTTTGGCTGCCCAGAAGTCCAGCGGATCCTCAAGGTGTGTTGGCATGGTCATGTCAAAGTATGACATGACCTGCTGGTTCAGGTCCTGCTCCAGGTCTTCCTGCTGCTCATGAGTAGCCTCACTATGCGGGTGTAGAAAGCTACTCATTAGCGACTGAAGACTGAGGCTGCTGCTGCTGATGGAGCTTCTGCTGCTGCTGCTGCCAACCCCCCCAGCGGCCATGGCAGTGGAAGGTGAGCGCAGAGGTCCCCTCGAGTCAGACCTGCGAGAGTATGGACCATGGCGCAGATAGGCATCGGCCAACTGCCTACGTAGAATGTCTTTGTAGTAGTTGAGTTTGTCCTCCCTCTCGGTGGGTTTAAAAAATGCCCCCATTTTGTGCCGGAAGCGAGGGTCCAATAAGGTGGACAGCCAGAAGTCATCCCGCCGACAGATGGAAACAATTCTGGGGTCACTACGCAAGCATGTGAGCATGCTTCGTGCCATTTGCGCAAGTGACTCGGATGGACTACCTGTCTCCATCTCCACTGCATACTGCCACGGTGTGCCCGGGTCCTCTGTCTCTCCTTCCTCAAAAACCTCTAGCTCCTCTGGCTGCTCCTGCTCCTCCTCTCCTGTCCGCTGACTAGATAAACCAGCCATTTCGCCAAGCCTAAACTGTGTTTCGCTGGGCAACTCCTCCTCCTCCTCTTCCTCCTCCTCCTCCTCCAGTTCAGCTCCAACGGGGTTCATGTGGCCGTAAGATGTAAACGCCATGTCTCCAGTGCCCTGACCAGCCATGGTTTCCAACATGTGCTGTAGTACATGAAGCAGTGGAATCACGTCGTTCATCCCGTAATCCTGCCGACTGACAAATAAAGTGGCTTCCTCAAAGGGCCTGAGCAAACGGCAGGTGTCACGTATGAGCTGCCACTGGTTGACATTGAAGTTACACAGGGGAGTCCCCCTATCTGCTTGGATCATCAGGAAATCCGTGATGGCTTTTCTCTGTTCATATAATCGGTCCAACATGTGAAGGGTGGAATTCCAACGGGTGGAAACATCGCAAATCAGACTATGTTGGGGGATACCATTCTGACGCTGTAGCTCAAGAAGGGTGTGTTTGGCGGTGTAGGAGTGGCTGAAGTGCATGCAAAGTTTCCGTGAAGTTGTTAGGATGTCCTGCAGATGGGGGGAACACTTCAGAAACCGCTTGACAACCAGATTGAAGACGTGAGCCATGCAGGGGGCATGGGTCAGGCTTCCTTGGCGCAGCGCAGACAAAATGTTCTTCCCATTGTCGGTAACCATGATTCCCATTTTAAGTTTTCTCGGAGTAACCCATGTTTGGATTTCCTGATGAATACATTTAAGCAGTTCCTCCCCTGTGTGACTCCGTTCGCCAAGACAAACCATGTGAAGCACTGCGTGACACCTCCGTGCCCTGCACACATGGTAGACTGGAGGGGCACTGAGACTTGAGCCTACAGTGGAGGGTGAGGAGATGGCGGAGGATGAGGAGGCCGAGTCGCACGGTGTCACAGGCCCAATGGGCAGAGAGCGCGGAGGCCGAAGCGGCGTGACCTGTCCAAGTTGCTGCTGCAAAGGGACCACATTCACCCAGTGGGCCGTAAACGACATGTACTGCCCCTGACCGTAGTTACAGCTCCAGATGTCGGCGCTGCCATGTATTTTGCTACACACCGACAGGCTCAAGGACTGGCCCACCTTCTGTTCAACAAAAGTGTGCAGCGCTGGTACTGCCTTCTTGGCAAAGAAATGACGGCTTGGGACTCTCCACCTCGGCTCGGCACAAGCCATCAGTTCTCTGAAAGGTGCAGATTCCACCACCTGAAAAGGGAGCGACTGCAGCACCAGCAACTTGGACAGGAGCACATTCAGCTTCTGCGCCGTAGGATGAGTGGGCGCATACTGCTGTCTCTTGGACATGGCTTCGCTGATGGATTGCTGGCGGGATGCATGACTTGGAGGAGGAGGAGGAGGAGCAGGAGCGACAGAGGATGGGTGTGACGCACAGCTGCCTTCGGCTGAGGTGCTGGAGCCTTGGCTGGCAGAAATTGGGAGCTCACTTGGTGAGGAAGCAGACTGGACCACCCCTTGGGAGCCTCGGTTCTCCCAGGTCGTTTTATGGTGACGCATCATATGTTGACGCAGGGCCGTGGTGCCAACATTTGGACCCTGGCCACGCTTCACCTTTTGCCTACATATCTTGCATGTGGCCATGTTACCCTCCTGCGGATGCCTCAGGAAAAACTGCCACACTGCCGAGTAGCTACTTTTCCCACCCCCTGGCCTCACTGATTCACTGCTGCTGTTGCCAACTCCAGGAACCCCTGCTCCACTACCTCCCGATAAGGTAGACTGCCGCACAGCAGGTGCTCTACCCCGGCCCCGGCCGGCTCCAGCCTTTGGAATTGTGCCCCCATGCTGACTGCTACCACCTTGCTGCCTCAGCTGCTGACTCCGGGGCAACCTGTGCCCCTCTTCTCCTGATGATGACGATGAAGCCCCTTCATCACCCGGCTCCCAAGTGCGATCGGCTTCATCGTCATCATCATCATCATCACCGGGTTGTGGCTGTACGTCACTGATGTTCGTGGATTCGTCAACAGTGTCTGGCGCAGGAGCTGGAACGCTCGCAGCACCCACGACACTGTCCACATCACTATTTGTCTGCCTAGCTAAAGAAGCCACCTCCATTTCTTGGCTGGGCAGTAGCTGCTGACTGTCCTCCTGTATCTGATCGTCCTCCTCACTAAAGAGTGGAGCTGAACCCAAAGCATAGGATACGTCGCTGGGGGAGGGAACGGCGTAGGACAGAGGCAATGGGAGGACAGGGACTGCTCTCGGGGCATGCCAACTCAGGGTTGTGTCAGAGGAACCTACCGACCCTAGACTGGGGGTCTCAGATGTAAGTTGTGATGATGTTGTTGATGAGCGCGTCAGCCAATCTACCACGGCAGATGCGTTACTGGTGGAGACCCGACCGCTAGCAGATACTGGCAGATTAGGTCTCTCAGCGTGACTCCTGCTGCTACTGGCCCCCAGTCTGATGCGAGCTCTGCCTGCGGAATCTTGGCCTCTGCCACTCCTCTTTTCACTTCCAGGCACTTGTCTGCCCGACATAGTCTAACTGGCGTGGTAGTAGGTGATATTTTAAGAACCCCCAGGCAGCAGTGGGTCTATATAAAACAGAATATAATGCACACCAAAAGTGAGCAGTAACACTCAGCCTCCAACAGGCCTGCTTAGTGTAAATAAGAGAGCTGCTTAGTGTAAATAAAGAGGGGTATGCTATGTTACAGAATGGGATGCCTCAACAGAAGTGCACCTGGCAGGCAGCAGTAAGCCTATGCCCAGCAAAAGTGTCTTATAATATAAATATAATAAGAGCAAATGCTTATATGGTCTTAAACAGAGGCTGCTTTAGTCACAGAATGGGATGCCCTGGGCAGGAATGGACCTGGCAGGGTCCAGTAGGGCTTTGGCCAGCAAAAGTGTCTTTATCAGGCTAATTTCAAATATGATAAGAGCAAATGCTTATATGGTCTTAAACAGAGGCTGCTGTAGTCACAGAATGGGATGCCCCGGGCAGGAATCGACCTGGCAGGGTCCAGTAGGGCTTTGGCCAGCAAAAGTGTCTTTATCAGGCCTGATTTCTATGAGAATAAGTGCAAATGTTTATTATGCTATTAAATAGAGGCTGCTTTAGTCACAGAATGGGATGCCAGTGCCACAAAAACCAGAGAGCATGCACAGCAAAAGTGTCTTTATCAGGCCTGATTTCTATGAGAATAAGTGCAAATGTTTATTATGCTATTAAATAGAGGCTGCTTTAGTCACGGAATGGGATGCCAGTGCCACAAAAACCAGAGAGCATGCACAGCAAAAGTGTCTTTATCAGGCCTGATTTCTATGAGAATAAGTGCAAATGTTTATTATGCTATTAAATAGAGGCTGCTTTAGTCACGGAATGGGATGCCAGTGCCACAAAAACCAGAGAGCATGCACAGCAAAAGTGTCTTTATCAGGCCTGATTTCTATGAGAATAAGTGCAAATGTTTATTATGCTATTAAATAGAGGCTGCTTTAGTCACAGAATGGGATGCCAGTGCCACAAAAACCAGAGAGCATGCACAGCAAAAGTGTCTTTATCAGGCCTGATTTCTATGAGAATAAGTGCAAATGTTTATTATGCTATTAAATAGAGGCTGCTTTAGTCACAGAATGGGATGCCAGTGCCACAAAAACCAGAGAGCATGCACAGCAAAAGTGTCTTTATCAGGCCTGATTTCTATGAGAATAAGTGCAAATGTTTATTATGCTATTAAATAGAGGCTGCTTTAGTCACAGAATGGGATGCCAGTGCCACAAAAACCAGAGAGCATGCACAGCAAAAGTGTCTTTATCAGGCCTGATTTCTATGAGAATAAGTGCAAATGTTTATTATGCTATTAAATAGAGGCTGCTTTAGTCACAGAATGGGATGCCAGTGCCACAAAAACCAGAGAGCATGCACAGCAAAAGTGTCTTTATCAGGCCTGATTTCTATGAGAATAAGTGCAAATGTTTATTATGCTATTAAATAGAGGCTGCTTTAGTCACGGAATGGGATGCCAGTGCCACAAAAACCAGAGAGCATGCACAGCAAAAGTGTCTTTATCAGGCCTGATTTCTATGAGAATAAGTGCAAATGTTTATTATGCTATTAAATAGAGGCTGCTTTAGTCACAGAATGGGATGCCAGTGCCACAAAAACCAGAGAGCATGCACAGCAAAAGTGTCTTTATCAGGCCTGATTTCTATGAGAATAAGTGCAAATGTTTATTATGCTATTAAATAGAGGCTGCTTTAGTCACGGAATGGGATGCCAGTGCCACAAAAACCAGAGAGCATGCACAGCAAAAGTGTCTTTATCAGGCCTGATTTCTATGAGAATAAGTGCAAATGTTTATTATGCTATTAAATAGAGGCTGCTTTAGTCACAGAATGGGATGCCAGTGCCACAAAAACCAGAGAGCATGCACAGCAAAAGTGTCTTTATCAGGCCTGATTTCTATGAGAATAAGTGCAAATGTTTATTATGCTATTAAATAGAGGCTGCTTTAGTCACGGAATGGGATGCCAGTGCCACAAAAACCAGAGAGCATGCACAGCAAAAGTGTCTTTATCAGGCCTGATTTCTATGAGAATAAGTGCAAATGTTTATTATGCTATTAAATAGAGGCTGCTTTAGTCACGGAATGGGATGCCAGTGCCACAAAAACCAGAGAGCATGCACAGCAAAAGTGTCTTTATCAGGCCTGATTTCTATGAGAATAAGTGCAAATGGTTATTATGCTATTAAATAGAGGCTGCTTTAGTCACAGAATGGGATGCCAGTGCCACAAAAACCAGAGAGCATGCACAGCAAAAGTGTCTTTATCAGGCCTGATTTCTATGAGAATAAGTGCAAATGTTTATTATGCTATTAAATAGAGGCTGCTTTAGTCACAGAATGGGATGCCAGTGCCACAAAAACCAGAGAGCATGCACAGCAAAAGTGTCTTTATCAGGCCTGATTTCTATGAGAATAAGTGCAAATGTTTATTATGCTATTAAATAGAGGCTGCTTTAGTCACGGAATGGGATGCCAGTGCCACAAAAACCAGAGAGCATGCACAGCAAAAGTGTCTTTATCAGGCCTGATTTCTATGAGAATAAGTGCAAATGTTTATTATGCTATTAAATAGAGGCTGCTTTAGTCACAGAATGGGATGCCAGTGCCACAAAAACCAGAGAGCATGCACAGCAAAAGTGTCTTTATCAGGCCTGATTTCTATGAGAATAAGTGCAAATGTTTATTATGCTATTAAATAGAGGCTGCTTTAGTCACAGAATGGGATGCCAGTGCCACAAAAACCAGAGAGCATGCACAGCAAAAGTGTCTTTATCAGGCCTGATTTCTATGAGAATAAGTGCAAATGTTTATTATGCTATTAAATAGAGGCTGCTTTAGTCACGGAATGGGATGCCAGTGCCACAAAAACCAGAGAGCATGCACAGCAAAAGTGTCTTTATCAGGCCTGATTTCTATGAGAATAAGTGCAAATGTTTATTATGCTATTAAATAGAGGCTGCTTTAGTCACGGAATGGGATGCCAGTGCCACAAAAACCAGAGAGCATGCACAGCAAAAGTGTCTTTATCAGGCCTGATTTCTATGAGAATAAGTGCAAATGTTTATTATGCTATTAAATAGAGGCTGCTTTAGTCACAGAATGGGATGCCAGTGCCACAAAAACCAGAGAGCATGCACAGCAAAAGTGTCTTTATCAGGCCTGATTTCTATGAGAATAAGTGCAAATGTTTATTATGCTATTAAATAGAGGCTGCTTTAGTCACAGAATGGGATGCCAGTGCCACAAAAACCAGAGAGCATGCACAGCAAAAGTGTCTTTATCAGGCCTGATTTCTATGAGAATAAGTGCAAATGTTTATTATGCTATTAAATAGAGGCTGCTTTAGTCACAGAATGGGATGCCAGTGCCACAAAAACCAGAGAGCATGCACAGCAAAAGTGTCTTTATCAGGCCTGATTTCTATGAGAATAAGTGCAAATGTTTATTATGCTATTAAATAGAGGCTGCTTTAGTCACGGAATGGGATGCCAGTGCCACAAAAACCAGAGAGCATGCACAGCAAAAGTGTCTTTATCAGGCCTGATTTCTATGAGAATAAGTGCAAATGTTTATTATGCTATTAAATAGAGGCTGCTTTAGTCACAGAATGGGATGCCAGTGCCACAAAAACCAGAGAGCATGCACAGCAAAAGTGTCTTTATCAGGCCTGATTTCTATGAGAATAAGTGCAAATGTTTATTATGCTATTAAATAGAGGCTGCTTTAGTCACGGAATGGGATGCCAGTGCCACAAAAACCAGAGAGCATGCACAGCAAAAGTGTCTTTATCAGGCCTGATTTCTATGAGAATAAGTGCAAATGTTTATTATGCTATTAAATAGAGGCTGCTTTAGTCACAGAATGGGATGCCAGTGCCACAAAAACCAGAGAGCATGCACAGCAAAAGTGTCTTTATCAGGCCTGATTTCTATGAGAATAAGTGCAAATGTTTATTATGCTATTAAATAGAGGCTGCTTTAGTCACGGAATGGGATGCCAGTGCCACAAAAACCAGAGAGCATGCACAGCAAAAGTGTCTTTATCAGGCCTGATTTCTATGAGAATAAGTGCAAATGTTTATTATGCTATTAAATAGAGGCTGCTTTAGTCACGGAATGGGATGCCAGTGCCACAAAAACCAGAGAGCATGCACAGCAAAAGTGTCTTTATCAGGCCTGATTTCTATGAGAATAAGTGCAAATGGTTATTATGCTATTAAATAGAGGCTGCTTTAGTCACAGAATGGGATGCCAGTGCCACAAAAACCAGAGAGCATGCACAGCAAAAGTGTCTTTATCAGGCCTGATTTCTATGAGAATAAGTGCAAATGTTTATTATGCTATTAAATAGAGGCTGCTTTAGTCACAGAATGGGATGCCAGTGCCACAAAAACCAGAGAGCATGCACAGCAAAAGTGTCTTTATCAGGCCTGATTTCTATGAGAATAAGTGCAAATGTTTATTATGCTATTAAATAGAGGCTGCTTTAGTCACAGAATGGGATGCCAGTGCCACAAAAACCAGAGAGCATGCACAGCAAAAGTGTCTTTATCAGGCCTGATTTCTATGAGAATAAGTGCAAATGTTTATTATGCTATTAAATAGAGGCTGCTTTAGTCACAGAATGGGATGCCAGTGCCACAAAAACCAGAGAGCATGCACAGCAAAAGTGTCTTTATCAGGCCTGATTTCTATGAGAATAAGTGCAAATGTTTATTATGCTATTAAATAGAGGCTGCTTTAGTCACAGAATGGGATGCCAGTGCCACAAAAACCAGAGAGCATGCACAGCAAAAGTGTCTTTATCAGGCCTGATTTCTATGAGAATAAGTGCAAATGTTTATTATGCTATTAAATAGAGGCTGCTTTAGTCACAGAATGGGATGCCTCACAGCAGACTTAAGATCAGTTCAGTATATATGCACAGTTAGTTACTATAAGCAGCCTGAAAACGCTAACAAAGGCTGGATGAAAAAAAAAAATTCTCCCTGTCAGCCAGCTCCGTTTTTCCTACCTTTCCCTGGCTTTCTGTCTGTCTCCTGTCTGTCTCCTGCCTGTCTCCTGCCTGTCTCCAGCCTGTCCCTGTCTGTCCCTGTCTCCAGCCTGTCTCCAGCCTGTCTAACTGCCTCAGCTACACAGCGTTCTGTCTGTCTGTCACGAATGCAATAGAGAAATGAGGAAAAGCAAGATGGCCGCCGTTAAATACCGCTGTGTGACGTCACCGGGCTTGCTGGCTGCTGATAGGCTGCATGTGACTGCCCCAGCTTGCACTGGCGCGGGATACATGTCCAGACATGTCCCGCCCGCCATCTTAGAATGCCTGTAATGTAAATGAATGGATGTTAAAGGAAAACTTCGAGTGATCGAATCGCGGGGAAATTCGGATTCGATCCGAATCGAATTTTTCCTGAAATTCGGATCGAATCCGGGTTCGTCCGGATCGATTCGCTCATCCCTAATCACCAACAATCTTTATTAATATATAAATAAAAGTTCAATACAATGTAAAGCTGTTACGTGCTAGATCCAAGGTTCTAAACTTCTTGTATTGGGGGTCAGGACTAAACTGACCAGATGTCTCATTTTGAGGCACCTTGTCCCACTGCCCCCCTAAAAATGTCCCACTTTCCTGACATAAGTAGGAAGGCTATCAGTCCGTTTACAACTGAGGCCCTGCTCAGTAGTAGAATGTTTGTATTGGATGAGCGTTAGGTCAGTCACCCCCAAACTTTACATACCAGAGATATCCAAGTTGTACATTAAAGGGCCAGTCCAGCCAGACTGCCAGTTTGGAAAGTCTCCCCCACCCTGCCACCCCTGCCTAGTACCGAGGGGGGTTACATAAGAAAAAAAACACTTACCCCAGCCACAATCCAGCGCCAATGATCAGGCACCACCATCTTTCCTCTAGCTGCTCATGCTGCAATGAATGGGTGCGAGTGGGAGTGTGCACAGAATGGGTATTGTGCTGTATGGTGGCATGAGCGGCTGAAAGAAAGATGGCATTGCCCGATCATTAGCGCTGGATTGCAGCTGAGGTAAGTGTTTTTTATGCAACTTTGAAAGTGGCTTGTGTCCAACGCGTTTTCAGCCACGCCACCAATGTGCTTCCCATCCAACCAATGAGTTAATGAGTTAATGTCTGGGGCAATAGCATCACTGAGACAAATCATGGGCAGGGGCAGATAGGACCACATTGTGATGGTATTTAAAAGGAAAGTCCAAAATGATGTCCTCAAGAGAGTATTTTATATTATTTTCTTATGTTAGCAAATGTGTGTTTTATGGAAGCAGTTTTCACTTTCTGCAATCTGTTGCCATTAGCAACCGTACACCATGTCTGTACACCAAGAAGAGAAAAGTGAGCCCTGTACACATAGAACACTGCTGCTGGTTATATGTAAGGTTGAATAAGCTCCTTCACCTCAGCAGGGGTCTTTGTGTGCAGGGCTCATTTCTCTTTTCTTTGCTTTATTCATGAAGGGATAGCAACAGGTAGTGCCTTGTAAGCGACAGGTAGCGGCAGGTAGCAGCAGGTGAACGCCAGACACGGCACGCAATTCCACATTTATCAAGCCGATTATGGTGAGTGACTGGAACAGCGCCATGTAGCGTACGATTCATCATTACCCAAGGTTCAACGTAGAGCGCCGGCGTTCAGGCTTGCAGAGCGCCACATATTACCTGTCGCTACCTGTCGCTCTCTCATACATTTCAATGGACAATACATTTCTTCACTTTAAACTGGGTTTTATTTTATTTTTTAAATTATCAAAATAGTTGCGTCACCTCTCATGGCCTATTTAAAGTCATTTTTGTAAACGTTTTTGATTCATAATATTTTTATGCAGAATTGTCAATGTAATAACAATGTAATTCCATATTTTTTCGCTTTGTTACTAGTGGATACATGTTCCACTAGATCTGGGCTACAACCACCTGATTTTGTGCGCCGGCGCTGTGTGAGGCTATTTTTTTTATGAATATGGTGTGAGTCAGTCGCACTGAGCTGGCACTACCGTTTGCTCCCATACTGCGCTGTACTGGTGTTAGAGCGACTCACACAATATATTCATCAATGGCGGCCAGCGACTGAGACGCTCTGAAACAGCGAACTAAGGCCGAGCACAGCGACTACTAGTGGTCCCTCTCAATGCCTCGCTACAGACGCTCATCTGTCAGTACCTGGCGCTAGTAATGAATCAGCCTGTTAGTGTACGGTTGCCAATAGCAACGGGTTGCTTCCATGAAACACACATTTTCTAACATATGAAAATACTAAAATAAAATACTATTTCAGCTCAGCACCTCGAAGACATCCTTTTGACAAAAACAATATAGATATTTACAAAAATGACATTGAAAGTGGACTTACCATTTAAACAGTAGTATTGTAGGGAGGGGTGGGTACACATAATGCTGAGGCTATAGCACTGCAGGGGCTGAACATGGGCGGAAGATACAGGGGAGCTGGCCATGGGTCGCAGGGAATGAGAATTGGAGTCAGGTAGAAGAAAGTGTAGAAGCAGCATACAAAAATTAGAAATAGAATTCTAGCACACGTTCCAGATAAGATGGGCTGAATGTTGGGGGGTACACCCAGCCTAGCTGGTCCCAGAGCATTGCAGCCCACCTATATTTCTCTAGGCTCTTCCTACAGCCAGTCCACCCCTGCCTCTCAGATTCAAATATATCCAGTTTAACTAGATGCCTCTCAGCTTATATCAACTACAGTAAGCTGAATGGGGAAACTCAGCCCACCTCCACTGCAAGATGGGGACATGAGACCTGTACTGTGGAATAAAAGCTCTATAAACTCATCTTGGAATGGGTTTGCCTGCTAGCTCCCAAGCTGAATAAAATTGAAAGGAGGTGTATTGCGAAATTCTTTAATATTAAAAGAACGCCATATGTCCCTCGTAGCATACAATGGTCTGTGGTGCAGAACAGATAACAGGGGAGCTGGATTGATCAAGATGGGCGATTCTAGGGTTCTGATATGTCTGATAGTTCTGGGCAGGGGAAAAAGAAGATGGTGGAATGGAGGCACAAGTGCCATCTATAATTAGTAAAGGTAGATAGATGGGCAATGAAAGAGTGGGTCATCAGTTGCATCTGTGATAAAAGTGGCTGACAGCACTGGAGAACTACACTTCTATGGAGGCTTTGAAAAACAAGCATCACAGCACTAAATGGTAAAATTAAACAGTTGAATCAGAGCAGGTTGGAATACAGTGATGGATGGGTGCAGGATTTCACCAGGATGAAAACTACAAATGATGTAGGAAATGCTAACTCGTGCAGGAGGGGAAAGATCGGATAAAAATAAGGGTCAGTAGCCAGAAGCCTGAATAAGTATGTTAATCTAGGGTCATGACCAAGTCTATTGGCCTGATGCAGAGCCTCCTCGTTCAGCTATCCCGTGCGTTTTCCCGTTATTTTTGGGCTGTGATCGGGTCAGGAAAGGGTGCTACGTTGCTTTTTGTGTGCGTGTATGCGCTCAGGTGTTTCTGCAGGCGCCTTTCTGATTGTTGGCTCGCAAGAGGCTGAACTCCGTGAAAATGGACTGGCCATGATTGGTCCATTTTTTTATTGATTCAGAGCCTTGATTTCCGATTGAAACAAGCCCAATTTAACGAGGGTCTCGACGCTTCACTTACGGGCAGTCTTAGCAGCCATATTTGAACTTTGTGACTTGGAAATGTCTGCTGTGCGTGAGCATCAAAGGCGTCAGCTACGCGGCCTGGTTGTTTTGAGCATGGTTCAAAAAACATTAAGGAAAAAACTTAAGCAAAAAATTAACCCTAAAAATGGACCAAAAAGAAAAACCCCTAGATAAGCATAACATACTTACAAGGCAAAACTGATGATGTTTTTCATTCACAGATCAAAGAAAAGGGCAACAATTAGCACCAAAAAGAGCCTCCTGCCTGTGCTGTTCTTCAAAATGTTAAAAAAAAAAAAAAATTGTACAATTTAAAAAAAAATTCTTTGACAATTTCTTTAAAAAAATGTAAGTAAAAAAAAAACAAACAAAAAATTGGGGTGTGTTCTCTTTCCTTCTCTGTTCTCACAACATAACAATACAGTTACATGTCCCAAAAGGTAAGTATATGGGACAAGGAATAGGAGGAAGACGAAGGATAAGAAGAAGAAGGAGAAGAGATTAAGGTAAGCATTAAACACAGGGAAGAAGAAGAAGGAGGAAAAGAGATTAAGGTAAGCATTAAACACAGGGAAGAAGAAGAAGAAGGAGGAGAAGAGATTAAGGTAAGCATTAAACACAGGGAAGAAGAAGAAGGAGGAGAAGAGATTAAGATAAGCATTAAACACAGGGAAGAAGAAGAAGAAGAAGGAGGAGAAGAGATTAAGGTAAGCATTAAACACAGGGAAGAAGAAGAAGAAGAAGGAGGAGAAGAGATTAAGGTAAGCATTAAACACAGGGAGGAGGAAGAAGAAGAATATTAGTTTAAGGTAAGTTTTGGTGTTGGTAAAAGTGTCAGTTTGATGTATGAGGGAAGCTTGAGGGAGGACTAGGGATGTGCGCTTGCGTGGACCCAGATTGTCAACAGGAAATCCATGGAAATGTAAGTATACATGGAAAAACAATCGGAATCGGAGTGAAAACGGAAACAGATGGCAAGAAGCTACGTTTGGAAACGCATTAAAAAGGAGCCAAAAACGGATCATCCGTGTGAACGGCAACGGAACCCACGACCACACGGAAAGCACCCGAGAGGGGAAAAACACTTCCCGAATGAAGACACATAAATGGATCAGTAACGGAGCTCTCCCGACGGCGGCTCTGAATCACATTTGAACCCCGAGACAAGCGGAATGAAAACGGGACTTCAGAGAAACGGAACAAAATAAGGTCAGATCGGGGGAGGCTCTGCATCAGGCCATATGTGTATATATGTATATATATATATATATATATTATATATATATTGTATATATATATATATATATATATATATATACTGTATATATACTGTATATATATATATATATATATATATATGTCTATATAGACCTTGGCTGACCTGCCTGCTTTCTTGTCCCCCCCCCCCCCCCCACCTGGGTTTCATCTTCATCTCACCCTCACAGACATACATACAGGGTCAACCCCCCAAATGTGTCCTTTTCTACTCACTCCCCTCCCCCCACAGTAATAACTACAGAGTGCTTTGAGTCATAAAATCTCCAGAATGGTTGGAAAGCAAAATAAAAAAAATGCATCAACAGATCCCAATGTCAGAGAGCAAGTTTCTCTCCTGTATGTGCCCCAACCCCTCCCTTGGGATGTGTTCAGCCGGAATCATATAGCAAAAATGAGATTGGAATGTTCTGAGACAGGCTGTGATACCAAAACCAGCTCCCTGGTAGGAGGACAGGCATCAGCACTGGGCGTACCTGGACAGGCACTGGGGCCTCTGCACTTTGGGAGGGTCATTAGGAGAGCCTTTCTTTTTCTTTTATTTTCCTTTCTTTCTGTCAGTCCTTCTATTCTTTGTTTCTTTCTTTCATATGTTCGATCTGCCATTCATTTTCTTTCTTTTTTATTCCCTTTCTTTCCTTCTCTTTTTCTGCCATTCTATCTCTATACATTCCTGCTTTCTCTTTTCTGTCATTCTTTTTATTATTTCTTTGTTTCATTCATGTACTCATTCTCATTCTTTCTGGCATTCATTCTATACTATTGTTCTTTCTTTCTGATATTTTTTCTTTCTTGTTTTTTTCTTTGTTTCTGTTTTTGATCTATCTCGTTTTCTTTCTTTCTTTTTCTTTCTCTTTTTGTCATTTCTTCTATCCTTTCTTTTGTCTTTATTTTTATTACTTCATTCTTTTTTCTTTCTTTCTTTCCCGTTGTTTCTTATTTCTTCTATACTTTTATTCTTTCTATTTCTATTTATTGCATGCAACTTTACTACCATGTACGGAGTGTCATACCACACTGCAAGGGCCCCACTGAGACTATTTCCCAGGGGTCTGCATAAACCTGGAGCCGGCCCTGTCTGGCAGAAAGGGTAGGGCGACCCCCTCGCTAGGGCCTAAAAGCCTGGCTGGCAAGAATGCCGAGGGACACTTGTATCTTATCATCAAGAATAATGTACACTCCTTTTTAACATCTATGCAGGAGGAGACCAGGAACCGTAGGTCATTGAAAAAAGTGTGAGGACTGACAGACAATTGATTCGGTCAAACCACAGCCCAGACAGACTCATAAGTATTGATTTTCCATTTTTTTCTGTTTCTCTTTTTTGGTTGAGTTTCTATCTACTTATTGTACCATGTTTTATAGTTAATCCTGCTCACATTTTTCTTGTTGTTTTGTGTTTTTTCTGTTTATTTTAAATCAATTCTGTACAGCAAAGGGTCACTGATGTTCTGAATAAATGATCTAAAAAAGCTTGCGCTAGTTCAGAAGAGCCTGGCTACATTACTCGCCTAAGACGCTCGATCTCCCCCTGTCTGGAAGTGGTTGTTGGTCGATTGATTTATTTGATCTGATTGTATTATATGTGGCTTAGATAGTGGAGAACACGCCACTTCTTTGTGTTCTGGTGGCAGCATTGTATAGCCACACATTGTATATGACACACGTGGGGTGCGATTACCCGGTTTGATCAGGCGAACGATCAAAAGGTCACAAGGGTCAAGATGAACTAAATGTAAACTTAGATGTTTTTAAATAGCTTCCCCCTCTTTCCTTTGGTACAGCCCTTGACTTGAACAGTTGATACTGGAACATATATTGGTGTAGCATGCCACATGAATAGTGACCCACACAGTGCACAATATCACCGCTGTGAATTACAGTAGCAAATCTGGTTTTCAAAGTAGTCAGTGAATGCAAAAGTAGAAGATTTACATGGGCGCCAGTTGCTTTGATCAGAGGCAAATTTTATTACCGACACAAGTAACCATTACTTTTCCAGAGGAGGGTTCCTAAATTAGGACTCTTTTAGAACACAGTAAAGCTTCTTTCTCCTTACCGGGTAAGCCCCTAATCATGGCTCCTTGTTTAGGAATTAGTTCCCACAAAGAGTGCATAAAATTCAGTGGTGGACAAGGGCAGAGATAGTCTTCTCCTACCTGAGTCCTAATGGAGAGACTCCACCTGTACCCTGTATCCCCAGGTTCTCTTGATATTTGAGAAGAGACACAACTGTACCTTGTATCCATCAGATTCACACAAAGGGGCCAGTCAGACTAACTGCAGATGAACCACAACGGACGTGTATGCAGACCTTTTACTGATCTAGTTTATTAGACCATCTCAAAGAATTTTATAGAACACCTAATGACCTAATATAGCTAATATATATAATATTATCACCCAAACTTTTAAAGCTAAGAGGCCGATTCATTAACAGCGGCAGGTAGCGACAGTTGAGCGACTGTAGCGGCATTTTCAGAGCGCCCGCTAGTAGTCGCTGTGCTTGGCCGTTGTTCTTTAGTTGATAGCGACTCAGTCGGTTTGCCGTAATGTTGAATATTGGGTGAGGAGTCGCTATTTGACAGGTTCCGCGCTGTATGGGAGCGCATGATAGCGACTGGTCAGAGCGACTGGCTTCCACCATATTCATTAACAAATCACGCTAAAAAAATTCTCGTGCTGTTAAATGCATGTTTAAACCCCAGAGCGCTGGCGGCGATGGGTTAAAAGTAGTTTTTTAACCCCCAAACAACCATATTTTTGGAAACCAAAAAAAACACGTTTTTTAAGTAATTTTGTAATATGAATACATTAATATCAGACCTGTAATATCAATTCTGTACTTTTTTTTTTTTTTTTTTTTTACCTTAAAAAATTATTAAAAATGGCCACAGAATTTTTCACATTTAAAAAAAAATAAAATAATAATAACAATTAATTATGAATATTTAAAAATTGTTCCATTGAAATGCCAGGTAGCGAGAGGTCATACCTGTCGCTGTTCAAGGTCGGACGCTGGCGCTGTGGGCTGAGACTGGAATAATGATGAATGAGTGGCTATCTGGCGCTATCTCAGTCGCTAAGCAGGATTGCCTTGATAAATGTGTGATTGTGGTGGGGAGCCGGCGTTCTCGTGGCGGGGTCCGTCATTACCAGCCGCTCACTAGTCGCTACCTGTCGCTATCCCTTGTTAAATAAGGGCCTAAGTAAGGGGGGCAGGGTTAGAACACCTCACCTACATTGGCATAGTTGCTTAATTTCCTAGTATGTCCTCTAAGAGTTTTAGAGCTATTTGTAAGGGTTCCCAAGAGGACAAGCCTGAAAAGTATTAAAGTACTAAACTGCTAATTTGGAGCATTTGAAAGAGATGCATGAATATTACTCAGAGCCCCCTAGCAAGACCTTAGAAAATAGAAAGAGAAGTGAAGCACAAGCTATGAATAGCAATGATGATGAGGAATAGTGTGGAGGAGTTCAGCCTGCAGCCAGACCCAGTGAAGCTTGAAGATAAGGGAGAAATGCTTGAGGAGGTAATAATCAGTGGTAGTAATTCTCTAATTAAATAGAGGACAGGAGAGAACAGAGGAGGGCAATACTGTTATCTGGTTGGCTTATCATGTTTATAATTAATGTCAGATTGTGTAATTCGGCAGCTTTACCCACCTGTCAAAAAGGAACTTCTTTGTTGACTGGTCACATCACACATCCTGTTTACTGTCTTTTAATGAGTGTCTATTTAATTACCTAGGCAGGATGGTATCTAGAATCTACTCTCTTCCAGTTCAGGTATATTAGCTTCTAAATCACTGCTCAGGTAATAAAAATGAAACCTTTTCTATAAACTGAAATTGTTTTATTAACATGGCACCTCTCTTTTTCACATCTCTTCAATCGTTTTAGCAATGATAAATAAACTTGTACTAAAATATGTTTCTTGCTTTATTTCAAAATGAGGGATGAGTTTAAATAAGGTGTGATTCAGTAAAGAGAGGAAGTTAGAGCATGATCTGTAAATTTTCACAAAGTGGCAAAGTGGAGGCTGATTCACTAGCTAGTAGACGCTGTAAGTGGGTATCGGGTGCTGTAACAGAGCTCCTCAGTCGCTGTAGTAACCTGGCCGGCATTGATGAATGTGATGTATGTTGGGGGCTCTAACAACAGTACAGTGCTGTAGCGAACAAAATGTAGCGCCAGCTCAGTGTGAACGACTCTCGGCGCTCCATGTCATACTCAAAAAAGGACACTCACACAGCGTCGGCGCTCTAAATCTGGTCGCTATAGCATAGAGCACCAGGCGCTGTGTGATTAAAGTCTATTTTTGAACACATATACACCAGTAACAAAGAGAAAACACATGGAATGACAATGTTTAAACAATGTGACAATAACACTTTAGTGCCAGACCTGTAATGACAATTCTGCATAACAATATTGAAAGTCAAAAGAGTTTCTAAAAGTGTTTGTTTGCAGCCAGGAGGGGTCACACAATGATTTGACAAAAAAACAGCTAGAACGCCAACGCTATACACTGAGCCGCCTGTAATATTACATCAGACGCTACATGGGGCTGTTAGAGTCGCTCACCAGATTTGCTTTCATAAATGTGGTTTAGAGTACAGCGCCCGCCGTTCACCAGACGCTGCCTGCCGCTATGAGGCACTACCTGGCGCTATCCATTCATAAATAATCCCTTTAAAGTCATTGTCCTAGCACACTCAAACGTATTCCCATTGATTAGGGTTGTTCAGATTTTTTTCCTCTTTAACAACATAGTCATATTGCCAGAGTAATAACAAAATCATTTTCACCTTGTGTTCCTCATGTCCTCTGCGATGGGGGTAGCGGTGCTGAATGATACAGGAACACGGCGAGGCTGATTTATTAATAGCGACATGTAGCGACAGTTGAGCGACTGTAGCGGTATTTTCACAGCACCCGCTAGTAGTCGCTGTGCTTGGCCGTTGTTCGGTTGTTGACAGCGACTCAGTCGGTGTGGCTAAATGTTCAATACAAGGTTACAAGTCGCTATTTGACAGGTTCCGCGATGTATGGGTGCGCATGATAGCGACTGGTCAGAGCGACCAGCTTCCACCATATTCATCAAAAAAGCACGCTCAAAAAATTAAAGCGCTGTGAAATGCATGTTTAAACCCCAGAGCGCTGTTTGTGGGTGCTGATACCAAGCAGGCTTGGGGAGGTCTTCGGATACTCCTAATGTTCTGGCTCAGATGTTTTAGGTTTTGGCTATTTCTCCTCCTGAGGTGGTTCCACAGCAAAAGGGGGAATTTTTCAAAGAATCCAGGCCGCGCTTGGAATTTCCTAACCAAAAGCATTTTGATGGGATTATTGCTAAGGAATGGGAGAGGCCTGCCCGGCTCCCAGGTGTCCCTCAGGGTTGGGACAAAAAATATCCCTTTCCTTTGGATACGGTTAAGCGTTGGGCGTCCCCTCCCGAGGTGGATGCACAGATTCTGGGTTTATCCAACACTACTGTTTTAAATTCTCCTGATTGCTCCACGCTTAAAGATGGTGAGGATAAACGCATTGACCAAATGGCTTGTCATGGTTTTGCCAGTGTTGGGTCAGCCATGAGACCGGTTTGTGCTTCAGCGCTGCTGGTGGTGGCTACCAGGTCGGTGGTCAGGGACCTGTTGACTTCTTCCGGGTTAGATCCGGATAGTGACGAGTTCCTTGGCCTTAAAAGGTGTGAATTGTTTTTGTCATTTGTACTAGCCGCCTTGGATGACACACTGATGATGTGTGGCAGAACGTCGGCTCTATTGGTGACTATTCAGCGTTCAGTTTGGTTGCGCCAGTGGGCGGCTGATTTTGTGTCTAAAAAGTCGCTGACCGCTCTTACCTTTGTGGGATTACGGCTCTTTGGTGAGAAGTTGGATTCAGTTGCCAAGGGTGGTAAGTTACCTCAACGCAAAAAACAGCGTCATTCCTTTAGTGGGGCTAGAGCTGGAAGAGGAATTGTTTTCCCCGCAGCCAGAGGAGATTCCTGGAACAGGGGCAGAGGACGTGCCCGCCCAGGATACAGCTGGGGCTCTAAGCCCAAACCCGCTGCCAAGCCAGCTCAGCAATGAGGGGGCGCCCTCACCCATGTGGGTGGGGGGACGGCTGCAACACTTCTCCCAGGTCTGGGACCGGGAGGTCTCGGACAGATGGACCTCCCGGGTGGTGACTTCCAGCTACAAGCTGGAGTTCGAGCTCCGGCCCCCTCCCAGATTCCTCAGGTCTCGGGTGCCTTCGGACCTTCTGGCCGCGCAGGAGCTCCAGGCATCAGTAAAGAGTCTGTTGGATATGGCAGTTATTTGCCCAGTGCCCCCCTCAGACAGGGGTCGGGGCTTTTATTCCAATCTGTTCACGTTGCCCAAGAAGGACGGCTCAGTTCGACCCATTCTGGATCTAACGATCCTCAACAGGTTCGTCCGTCCGCGGAAATTTCGCATGGAAACGCTGCGTTCAGCTATCCATTCTCTTCGGCAGGGGGACTTTCTGACGTCCGTAGACATCAAGGACGCCTATCTGCATGTGCCGATTTTTCCAGCGCACCAGAGATTTCTCAGGTTCGTGGTGGAGGATCGGCATTTTCAGTTTGTGGCACTTCCTTTCGGTCTTACCTCGGCTCCAAGGGTTTTCACCAAGGTGCTGGCCGGGGTGATGGCTCTCCTCAGAGCCCAGGGTATTCGCATTGTCCCTTATCTGGACGACCTTCTCATTATGGCATCTTCCTTCAGCCAAGCGGTATTGGACACCAGAACTGTGGTGTCCACTCTGGAGAGATTCGGGTGGGTGATCAACTACCCCAAGTCATCCCTTTCTCCGTCCAGGTTAGTGTCTCTTCTGGGAATGTCCCTGGATACTTCCCAAGCCAGGGTGTTTCTTCCTCAGTCCAAGGTTCTCTTGATTCAGGAGTTGGTTCGACTCCTCCTGTCTATCCCTCGTCCGGCCATCAGACTGGGGATGAGGCTGGTGGGATTGATGGTAGCCTCCTTCGAAGCGGTTCCCTTTGCTCAGTTCCACACAAGGACACTCCAGCTCCATCTGTTGGCGGCCTGGGACGGGTCGCCACTGTCGTTGGATCAGTCCTTCCTGATGACCCCCCGAGTTCGGTGCTCCCTTCAGTGGTGGCTGGATCCAATCAATCTGTCGAGGGGCAGATCCTTTCTGGCCCCTTGTTGGGAGACGGTCACCACGGATGCCAGTCTATCAGGATGGGGGGGTTCTGGAAGGATCATCTGTTTCAGGGACTGTGGGGGCCTCAGGAGGCACACGAGTCCATCAATGTTCTGGAATTGAGGGCCATCAGGATGGTTCTGTTTCGCTTGACTCATCAGTTGCAAGGATTGCCGGTTCAAGTCCGGTCGGACAATCAGACGGCGGTCGCCTACATCAATCACCAGGGAGGGACTCACAGCAGGAGTGCCCTCAAGGAAGTGTCTTTGATTCTGGCCTGGGCGGAGACCCACGTCCCATGCATTTCAGCAGTTTACATTCCGGGAGCGGAGAACACGGAGGCGGACTCTCTGAGCAGGTTCTCAGCTCACCGGGGGGAATGGTCTCTCAGCCCCAAAGTGTTTCGCTTGATTTGTGTCAGGTGGGGGTCCCCGGTGGTGGACCTCTTTGCCTCTCGTCACAATCACAAACTTCCGACATTTGTGTCTCTCTCACGGGATCCACTGGCTCTGACAGTGGATGCCATGTCTCTGAACTGGAGGGATCTGGGGTTTCTGTATCTGTTCCCTCCGTTTCCCTTGGTGGCCAGAGTGGTGCTTAAGCTGGCCCTGGAGGGTGCGTCAGCAATTCTGGTGGCTCCAAGGTGGCCAAGACAGGTTTGGTTCGCAGATGTGGTAAGGTTAGCAGAGGATCAGTTCGTTCTGCCCCTGCTGCCGGATCTGCTCACCCAGGGTCAACTACGTTATCCCAATTTACCAACGCTGGCTTTGAAGGCGTGGCTGCTGAAACCTCCATCTTGAAGGAGGAAGGTCTTTCCGATGCTGTGATTCAAACTCTTATTAGTGCTAGGAAGCGGTCTTCCTCTAATATCTACGATAGGACTTGGAGGTCTTATATTGATTGGTGCAAGATCAGGGCGTTGCCTTGTAGGGAATTTTCCATCTCCAGAATCCTGGAGTTTCTTCAACATGGTCTGGACCTGGGGCTCCAGCTTAGTACTCTGAAGGGGCAGGTTTCTGCCCTGGCGGTGTTCTTTCAAAGGTCATTTGCCCTACGTCCTTTGGTTAAGACTTTTTTCCAGGGAGTCACGCACGTGCGGCCTCCTAGAAAACCTTTGCTCCCTGTTTGGGATTTGAATTTAGTTCTTTCTGCTCTTCAGGATTCTCCTTTTGAGCCCTTGAATGATATTGCCTTGTCTTCACTTACGCAGAAGGTGGCCTTTTTGGTAGCCATCACTTCGGTTAGGCGTGTCTCTGAGTTGGAGGCTTTGTCCATTCAAGCCCCGTACTTTGAGGGGCATCAGGACAAGGTGGTTTTTAGTTTCAAGTCCGATTTCCTTCCTAAGGTTGTTTCTGCCTTTCACCTAAACCAAGACATTGTTCTGCCTTCTCTGTGTCCTAATCCCAGCAATGACAAGGAGAGGGCTCTGCATTCTTTGGATGTGGTTCGTGTTGTGAAGTATTATTTGGAGGTAACATCTTCCTTTCGGAAGATGGATGCCTTTTTTGTGGTGCCCTCCGGGCCCCGAAAAAGGCTTGGCGCCTGCCAAGTCTTCCATTAGTAAATGGATCTGTCAGACCATAGTTGGGGCCTATTCTGCCAAAGGGAAGGTACCCCCTTTTCGTATTACTGCTCATTCTACTCATGCAGTTGGGGCGTCCTGGGCTTTTCAGCACCAGGCTATGTTGAGCAAGTTTGTAAGGCTGCTACTTGGTCTTCTGTTCACACTTTTTCCAAGTTTTACAAGGTTGATGTTCGGGCCTCAGCGGATGCTGTGTTTGGCCGCAAAGTTCTGCAAGCTGCAGTGGTTTAAGTTGTGCCTTGTTGCCTTGTTTTGGATCCCCGCCCTTTATGGACACTGCTGTTGGATGTCCCACACGTTATGAATTTCTTGAAGCGGGGTGTGTGACATACTTCGAATAATACCATTTTGTGAATACTCACCTGTAAAATGGGTATTGTAAGTATGTCACACACCCCGCTTCACCCTGCCCTTTTGTATTCTGGATACTTTATATGGTGAACTTTGCGTTGTTATGCTTTGTGTTGGGCTCTTCCTGGTCCCTTACCTTACTGCTGTTCTTATACTGGGTAATGAGTGGGAGGTCCCAGGTATTTATGGACCGGGAGGGGCTCTCTTTTTTCCTTGCATCTCTGCATATCGCCCTCTACAGGTCAGTATTACCCACACGTTATGAATTTCTTGAAGCGGGGTGTGTGACATACTTACAATACCCATTTTACAAAATGGTATTTTTTTAACCCCCAAACCACCATATTTTTGGAAACCAAAAAAAAAAATTATTTTAAATAATTTAGTAATATGAATACATTAATATCAGACCTGTAATATCAATTCTGTACATTTTTTTACATTTTTTTTCCCTTAAAAAATGATCTAAAATGGCAGAAGTGGTCACAGAATTTTTCACATTTAAAAAAAAAAAAAAACATTAATGACAATTAATTATTAATATTTAAAGATTGTTCCATTGAAATGCATTGGAGAGTGCCAGGTAGCGAGAGGTCATACCTGTCGCTGTTCAAGGTCGGACGCTGGCGCTGTGGGCTGAGACTGGAATAATGATGAATGAGTCGCTATATGGCGCTATCTCAGTCGCTAAGCAGGATTGGCTTGATAAATGTTTGATTGTGGTGGGGAGCCGGCGTTCTCGTGGCTGGGCCCGTCATTACCGGACGCTCACCAGTCGCTACCTGTCGCTATTCCTTCATAAATAAGGGCCTATGTGCATTGCATTGGAGTGAGCTGGGCATGAGTGGCAGTGAGGAGGGTTCCAGTCTAGCCTATTACTAAGAGAGGGTGACACAAGCCTTAGATTTGTGGTTGGGATCAGGGGGGGCACTGGGGGCAGCACTAGGGAGGGGGAAATGCCTCTTCCTTTTAGTATCCAGAGCAAAGAGACAGCATGGGACTGGCATTGCATTGCGTAAGCTGCCAGGGAAATTATTTTAAAGCTTGACTGGACAATACCTTTTTTACTTTAACGGGTGTGGTCCCTCTGTCTGCTGATAACAAGAAGCTCAGGGAAGCATCCGGAACGCTGAAGCCCCCTCGCACCTAATTTGTTTTTAAAAGGAAAACTTTAGTAAATCTTAAGTCGAATTGGATAGATACTGGCCCCAAATAAAAGCTTCAGGTGTTAATAACTAAAATAGTTTCACTTTTATAAACTTTGGTAATATTTTTTGCTCTTTTTTGGATCAGACTCTTCTGTCTTCACATCCCCTCTCTCCATTCTCTCCTTTTCATATTCCTTCCATCAGTCACACTCTTCCACATTTCCTCTGCCCCCCTATTTTTTTATATCCCATCCATTATTCTCCACTCCACATTCCATTCATTTCCACATTGTCTCTGCCCACTTTTTCTGCATTATCGCCATCTTTCTTTTTTCCACAATGTCTGCTTCACTTCATTCCACTTTTGCTACAGCTCTCTCTTTGTTAAACGCTCCCTCTAACTTTCGCTCTTTTCCAGATTTTCATGTTTGTCTTTTTTCTGCATTCCCTCTGTCCCCTTTTTTTACATATTTTATTTATTATCCTTCTCAAACTATTTACCATTTGTTTCTCTAGAGCAGGGTACTCAACCACTTCTTGTAAAGGTCCATTTAAAGGCATCCGCTGAGAGATGAAGTTCCAGACGAATGGCTGTCGTGGGTGGGGGAGTGTATAGTTATAAATCAACACACTGGAGGAGGGGCTATAGATTCCCCATACAAAACTTAAAAAGCTGCTTGCCCCCCACCCTAAGAATCATATTGGGCAATAGGAAAAATACAGGAGCTTTCTTTTTTTGGGCCCCACAAAACCTACAGCTCTGGCCCGCAGCATACTGCTGGGCTTGGGGGATGAGATGGTGGGATAGTGATAGATGGGGCTGAGCCAGGATGGGGGGAAGGGTTAGATGGGGCAAAGAGATTGGGAAACAAAGTTTGTATGTACCCTATGCCACATCCCGCTAGTACTTCATATTGCAATGCTAGGTGCCAGGAGCCATGGCACTGGCAGGGAGACTAAGCACTACATCACCGATCAAAGGATGCAGCTCTGAGCACAGCAACACATAGGCAACCGAGGGCAGGGGTCCGGAAATCTGGCGCCAAGATCCGCATTTAGACCCAGGTCTGCCAGTTGAGTATCGCTGCTCTAGGGGATCTTTATAAAACAAGAAGTGGCAAATGAGGATATCATAATTCAAGGAACTTGGGCCAAGGAATGACCATGATAGCTCTGCACTGTGCTTTATATCCCATTAGACACATGAGCCTGTGAAGGCAGCATGATGAAGTGAGTTTTTCCTCCTTAAACCGGACCAACACCCGTTTTTACTTTAATGGGTGTTGGTCCCGCTGTCTGCTGATAACAAGAAGCTCGGGGGAGCATCCAGAACGCTGGAGCCCCCTCGCACCTAACCGCACAGAACGCTCATAAAACTCATCTTCTTCCCACGATTGGCCGCTGGGTGGTCACATGGAACGTAGTCGTGTCCTCTGTGTCGCCTACCGGCAGGACCTGCCCAGTTGACTGCCTGGTGGCCAATCGAGGGACTCCTATCCCGGCGCTGGCTGGTAATGAAGTTGAGTTGTTTTAGCACGTTCTATGCTGTTAGGTGTGAGGGGGCTTCTGCGTTCTGGATGCTTCCCTGAGCTTCTTGTTATCAGCAGACAGAGGGACCACACCCGTTAAAGTAAAAACGGGTGTTGGTCCGGCTTAAGGAGTCTACTTTTCTTACCCTACCAGACATTCGCAATAAAATCCAGTATCAAAGATGGGTGGGGGTACAGGAGTACAAGGCTGATTCATTGTAAACCTGAACAATCAAGCAATTTGCTAATGCAATAAAGATAAAAAGCACATTTACTTTTGAGTTCTTACATCAGTCCCTAGCTTTGGTCTAGGGCAGGGGTACTCAAATGGCGGACCGCGGTCCGAATCCGGACCGCAGACGCCATTTGTCCGGACCGCTGCCCAGGGCTGGTGTAGTGTCAAGGCCACATCAGCCCGGGATCCGGCAGTGCCGGTGACAATTGCCGGCCGGGGCTGTCAGAGCTGGGGGCGGGCACATTCAGGCAAACAGTGAGCGAGCACGCCCGCTACCGTCACATCCCACCAAACAGGCAGAGACAGGCAGCGTTCACCTCCACTAAGCCGGACTGTGGCGATGGCCCCCGCCTGTGGTCCCCTGTTCGGGCGCCGCTTGATGACGCGCTGTCTCCTCCTCCCGCGGCTGCCCTGGACTCAATAGTCGGGCTGGCTGGATATTGCGCACGGTGAGAGCGCGCCGTTCGGTGGCTGTTTCGGTTTGCGCCCTGGTGTGAGCCATGTTCCGGAGCTCCTGGGTCGAGCCTGAGGTAATTCCCCGCTAATATGTGTATGAAAAGCGTGCGCCGCCATGGTTTGTTCTATATAGCCGCCGCTTCCAGCGCTTGATGCGCCTGGGCGCGCTCGTCCTGTCCGGGCTGGCACTCTTACTTACACCCCCCCCCCGGACCTTCATCCCACTGCAGACCATGGTAAGTGGACCTCCACTGAAAGTAGTTGAGTACCCCTGGTCTAGGGTGTCTTATGGTACATTGATCTTCATTTTATGCCAGTAATCAGTAAAGTGACTCTCTAGTTAAAAAGGACTGGAAGATTGATCACAGGCCCCAGTACTCACCTGCTTCCATATTCCCATGCAGCTTTGTGGTCCCACATGACTGCCAGTACAAGTGAGGTTTAACAGTTAGGTTTGCACAGTGTTGTGCATCTGTAAGTTGCTGCTACAGGAACCTGCCATTGATATTCCACATTACCCAACTTGCCAAAATAATACATATCAATTAAACATATTTTTTTAACTAAACTTTTAACTAAAAGACTACATTGCTGTGAATGAATAAAATAAATCAATGAATTATATGTTAAATTATTTAAACTAAACTATTTACACTGCATGTGAACATGCATCACCTGGCAGATTCTGGCAGATTCTTTGACAGTAGATAAGCTTATCTTCCCCAGAAGAAAGGTATAGCATAGCATCCGAAACATTTGGTATTCTGCATTTTGTGCCTCCCAAAAATAAGATGATCTCTCTCTTAACTGTTCACCTTCTTTGTATGTTGTGCAAGAAGGCTTTATATAGCCATCACATTTTATTGTATAGTGTGTATCAGACATTGTTACTATTTGGTATTAATGGGAGGGAGGGATCAGGAGCAATGTTAGAAAATATTATTTTACAGAAAGAGTAGTAGATGCTTGGAACAAACTTCCAGCAGAGGTAGTTGAAAAATCAACAGTCACTGAATTTAAACATGCCTGGGATAAGCACACATCTATCCTAAGATAAAGAGAACATACAGTATACACATAAGGGCAGACTAGATGGACCGTATGGTCTCCTTCTGTCGTCAACCTTCTATGTTTAATGATTATACTGTATATATAAGAGCTCCACCTAACGACTTTAATGATAAAGCAGCCACAGCACTCAACCCTTGCAGACAAACCTATAATCTGTCTCTAAATCTGGTTAAAAACAGAGGTCTTAATCCACACACAGCTGCAGAAGTATGCTGAAGCTGCACCACCAGCGCCAAGGTGCCTCTGTGGGGTGCAGTCCTAACTCTAATATCTGAGACCCCCCTTTGGGACATAAAATGCAATAGATAAATTGGGAGCAGGCTTACCTGAAGTTGCCCTATAACCTTGAGTACAGCCCAGGTGGAAGGGTCGAAGGCCTTGCAGTACAGCCCTAGACTCCACACCCCATGTGCCTGCACAAAGACTCCTTGTATATTCTAATTTCCTGCTCACGTGCACCTTGCAGGTTAGTTATAAAATGGTCTCCACGCCTCCTTTGTTTCTTTTAGTGATATGTGAACTGCTGTACTCACATCCTTTGAATGCAACATGGACACTTACCCTTGAATGTCTAACAAATTGTCTTACTACATCTATGCGCTCACTGTAATTGCTGTGAACTTTTTTTAACCATATGATGGATATCCCCTTTGATCTAACCAGCTAACAATCTTTGATCTAGTTGTATCGGCTCTTTCTACAAATATTTTATGGTTTCTTAGCATTCCTATAAGAAAGGAAACATATGGGAATTATGCCTGAACCTACTCACCTTTGTAGAAATATATATCTCATTAGAGTCTAAAGCAGTGATGCACAACCTGCATCCCACACTGCCATCAGTTGTGGCAGGTGATTTTTTAGGAAAAATAAGGATGAATATTTTTGATTGCAAGTGTGCTAAAGCGGACCAACAGTCAAAAATGACTTAAACCAGACCAACACAACAAACAGGGCTCATATGCCCCCCTCCCCGGGGCGATTTAGATTGCTGCATGTAAACATTAATTTACCATAACTCCTGCTGTAGTCAATTTAAGAAACAAAATGGCGGCTCATGGATCTGCAGGTCACCTGCAAACAGGAAGTGCTGCTGGGCTTCCTGTTACTCCTCATTGTCAGTTATGTCAGTTGAATCCAGGCAGCAGCATGGCTGAGATGATGGGAGAGGAAGCAGCAAAATGGCCGCTACCTTTCTTTTCCAACTGTGCCAGGCAGTTGGTCTGGTTTAAAATGAAAAGCTCACCGAGATGCAGGCTGCAATTCACATTACAATGTCAACCTAGAGTTTAACTTTCCTCATTAAATTAGCATGACCACCACTGACTAACTAATACTTGTGTATGTGAACATTAAATTCATCCTTGGCCCTGCACTATGTAAACCAACATCACTAACACTATGTAGTAGTATAATCCAAATAACTGTAATGCAATCATTAAAATGAAAAAAAAAAATGTTTTATAATAAATCTAATTACCAAAAGAATCTTAAAAGTGGTGTGGAATAGGTGGTAAGAGTATCACTGGTGGTACTCAAGAGCATATCAGGTGGTACTTAGCAAGGTTGTAGACTGGCCTGTACCCCAATCTGATATGCAGCATGTATACTTTACCCACATATGACCCAGGTGGTACTTGGGATAATTAAAAAATGAGGACAGGTACCCCATGAAAAACAATTGGGAACCCCTGGCATTTTATTGCTACTATTCATGTAACAATTGCAGTACACTTAGGCCCTTATTTATGAAGGAATAGCGACAGGTAGCGACTGGTGAGCGGCCGGTAATGACGGGCCCCGCCACGAGAACGCCGGCTCCCCACCACAATCACACATTTATCAAGCCAATCCTGCTTAGCGACTGAGATAGCGCCATATAGCCACTCATTCATCATTATTGCAGCCTCAGCCCACAGCGCCAGCGTCCGACCTTGAACAGCGACAGGTATGACCTCTCGCTACCTGGCGCTCTCCAATGCATTTCAATGGAACAATCTTTAAATATTCATAATTAATTGTTATTCTTTTTTTTTTTTTTTTTTTAATGTGAAAAATTCTGTGACCACTAATGCCATTTTAGATAATTTTTTTAAGGTAAAAAAAAAAAAAATTGTACAGAATTGATATTACAGGTCTGATATTAATGTGTTCATATTACAAAATTATTTAAAAAACTTGTTTTTTTTGGTTTCCAAAAGTATGGTGGTTTGGGGGTTAAAAAACTACTTCGCCACCAGTGCTCTGGGGTTTAAACATGCATTTTACAGCGCAAGAATTTTTTGAGCGTGATTTTTTAATGAATATGGTGGGAGCCGGTCAATAGGGGCCAGTCGCTATCATGCGACTCCTCACCCAATATTCAACATTACAGCAAACCGACTGAGTCGCTATCAACTACCGAACAACGGCCAAGCACAGCGACTACTAGCGGGCGCTCTGAAAATGCCGCTACAGTCGCTCAACTGTCGCTACCTGCCGCTAATGATGAATCAGCCTCTTATTCACAGTCTTATATTGCAATGTAGTTCAAAGTTAGAATCCAATACTTATTATTTTCTGCTATAGTCCCTATTTATTTTCCGAAATCTCTAGCTGTAATAAGCCTACAGACGAATAGTTTATTGCTTTTATAATATAAAAAATATTTATATATCTTGCGTATCGCTCCTAAAAATGCCAGTAATTGTCTTCAACCCATGGTTGACCCTTTGCCTTTATATTGTTCGCAAACGATTACAGATACAAACATGTAGCACTTCTCTGGAGAAACACTGTTTCTCAGACCAGTGATATGCTCCCTATAAATATTTCAAGGCATGCTCCAGCTAGTAAAATATAATAATGTTTTAGGGATTAGGCCACAAAAACATGCTTTAAAATTAAACTCTGGTAATATATTTGAGCAGCTATAACCCAGCTTTAATATGCAGGCAGTATATTGTAATGTAATATACATAATTAAATCTGCGTGTACATAGGACACACAAATATATTACGGTAGAATTCTAGGCGGCACACTCTGCGCCGGATATTTATTTAGCTTTCTCCTTGCTAATAAACAAGGCAGAATACTAGATAAAATAGGAAAAGTATGAGTAGCTCTCTTTGAACTTTAAATGTCAAGCAAAAAAAACGTTAGCCAGGGATTCTGATCCTCTGAAATCCCTTCCAGGTTTTTTTTATCTGATTTGTAATATTAAATAAATAGAAAAATAAAATATGAACAAGTACAGTGTATGAACAAAAGGGTAAAGTGGTGTCAAGGCAGCCCAACAGCAGCGTCCTCGGCCAGTTTCATGTTACCGGTAAAAACTTGTTCATTGCATGACGAACACGAAGCACAGGTACAAAATGTTAAGGACTATGACTATGACTATGGGCACAGAGACCAAAGTTTTTACGTAAGTGTTTGACTTTGTGTGTTTTAGGAAAGTTACTTGGAAACCGAAATAAAAGCCACAATTTTCAGTCTTAGGGGGTTATTTAAGAACGGCTAGCGCCAGGTAGTGCTACGTTGTGGCAGGCAGCATCTGGTGAACACAGGGCGCTGTATGCAAAACCACATTAGAGAAAGAGAATCTGGCGAGCACCTCTAACAGCGCCATGTAGCGTCACATGTATTAATCCAGGCGGCTCAGTGTATGACGCCAGCGCTTTAGGCTCAGGAGCGCCAGTGTCATTCCATGTGTTTTCGCTTTGTTACTGGTGTATATGTGTTCAAAAACAGACTTTGATCACACAGCGTCTGTCGCTCTATGCTACAGCGCCCAGCTTTAGAGCGCTGACGCTGTGTGTGTCTAGTGTTTTGATAAGTATGGTGTGGAGCGGAGAGTGCTGGATGCATTGAGCTGGCGCTACCTCTATACTGTTGTTAGAGCGCACAATACACATCCCATTCATCATTGTCAGACAGGTTACTAGAGATGCTCTGTTACAGTGTCCGATACCCGCTTACAGCGTCTACTAGCGGTCGCTCTGAACGTCGTTATACAGACTCTCATCTGGCAATACCTGGCGTTAGTAGTGAATCAGCGTCCACATCTTAAAGGGACTGTCCGGGGCAAAATGTAAAAGAAAATCATTGTCTTATCTGCCATGCCGAGGGTTCATCCCGGTGTGCTGCTGTATACAATTGTTAAAGTGGACCAACACCCAGGATTTTGACTATCCTGGGTTTTGGTCCACTTCAGGGGGGCACCCCGATTAGGGGTGCCCCGCTGTGTAAAACCCCCCAGAAACACCCCAATACTCACCTCAAAACGCTCCCACGTGGCCGGGTGACAGCGACGGACAAGCCAGCGCGTCCGCCGCCGCCTCCCGCGCGCCCCTCTAGCCGTGCGCGAGCCCGCGCCGGCCGTTTGTGAATGGCCGGCGCGGGCGCGCGCGCTGTCAGAGGGACGTGCGGGAGGCGGCGGCGGACGCGCTGGCTTGTCCGTCGCTGTCAGCGCTTGTCCGTCGCTGTCACCCGGCCACGGAGGTGAGTTTTTGGGGGGTTTTCGGGGGGGTTTTCGAGGGGGGTGATTAGCCCGGGAATCTTATAGATTCCCGGGCCGATCACCCCAGGGTGTTGGTCCACTTTAATACGTTTTAGCCCTGTAGACCAGCCACTAAGTTGCATTTATTCATGACAACCTTTATTTGGATTGAGTGATGTTACACATGTCACCCCTCTTGCATCAGAGTGTGTGGAACACACTGATGCTTGTGTCTGCAGGGGAGGACAGCTGCTCCATGCTTTGCTTGTCAAATGATCTCTGCTTCTTTATACAGGTCCACCTTTCAGTGCTAAAAAATAAAAGTGGTTATGGAAATATAAAATCAAGGGACTGGGCTACAGAAAGGGTCTCAGCAGCAACACCAGCAGCATGACAGGTACACAAACAATGATCCATTTTAAATGGACAACCCCTTTAAGAGCAAGCCTAGTCTGTGAAGGTTTGCATTAATCCAAGCCATTGTATATTTCTAGTAATAAGTCCAAGGAAATGAAATACCTGTAATTAACTCAAAGTGGACCAAAACTCATATAAGTTAGCCCTCTTTTAGAGATTTCTAAATTCAGAATTCATTTTATGAATATGCTGAGCACTAAATACTGTTAAATGTATGTCCAATGATAATACTTAGAAGGAATGCCCCCTCTTTTGTACTGAAAGTCGGGCGTGGTCAGTTGCTTGGCCACTGGGCTGCTATGAAAGCTGGGACAAGATTGGCAATGCCAGTACGTTTCAAAATACTGGTATCGTGTGAATGAGCTGTGTGGGACTATAGTTTTTATTTCTATCTATTTTGTTGAGGATTGTATTGACAGCATTGATCATAAGATTCATATCTATAAATTTCTTCTCAACTTAACTTACTTATAAAATAGATCACAAGTTTCTTATCATATTCTATTATATCGCTATTATGGAGTGTCTTCACCATCCTTAATCCCCATTGCTCACTTTCCACCCTCTTTATATTTTCAAGAAAAAATACAATTAAAGTACAAAGAACAAGAAAAAATGATCAGTTAAAAAAAGAAAACACACACACAAACACACAGTGAACAAGTCAAACTCTATCTGTCTTTAATGTTATCTTTTATCTCTTGTGTATTCTAATCAGGGTTTCCATATCTGCTCAAATTGTTGTCTACTTAGGAGTACACTAGAGAGTTTTTCATTTAGCATTATCCAATCAATTTTTTGGATGCATTGCTTAAATGATACTTCTTCTTTCTTCCATGATTTTGCAATGGTACATTTTGCGTCCGTCATAAAAAATATATTAGTTTTCTTATTGTCTTCCGTAGCTTTAGGGTATCTGATCCTAACAGGGCTATTCACAGGTCACATTGGATTTCTGTTTTTGTTACTTGTTTAGTTAGATTAAAGACCCTTTTCCAAAATACTCTTGGTTTTGAACAGATCTACCAAATATGCATCATATCTCATGGACTATCACAGCCTCTAAAACATCTCGATGATACATTGGGGCAAATTTTAGCCACTCTTGTTGATACTAAGTACCATCTTGAAATTACTTTGATATTTGCTTTCACTAGGGTGTAGGTCATAGATGTCCTCAGAGCTCTCGTCATTATGTAACCCCACTCCTCTAAAGATATGTTTCCCCTTGATCTCTGTCCCAAGCTTCCATGTATAAGAGCTTGGTTTTTATTTTTGCCTGGTTTTTATTTTTGTCAAAGCTATATAAATCCCTGGTATATCTCCTGGTTTCCTGGGATTATACAGGAAATAGTTCTCATAAAAAGTAATCTCGGGGTCTTTTATACACTCTAGTGGCAGCAAATTTTGATTTGCCCTAAACATTTCCTTCGGAATATCATAAATCTCTCATAGATGTCTCAAAGGTATTAAGCTCCTATCTTTAAAGAAGTGCCCAATTCTCAGTTCACCACCCAAGATTCCCACTTTGACCAGGAATGTGGGAATTTGGGATTTCCACAGATAAGAATAAGAGGGTCTATTTTAGATTTCTTCGGACAAACTCTATTGACTTTGTCCCATATTCTCAGGGACTCCACGAGAGTCAGGCACTCGTTTCGAGGTCTCTGTCTTTTTTCATACTAAAGAGTAAGTCCAGTTTCATCGGTTTACACATATTGCTCTCCATTTTAATCCATACTGGAACACCTTTCTCTCTATAAATTGCTGCTAGTTGTGCTAGTCTAGTTCCGTTGTTATAATTTAATAAATGTGAAACACCTATTCCACCGTGATTTCTTGGAGCATATAGTGTTTTTTTTTATTTAATCTCCTATACTTACCCCTCCAAATAAATTTCAAAATGCCATCTTGCATTTTCTCTTAATCTTTGGGGTTCACTGGGCAGCACCTCCATCTTACTTGCTGCAACACATCCCAGCCATGATAATGGCTTTATTTCCCATTTCTGCAGGTCCTCCTGAAGCTATTGAACGAGTTGAGAAAGTTTGCTTCATATAGCTGACCTAAATCCGGGGTTAACTTCATCTGTAATTTCATATGCCTTCCATTACATATCATAACTTTATTTTAATTTCCCTATTGTCTCTAGGTCAAAACTTATATTCAAAGCTACCGACTTGCTGCTGTTCACCCTCAAACCCGAACATACTGCAAACTGTTCTATGATTAATTTTAGGTATTAAGGTATTGAACTTCACTTAAGTGAAGTTTCGGGTTTGGTTATGAACAGCAGCAAGTCATTTGCAAACATTCACTCTTCCTTTTCATACCTTACCCGTTTATAATCCCCCTGAGAACTCAAATATTCGACTAAAGGTTCTATTGCAAGAGGAAATAAACTTGGTGACAAGGGGCAGCCTTGCCTTGTTCCCTGATGTATATCTATAGATTTTGTGTGGAAACCATTAATAATAACTGAGGCTCCTGGATTAGTATAATCCCCTTACTATCATCATAAAATCTTTGCCATACCCCATTACTTTAGCATCATTAGCATATAGACCCCTAATATACTGTCAAATGCTTTTTGCAAATCTATTGATAACAGCATACCTTTTGTTAACCCCCCCCCCCCCATCCCATCTCTTTCTTAAAAGAGAAGTTATATTGCAGGCTCTCCTCAATTGATCCGGACCCTGTCTCCCTGGTACAAAGCCCCCCTGGTCCAGATGGATTAATTCTTCTTCTTCGTTAAGATTGTTACTTATTAGTTTGCACAATCGGTAAGCTTTTTTCCCTGTTTTGATATAACTACAATATTTGTTTGTAAAGCTTCTTTTGGTATTTGGCCCCCTTTTTTATGCTGTTAAACCATTCTGCAAATGTACAACCAAGATCCAGCCACATTGCTTATAGTATAGATTCCTGCCTCTAGTATCCATGAGCTAATCCTTGAGTTGTCCACAGGTGATGATTTTGCATACAGATGTATAAAAAAAATCCTGGATTACTTTCTCTGAGCTCTGAGACAGAGTACCGTCTTTTTGTCTGATTTTTGGAAAGGAGGGTATCTGCTTTTGAAGTATTAGCTGTCTGGGGCACAATCTGCCTGGTTTGTCTCTACCCATATAAAACCTTGCTTGGCTCCATCTCAGATATTTCTCTACTTTCATAGTTAGTAGCATGTTTATATCTAACCTTAATTTCTCTGTTTGGGGAAGTATGTCTATCAAGCTATCTTTTAAAAGCCTTTGCTAGTTTATCCAGTTCTCTCATTTTATTCAGAATCAAAGTTTGTGATTTTTTTTCCTAGTTGCAATCTCTATAAATCTACCCCTGATATAGGCCTTATGGGTCATCCAATTATTTGTAGAATTTGTATCTTCTACCTTATTGTCTGCAAAAAATAATCTCAGGCTATCCTGGATATCTTGCTCTACTCCAGGAACTCCCATTAGAGATGATTTTTATCTCCATCTATTGGTTTTTGCACCTAGGCCTCTGATCCACATAATCACAGTGGCATGCTCTGACCACCGGACTTCTATGATTTTACTTTTTTCTACATTCGAGAGAATAGAGTTTGGGATAAATATATGATCTGTTTGGGAATATACTTTATGTACTGGATTCAGTTTGTCCAGTGAGATATCTAAAGTCATATTAATTGAGTATTTATTGTCCTTTTTTTGGTTTTAAGGCCAGGAAGAGACTTAAGTCTGCATAGGTATTAATACATCACAGAGACACCTGTCGTCTGCTACATAGGGTTTTACCACTTACCCCAGGGTATTTTAACTTAGTAGTCTGGCCCTAAAGGGACCGTCCAGCAAAGGCTTATAAACTCTCCCACAGGCCATACCATTTCTGCGGTGCTGACCATTTCCACCTGAAGGATCAATCTCATCTCAGCATCCGTTTCCATTGCCTCCTCTCCCAGCCCCTGCCTATTGTCCTTCTACTGAGTTTCTCATCCTTGATGGCAGACTGCCATTCATTTACATTCTTGCATGCATGTGTGACTGCCCTCCTCTCTCAGACCTTTCCTCCCAGGCTGTGACCTTGTAATGGCGCTTTGGAAAGCAGATACACCCAACCAAAAACGCAGCCTGGATAAAAGTAACAGATAACTGGAAGTATAACTACTTGGCTGAACATTGACTAAAAGATAAGAAGATAATTCCCCTACCCCACCATGATGGCTAGTTGCCAAAACTTTGCATCTTTGTCTATTTTATATATAGCCATACACAGGCATTAACTGATTTACACAAGTTACCTAAACCCCCAAAAAAGTAAACACTGCCCAAACTTGTACATCATGGCAGATAAAAGCAAGAGCACATAGCGTAATTCTGTCTCATGGAACAATATTTTTTTTTAAATTGCACTTACAAACACTCCATAGTAAAAAGGCAACTTTCACAAGAACAGCCACCCACTGCATCCTCACACATTTATTAGTTACGCTTATTTCTGGGCATATGGTTAGTGGCCCCCGAGACGCCGGCTCCAGCACTTCACCTTTCACTACGCTTGTGCCCGTGCCCCCAGTGTGCTTGTGTGAACAATTCTATAAACATCTATATAGAGCGCCTACAGCAGGCCATTTCAAAGGCTTCAAATCCGATAATCATTAGGATCTTCTCTGACGTGTGCTGTAAGGCATCACGTCATCTGCATACCACTGTTCCTAGGGGAACTTAAAGACTTCAATTCCCAGCGGCCCTTTTTCACATCTTATTGGTCCATACTGCACCAATCCTGTGAGTTGAAATCAGAACATCTAAAATGCAGCATTACGTAACCCGCACACCAGTGTCTGTTTGGCTAGCCAGGACTTCAACCCCCAGCAGCCCCGCCTAAAAAACAGATTGGCCAGCGATGTCTCTACACAAGTCAAATCACTCATTGGGACTGAATGGAACTACAATACCCAGTGTCTACAAAAATGCATTTACCTATTTATCTGCATAGCGCTGCCCATTGAGGTGACAGCTAGCTAGTAACCCTAAATATACCGTACCTATCGTGCACCTGGGCAATCCTAAAGGAGTTACTCACTACGTCACAATAAATTTAACTATAAATAAACTAAAAACCCCAAAGATGTAAAATGTCTGTGTAATAAGTAGAGATGAGCGAGTAGTATTCGACCAAGTCGGTATTCGATCGAATACTACGCTATTCATCATACTCGATTTCGATCGAGTACAGCGGCGATGGCGCACTCACAATTCCCCTCACACCTTCCCTGGCGCGTTTTTTTACACCAATCACCATGCAGGGGGGGTGGGACAGGTCCTGGGAGGACGCTGGCATCGCGAGAACGGCGTCTAGACGCATTGGCTGGAAAAACCATGTGACCTCGAATCTACAAAACTCAGCACTTCCTCTTCGTCAGCATTAGCAGCTTGAACTTAGTGAGGGATAGACGCTCACAGCAGGGAAAGACAGGCTGTAGCTGGCAGGGCCCCAGAAGCTCAGAATATCACATTTACCACCATATATACCAGCTACCAGAAGACAGGAGAGTCATTAAGAGCCCTTATTAGGGCTACTATGCTGAACGGTATATAGCTCATATGTAGGCAGGCAGGGCCCCAGAAGCTCAGAATATCGCATTTACCACCATATATACCAGCTACCAGAAGACAAGAGAGTCATTGAGAGCCCTTATTAGGGCTACTATGCTGAACGGTATATAGCTCATATGTAGGCAGGCAGGGCCCCAGAAGCTCAGAATATCGCATTTACCACCATATATACCAGCTACCAGAAGACAAGAGAGTCATTGAGAGCCCTTATTTTGGCTACTATGCTGAACGGTATATAGCTCATATGTAGGCAGGCAGGGCCCCAGAAGCTCAGAATATCGCATTTACCACCATATATACCAGCTACCAGAAGACAAGAGAGTAATTGAGAGCCCTTATTAGGGCTACTATGCTGAACAGTATATAGCCCATATGTAGGCAGGCAGGGCCCCAGAAGCTCAGAATATCGCATTTACCACCATATATACCAGCTACCAGAAGACAAGAGAGTCATTGAGAGCCCTTATTAGGGCTACTATGTTGAACAGTATATAGCTCATATGTAGGCAGGCAGGGCCCCAGAAGCTCAGAATATCGCATTTACCACCATATATACCAGCTACCAGAAGACAAGAGAGTCATTGAGAGCCCTTATTAGGGCTACTATGCTGAACAGTATATAGCCCATATGTAGGCAGGCAGGGCCCCAGAAGCTCAGAATATCGCATTTACCACCATATATACCAGCTACCAGAAGACAAGAGAGTCATTGAGAGCCCTTATTAGGGCTACTATGCTGAACAGTATATAGCCCATATGTAGGCAGGCAGGGCCCCAGAAGCTCAGAATATCGCATTTACCACCATATATACCAGCTACCAGAAGACAAGAGAGTCATTGAGAGTCCTTATTATTAGGGCTACTATGCTGAACAGTATATAGCCCATATGTAGGCAGGCAGGGCCCCAGAAGCTCAGAATATCGCATTTACCACCATATATACCAGCTACCAGAAGACAAGAGAGTAATTGAGAGCGCTTATTAGGGCTACTATGCTGAACAGTATATAGCCCATATGTAGGCAGGCAGGGCCCCAGAAGCTCAGAATATCGCATTTACCACCATATATACCAGCTACCAGAAGACAAGAGAGTCATTGAGAGCCCTTATTAGGGCTACTATGTTGAACAGTATATAGCTCATATGTAGGCAGGCAGGGCCCCAGAAGCTCAGAATATCGCATTTACCACCATATATACCAGCTACCAGAAGACAAGAGAGTCATTGAGAGCCCTTATTAGGGCTACTATGCTGAACAGTATATAGCCCATATGTAGGCAGGCAGGGCCCCAGAAGCTCAGAATATCGCATTTACCACCATATATACCAGCTACCAGAAGACAAGAGAGTCATTGAGAGTCCTTATTATTAGGGCTACTATGCTGAACAGTATATAGCCCATATGTAGGCAGGCAGGGCCCCAGAAGCTCAGAATATCGCATTTACCACCATATATACCAGCTACCAGAAGACAAGAGAGTCATTGAGAGTCCTTATTATTAGGGCTACTATGCTGAACAGTATATAGCCCATATGTAGGCAGGCAGGGCCCCAGAAGCTCAGAATATCGCATTTACCACCATATATACCAGCTACCAGAAGACAAGAGAGTCATTGAGAGCCCTTATTAGGGCTACTATGCTGAACAGTATATAGCCCATATGTAGGCAGGTAGGGCCCCAGAAGCTCAGAATATCGCATTTACCACCATATATACCAGCTACCAGAAGACAAGAGAGTCATTGAGAGCCCTTATTAGGGCTACTATGCTGAAAAGTATATAGCCCATATGTAGGCAGGCAGGGCCCCAGAAGCTCAGAATATCGCATTTACCACCATATATACCAGCTACCAGAAGACAAGAGAGTCATTGAGAGTCCTTAATATTAGGGCTACTATGCTGAACAGTATATAGCCCATATGTAGGCAGGCAGGGCCCCAGAAGCTCAGAATATCGCATTTACCACCATATATACCAGCTACCAGAAGACAAGAGAGTCATTGAGAGTCCTTATTATTAGGGCTACTATGCTGAACAGTATATAGCCCATATGTAGGCAGGCAGGGCCCCAGAAGCTCAGAATATCGCATTTACCACCATATATACCAGCTACCAGAAGACAAGAGAGTCATTGAGAGCCCTTATTAGGGCTACTATGCTGAACAGTATATAGCCCATATGTAGGCAGGCAGGGCCCCAGAAGCTCAGAATATCGCATTTACCACCATATATACCAGCTACCAGAAGACAAGAGAGTCATTGAGAGTCCTTATTATTAGGGCTACTATGCTGAACAGTATATAGCCCATATGTAGGCAGGCAGGGCCCCAGAAGCTCAGAATATCGCATTTACCACCATATATACCAGCTACCAGAAGACAAGAGAGTCATTGAGAGTCCTTATTATTAGGGCTACTATGCTGAACAGTATATAGCCCATATGTAGGCAGGCAGGGCCCCAGAAGCTCAGAATATCGCATTTACCACCATATATACCAGCTACCAGAAGACAAGAGAGTCATTGAGAGTCCTTATTATTAGGGCTACTATGCTGAACAGTATATAGCCCATATGTAGGCAGGCAGGGCCCCAGAAGCTCAGAATATCGCATTTACCACCATATATACCAGCTACCAGAAGACAAGAGAGTCATTGAGAGTCCTTATTATTAGGGCTACTATGCTGAACAGTATATAGCCCATATGTAGGCAGGCAGGGCCCCAGAAGCTCAGAATATCGCATTTACCACCATATATACCAGCTACCAGAAGACAAGAGAGTCATTGAGAGTCCTTATTATTAGGGCTACTATGCTGAACAGTATATAGCCCATATGTAGGCAGGCAGGGCCCCAGAAGCTCAGAATATCGCATTTACCACCATATATACCAGCTACCAGAAGACAAGAGAGTCATTGAGAGCCCTTATTAGGGCTACTATGCTGAACAGTATATAGCCCATATGTAGGCAGGCAGGGCCCCAGAAGCTCAGAATATCGCATTTACCACCATATATACCAGCTACCAGAAGACAAGAGAGTCATTGAGAGTCCTTATTATTAGGGCTACTATGCTGAACAGTATATAGCCCATATGTAGGCAGGCAGGGCCCCAGAAGCTCAGAATATCGCATTTACCACCATATATACCAGCTACCAGAAGACAAGAGAGTCATTGAGAGTCCTTATTATTAGGGCTACTATGCTGAACAGTATATAGCCCATATGTAGGCAGGCAGGGCCCCAGAAGCTCAGAATATCGCATTTACCACCATATATACCAGCTACCAGAAGACAAGAGAGTCATTGAGAGCCCTTATTAGGGCTACTATGCTGAACAGTATATAGCCCATATGTAGGCAGGTAGGGCCCCAGAAGCTCAGAATATCGCATTTACCACCATATATACCAGCTACCAGAAGACAAGAGAGTCATTGAGAGCCCTTATTAGGGCTACTATGCTGAACAGTATATAGCCCATATGTAGGCAGGTAGGGCCCCAGAAGCTCAGAATATCGCATTTACCACCATATATACCAGCTACCAGAAGACAAGAGAGTCATTGAGAGTCCTTAATATTAGGGCTACTATGCTGAACAGTATATAGCCCATATGTAGGCAGGCAGGGCCCCAGAAGCTCAGGATATCGCATTTACCACCATATATACCAGCTACCAGAAGACAAGAGAGTCATTGAGAGTCCTTATTATTAGGGCTACTATGCTGAACAGTATATAGCCCATATGTAGGCAGGCAGGGCCCCAGAAGCTCAGAATATCGCATTTACCACCATATATACCAGCTACCAGAAGACAAGAGAGTCATTGAGAGTCCTTATTATTAGGGCTACTATGCTGAACAGTATATAGCCCATATGTAGGCAGGCAGGGCCCCAGAAGCTCAGAATATCGCATTTACCACCATATATACCAGCTACCAGAAGACAAGAGAGTCATTGAGAGCCCTTATTAGGGCTACTATGCTGAACAGTATATAGCCCATATGTAGGCAGGCAGGGCCCCAGAAGCTCAGAATATCGCATTTACCACCATATATACCAGCTACCAGAAGACAAGAGAGTCATTGAGAGTCCTTATTATTAGGGCTACTATGCTGAACAGTATATAGCCCATATGTAGGCAGGCAGGGCCCCAGAAGCTCAGAATATCGCATTTACCACCATATATACCAGCTACCAGAAGACAAGAGAGTCATTGAGAGTCCTTATTATTAGGGCTACTATGCTGAACAGTATATAGCCCATATGTAGGCAGGCAGGGCCCCAGAAGCTCAGAATATCGCATTTACCACCAAATATACCAGCTACCAGAAGACAAGAGAGTCATTGAGAGCCCTTATTAGGGCTACTATGCTGAACAGTATATAGCCCATATGTAGGCAGGCAGGGCCCCAGAAGCTCAGAGTATCGCATTTACCACCATATATACCAGCTACCAGAAGACAAGAGAGTCATTGAGAGTCCTTATTATTAGGGCTACTATGCTGAACAGTATATAGCCCATATGTAGGCAGGCAGGGCCCCAGAAGCTCAGAATATCGCATTTACCACCATATATACCAGCTACCAGAAGACAAGAGAGTCATTGAGAGCCCTTATTAGGGCTACTATGCTGAACGGTATATAGCCCATATGTAGGCAGGCAGGGCCCCAGAAGCTCAGAATATCGCATTTACCACCATATATACCAGCTACCAGAAGACAAGAGAGTCATTGAGAGCCCTTATTAGGGCTACTATGCTGAACGGTATATAGCTCATATGTAGGCAGGCAGGGCCCCAGAAGCTCAGAATATCGCATTTACCACCATATATACCAGCTACCAGAAGAAAAGAGAGTCATTGAGAGTCCTTATTATTAGGGCTACTATGCTGAACAGTATATAGCCCATATGTAGGCAGGCAGGGCCCCAGAAGCTCAGAATATCGCATTTACCACCATATATACCAGCTACCAGAAGACAAGAGAGTCGTTGAGAGTCCTTATTATTAGGGCTACTATGCTGAACAGTATATAGCCCATATGTAGGCAGGCAGGGCCCCAGAAGCTCAGAATATCGCATTTACCACCATATATACCAGCTACCAGAAGACAAGAGAGTCATTGAGAGTCCTTATTATTAGGGCTACTATGCTGAACAGTATATAGCCCATATGTAGGCAGGCAAGGCCCCAGAAGCTCAGAATATCGCATTTACCACCATATATACCAGCTACCAGAAGACAAGAGAGTCATTAAGAGCCCTTATTTGGGCTACTATGCTGAACGGTATATAGCTCATTCTAGCTATATACACACTGCACACAACGGCTGCTTTAGTGAGGGGTAGCTGCTGCTGGAATAGGGACAGAAAGACTTCAGTGGTGTATTACCACCTATATACAAAACTATATACATTCTGCTCAAAACGGCTGCTTTAGTGAGGGGTAGCTGCTGCTAGAATAGGGACAGAAAGACTTCAGTGGTGTATTACCACCTATATACAAAACTATATACATTCTGCTCAAAACGGCTGCTTTAGTGAGGGGTAGCTGCTGCTAGAATAGGGACAGAAAGACTTCAGTGGTGTATTACCACCTATATACAAAACTATATACACTCTGCTCAAAACGGCTGCTTTAGTGAGGGGTAGCTGCTGCTGGAATAGGGACAGAAAGACTTCAGTGGTGTATTACCACCTATATACAAAACTATATACACTCTGCTCAAAACGGCTGCTTTAGTCGGAGGTAGCTGCTGCTGGAATAGGGACAGAAAGACTTCAGTGGTGTATTACCACCTATATACAAAACTATATACACTCTGCTCAAAACGGCTGCTTTAGTGAGGGGTAGCTGCTGCTGGAATAGGGACAGAAAGACTTCAGTGGTGTATTACCACCTATATACAAAACTATATACACTCTGCTCAAAACGGCTGCTTTAGTGAGGGGTAGCTGCTGCTGCTGGAATAGGGACAGAAAGACTTCAGTGGTGTATTAGCACCTATATACAAAACTATATACACTCTGCACAAAACGGCTGCTTTAGTGAGGGGTAGCTGCTGCTGCTGGAATAGGGACAGAAAGACTTCAGTGGTATATTAGCACCTATATACAAAACTATATTTTGCACTACTGTTTTGTGTCCTCTGTGCCAACAAAACACTGTTTTATACCCGGTGCGTATAGGCACCATTTCACCTTCTGGCAGTATACGGCTGTATAGCCAGGTGTTCTCCTAAAAAATATATTTATATTTGGCACTACTGTTTTGTGTCCTCTTTGCCAACAAAACACTGTTATATACCCAGTGCGTATTAGGCACCATTTCACCTTCTGGCAGTATACGGCTGTATAGCCAGGTGTTCTCCTAAAAAATATATTTATATTTGGCACTACTGTTTTGTGTCCTCTTTTACCAACAAAACCCTGTTATATACCCGGTGCGTATTAGGCACCATTTCACCTTCTGGCAGTATACGGCTGTATAGCCAGGTGTTATCCTAAAAAATATATTTATATTTGGCACTACTGTTTTGTGTCCTCTGTGCCAACAAAACACTGTTATATACCCAGTGCGTATTAGGCACCATTTCACCTTCTGGCAGTATACGGCTGTATAGCCAGGTGTTCTCCTAAAAAATATATTTATATTTGGCACTACTGTTTTGTGTCCTCTGTGCCAACAAAACACTGTTATATACCCAGTGCGTATTAGGCACCATTTCACCTTCTGGCAGTATACGGCTGTATAGCCAGGTGTTCTCCTAAAAAATATATTTATATTTGGCACTACTGTTTTGTGTCCTCTTTACCAACAAAACCCTGTTATATACCCGGTGCGTATTAGGCACCATTTCACCTTCTGGCAGTATACGGCTGTATAGCCAGGTGTTCTCCTAAAAAATATATTTATATTTGGCACTACTGTTTTGTGTCCTCTGTGCCAACAAAACACTGTTATATACCCAGTGCGTATTAGGCACCATTTCACCTTCTGGCAGTATACGGCTGTATAGCCAGGTGTTCTCCAAAAAAATATATTTATATTTGGCACTACTGTTTTGTGTCCTCTTTACCAACAAAACCCTGTTATATACCCGGTGCGTATTAGGCACCATTTCACCTTCTGGCAGTATACGGCTGTATAGCCAGGTGTTCTCCTAAAAAATATATTTATATTTGGCACTACTGTTTTGTGTCCTCTGTGCCAACAAAACACTGTTATATACCCAGTGCGTATTAGGCACCATTTCACCTTCTGGCAGTATACGGCTGTATAGCCAGGTGTTCTCCTAAAAAATATATTTATATTTGGCTCTACTGTTTTGTGTCCTCTGTGCCAACAAAACCCTGTTATATACCCGGTGCGTATAGGCACCATTTCACCTTCTGGCAGTATACGGCTGTACAGCCAGGTGTTCTCCTAAAAAATATATTTATATTTGGCATAACGCGTGGCCAAAAAAGTAAAACGTCTGAAATGCGGAGGGCTAGCGCAAAGGGATGTGGACGAGGACGGGGGCGCGGAAATGCTGGTGGGGGCACAAACCGCGTTGAAGCCAGTGGGGATACAATGCGTGCTGGTGAGGGGCAGCTCATCCAGCTTCCCTGCCTTTATGGGACAGTTATGCGGGGGGCGGGGTACACCTCTGTTGAGGCCTGAGCAGCGTGAACAGGTGGTGCAATGGATGGCCGATAACGCTTCCAGTCACTTGTCCACCACCCAGTCATCCACACAGTCTCACTCTGACCCTCCTTCCTCCCAACCTGGCCAACAGAGTCAGCCCACCCTTGACCCCTCCCAGGACCTCTTTTCGGGTCCTTTTCCAGATGTGCTGCAAGAATCCCAGGAGCTAGCAGAGGAATTTGTTTGTAGTGATGCCCAAACACTTGAGTATCCGCCATCTCCTAGTGATGTGGACCCGGAACCAGCATCTGCTATCATGAGCGATGATGATGAGACGCAGTTGCCATCAAGGGAGGCTGTTGGAATGTCCAGTGGGCAGGAGGAGGAGCAGAGAGAGGAAGTGGAAGAGGAGGTGGTGGACGACGAAATGACCGACCCCACTTGGACAGGGGTGATGTCCAGCGGGGAAAGCAGTGGAGATGCGGTCTGCGCATCACCGAATAAGGCAGCAAGAGGCAGAGGACAGTCCAGAGGCAGAGGACAGTCCAGACAGAGAAGGCAGGCCACAGCCAGCAGGGCCGAAGCTCTTCCCGGCAGCAGGCAGTCGCGCGAAGCTCCCCCATCGAGGCCTCGTACTTCTGTGGTGTGGAGATTTTTTAATGTTTGCGCGGACGACAAACTGAGCGCGGTTTGCACAATCTGCCACTCAAAACTGAGTAGGGGCTCTGAGAAGAGCAATCTGACCACCTCAGGCATGCGCCGTCACTTGGAAGTCAAGCACTGGGCTGAGTGGGAGAGAGCAAACGCAATACAACCTGCGCCCGGTCTTGCTGCCACTGCCTCTTCCCCTTTGTTGTGTGCTGCCACTGCGGTCCAGACCTCCAGCCAGGACACCTCCACATCTGCCTCGGCTACTTTGGGGCCTTCTCCTTCAGCCCCCCCTTCCCCCGCATCTTCGTCTGCACCTTCCATCTCCTCGTCCCATCAACTGTCCATCTCGCAGGCGTTCAACCGCAGGCGGAAGTACGCCTCCAGTCACCCCCAAGCCCAAGCCTTAACCTGCCTCATCTCCAAACTGCTGGCCCTGGAGATGTTGCCGTTTAGGCTTGTGGAGGCGCAGGCCTTCCGTGACCTGATGGCGGCTGCCGCACCTCGCTATTCCGTCCCTAGCCGCCACTATTTTTCCCGGTGTGGTGTCCCCGCCCTGCACCAGCACGTGTCGCGTAACATCAGGCGGGCCCTGAGGTACGAAGTCAGCGCAAAGGTCCACTTGACCACCGACTCGTGGACAAGCGCTTGCGGCCAAGGACGCTACATCTCTTTGACGGCACACTGGGTGAATGTTGTGGAAGCGGGGACGGGGTCGCAAACAGGGACGGCCTACATACCACCCCCGCCCAAGATTGCCAGCACGGGTTCTGATAGACCCTCCTCCTCCTCCTCCTCCTCTGCCTTAACATCGCCCTCAGCCCCTAGCTGGAAGCGTTGCAGCACTGGCGCGGGGAGACGTCAGCAGGCTGTGCTTAAGCTCATCAGCTTGGGCGACAGGAAGCACAGCGCCGCAGAGGTGAGGCACGCCATATTGCAGCAGACAGAGATGTGGCTGTCGCCGCTGCAGCTAGGACCAGGCATGGTCGTGTGCGATAACGGCCGTAACCTGGTGGCGGCTCTGGAGCTTGCAGAACTCAATCACGTACCATGCCTGGCCCACGTTTTTAATTTGGTAGTACAAAAGTTTCTAAAGACTTACCCCAACCTGGCAGAGCTACTGGTCAAAGTGCGGCGCTTGTGCGTTCACTTTCGGAAGTCAACTGTAGCTGCTGCTAGCTTAAAAAAAATCCAGCAACGCCTCCATTTGCCTCAACATCGGCTGTTGTGCGACCTGCCCCCTCGCTGGAATTCCACCTATTGCATGTTGGCCAGGGTGTGTGAGCAGCAGAGAGCATTGATGGAGTACCAGATGATGCATCCACGCGTGCATCCAACTCAGCTCCCTCAGTTTGCCAACCACGAGTGGCTATGGATGGCAGACATATGCGATGTATTGAGTATCTTTGAGGAGTCCACTAAGAAGGTCAGCAGCGAGGACGCTATAGTGAGCGTAACCATCCCGCTCCTATGCGTCCTTAAAGAATCGCTCATCGCAATAAGGGGGAACGCATTGCACACAGAGGAGACGGGGGTAGGAGGAGACGCAACGCAGGTAGACAGTCAGACCACACTTTTGTCTGCTGCTCAGTGGCAGTTGCAGGAGGAGGAGGATGAGGAGGAGGAGGACAACGTGGAGGTGGCTGTGGAAGAGGATGCTGGCGGCGAGGGTAGCAGTCAGGCTGTGTGCGTCCCATTGGTTCAGCGCGGATGGGGCGGAGAGGAGGAGGAAGAGGAGGAAATGGAAAATGATCCTTCTGGTGGGGGCAGTGACGTCATGCCTACTCAGAGTCTGGCACACATGGCTGACTTCATGCTGGGCTGCTTTTCCCGGGACATACGTGTTGTCCGGATATTGGAGAACAAACTATACTGGGTCTTCGCACTCCTGGACCCCCGGTATAAAGATAACTTCTCCTCTTTTATTCCGGTAGAGGAGAGGACGAATCGATTACTGGAATACCAGAAGGAACTCTTGCAGAACATGATGCAGATTTTCCCACCCACCATCGCTGGCGGCAGAGAGGAGAGTGTCTCCCAGAGTCTGACAACATCGATCAGACCCACAGCCACCAGGGGAACACTCTCCAAGGTGTGGGACACGTTCATGTCACCCCCTCGTGCAACTTCCATCACTGCGGGGCCCGCTATCAGCAGGAGGGACAAGTATCGGCGGATGTTGCGGGACTACCTGGCAGACCACACCCCTGTCCTCCCCGATCCCTCGGCGCCCTACACTTACTGGGTCTCCAAGTTGGACACGTGGCTGGAACTGTCCCTGTACGTCTTGGAGGTGCTTGCCTGCCCTGCCGCCAGGGTGCTATCAGAAAGGGTGTTCAGCGCAGCCGGGGGCATTATAACCGATAAGCGCAGCCGCCTGTCAACCGACAGTGCCGACAGGCTGACGCTAATCAAAATGAACAGCAAGTGGATTGACCCGGACTTTGCTTGTACAACAGTGGAAAGCAGCCAAGAGTGAAGTGCCATCTGTATGAAGTGCCATTTCCTCCTCCTCCTCCTCCTCCTTAACCGCCGTAGAATTGCTGTATTAATGAAAAAAAAATTATGGCTCACCTCTTGGGCTTAATACAATCAATTGTTAACAGGTCTCAGCTCTTGGGCCTCCACACAATTTTTAAGAGGTCTCAGTTCTTGGGCCTCCACACAATTTTTAAGAGGTCTCAGCTCTTGGGACTCCACACAATTTTTAAGAGGTCTCAGCTCTAAGCTTCCCTTACTGCTGGGGTGACACACTGTAACAAACCTCCTCCTGTAAGCTTCCCTGACTGCTGGGGTGACACAATGTAACAAACCTCCTCCTGTAAGCTTCCCTTACTGCTGGGGTGACACACTGTAACAAACCTCCTCCTGTAAGCTTCCCTTACTGCTGGGGTAACACACTGTAACAAACCTCCTCCTGTAAGCTTCCCTGACTGCTGGGGTGACACACTGTAACAAACCTCCTCCTGTAAGCTTCCCTGACTGCTGGGGTGACACAGTGTAACAAACCTCCTCCTGTAAGCTTCCCTGACTGCTGGGGTGACACACTGTAACAAACCTCCTCCTGAAAGCTTCCCTTACTGCTGGGGTGACACACTGTAACAAACCTCCTCCTGTAAGCTTCCCTTACTGCTGGGGTGACACACTGTAACAAACCTCCTCCTGTAAGCTTCCCTGACTGCTGGGGTGACACAATGTAACAAACCTCCTCCTGTAAGCTTCCCTTACTGCTGGGGTGACACAATGTAACAAACCTCCTCCTGTAAGCTTCCCTTACTGCTGGGGTAACACACTGCAACAAACCTCCTCCTGTAAGCTTCCCTGACTGCTGGGGTGACACACTGTAACAAACCTCCTCCTGTAAGCTTCCCTTACTGCTGGGGTGACACACTGTAACAAACCTCCTCCTGTAAGCTTCCCTTACTGCTGGGGTGACACAATGTAACAAACCTCCTCCTGTAAGCTTCCCTTACTGCTGGGGTGACACAATGTAACAAACCTCCTCCTGTAAGCTTCCCTTACTGCTGGGGTAACACACTGTAACAAACCTCCTCCTGTAAGCTTCCCTGACTGCTGGGGTGACACACTGTAACAAACCTCCTCCTGTAAGCTTCACTTACTGCTGGGGTGACACACTGTAACAAACCTCCTCCTGTAAGCTTCCCTTACTGCTGGGGTGACACAATGTAACAAACCTCATCCTGTAAGCTTCCTTTACTGCTGGGGTGACACACTGTAACAAACCTCCTCCTGTAAGCTTCCCTGACTGCTGGGGTGACACAATGTAACAAACCTCCTCCTGTAAGCTTCCCTTACTGCTGGGGTGACACAATGTAACAAACCTCCTCCTGTAAGCTTCCCTTACTGCTGGGGTAACACACTGTAACAAACCTCCTCCTGTAAGCTTCCCTGACTGCTGGGGTGACACACTGTAACAAACCTCCTCCTGTAAGCTTCCCTTACTGCTGGGGTGACACACTGTAACAAACCTCCTCCTGTAAGCTTCCCTTACTGCTGGGGTGACACACTGTAACAAACCTCCTCCTGTAAGCTTCCCTTACTGCTGGGGTGACACACTGTAACAAACCTCCTCCTGTAAGCTTCCCTGACTGCTGGGGTGACACACTGTAACAAACCTCCTCCTGTAAGCTTCCCTTACTGCTGGGGTGACACACTGTAACAAACCTCCTCCTGTAAGCTTCCCTGACTGCTGGGGTGACACAATGTAACAAACCTCCTCCTGTAAGCTTCCCTTACTGCTGGGGTGACACAATGTAACAAACCTCCTCCTGTAAGCTTCTCTTACTGCTGGGGTAACACACTGTAACAAACCTCCTCCTGTAAGCTTCCCTGACTGCTGGGGTGACACACTGTAACAAACCTCCTCCTGTAAGCTTCCCTGACTGCTGGGGTGACACAGTGTAACAAACCTCCTCCTGTAAGCTTCCCTTACTGCTGGGGTGACACACTGTAACAAACCTCCTCCTGTAAGCTTCCCTTACTGCTGGGGTGACACACTGCAACAAACCTCCTCCTGTAAGCTTCCCTTACTGCTGGGGTGACACAATGTAACAAACCTCCTCCTGTAAGCTTCCCTTACTGCTGGGGTGACACAATGTAACAAACCTCCTCCTGTAAGCTTCCCTTACTGCTGGGGTAACACACTGTAACAAACCTCCTCCTGTAAGCTTCCCTGACTGCTGGGGTGACACACTGTAACAAACCTCCTCCTGTAAGCTTCCCTTACTGCTGGGGTGACACACTGTAACAAACCTCCTCCTGTAAGCTTCCCTTACTGCTGGGATGACACAATGTAACAAACCTCCTCCTGTAAGCTTCCCTTACTGCTGGGGTGACACACTGTAACAAACCTCCTCCTGTAAGCTTCCCTGACTGCTGGGGTGACACAATGTAACAAACCTCCTCCTGTAAGCTTCCCTTACTGCTGGGGTGACACAATGTAACAAACCTCCTCCTGTAAGCTTCCCTTACTGCTGGGGTAACACACTGTAACAAACCTCCTCCTGTAAGCTTCCCTGACTGCTGGGGTGACACACTGTAACAAACCTCCTCCTGTAAGCTTCCCTTACTGCTGGGGTGACACACTGTAACAAACCTCCTCCTGTAAGCTTCCCTTACTGCTGGGGTGACACACTGTAACAAACCTCCTCCTGTAAGCTTCCCTTACTGCTGGGGTGACACACTGTAACAAACCTCCTCCTGTAAGCTTCCCTGACTGCTGGGGTGACACACTGTAACAAACCTCCTCCTGTAAGCTTCCCTTACTGCTGGGGTGACACACTGTAACAAACCTCCTCCTGTAAGCTTCCCTGACTGCTGGGGTGACACAATGTAACAAACCTCCTCCTGTAAGCTTCCCTTACTGCTGGGGTGACACAATGTAACAAACCTCCTCCTGTAAGCTTCCCTTACTGCTGGGGTAACACACTGTAACAAACCTCCTCCTGTAAGCTTCCCTGACTGCTGGGGTGACACACTGTAACAAACCTCCTCCTGTAAGCTTCCCTTACTGCTGGGGTAACACACTGTAACAAACCTCCTCCTGTAAGCTTCCCTGACTGCTGGGGTGACACACTGTAACAAACCTCCTCCTGTAAGCTTCCCTGACTGCTGGGGTGACACAGTGTAACAAACCTCCTCCTGTAAGCTTCCCTTACTGCTGGGGTAACACACTGTAACAAACCTCCTCCTTTAAGCTTCCCTTACTGCTGGGGTGACACAATGACACAAGAGGACATGTCTGACCACATCTCACACACACACACACACACACACACACACACAATGACAATTAGGGGTGGGGTCTATTTATTTTCCCCCTTGCCTATGCCATCTGTGGTTGTCATTAGGCAACGTGATTTTAAGGGGTGCAGAATTTGGTTCTTCTTTTTTGTACAGTTTGGCTTGGGGTCCATGGCAATGTAGAGGAAAGAAGGTTTCCTTGTCTTGTCTCACTTTACGTAGAAGTTATATTGTGTTTGGAGTGTATTGTTGAGTGGCTGTGATAGTGGCGTAATAGTGCGACTTGGGCGCGTTATATGCACCCAGACATGCTTCCCCTGCTGTCCCAGTTGCATTCCAGCAGTGTTGGCATCATTTTCTGATGTTTCAGGGTGGACTTGGTGACCTCCAAGTGGTCGAATTGAGATTTCCAAGTGGCGAGCATTTTTTTCCCATAGACTATAATGGGATTCGATAATCGGTCAAGTAGTCGAGTAACGCGGTCTATTGGAATCGAAATTCGAAATTTCGAATATTTCACTACTCGCTCATCTCTAGTAATAAGCCAAATGACACCACAGGGTATTAATTGGACCCATATGTTGTATTGTAGGGGGAAGAACATCTCTATGGGCCTGATTCAGAGCCTCCTCTGAACTGCCCTTAAAACCTTCCGATTGTCCGGGGCTCCCGTTTGAATCGTGGCTCAAATGTGATGCAGAGCCTCCGTCGGAATGGCTCCCTAACTGATCCATCAATTTCACTTTACTCGGAAAGCTTTTTTTGCTCTCTCGGGTGCCTTCAATTTGATCGGGGCTCCCGGTCACGTTCACACGGGCGGCCCGTTTTTCCCTGATGTTTCCTGCCTTTTTGAACGTACCTGCTTGGTTTCCGTCGTATTTGACCTTCCATTTTGGTGGTTTTAGCAAGTATACTTACATCTCCATGGCTCTTCAGTTGCCAATCAGGCTACACGCAAGCGCACATCCCTCAAACTCCCTTGGAATATGCATATGGCCACAAATGCTAATGTGACACACATCTTTTTTTTTTTTTTTTGTTGGGGGGTGTTTCCTTGTCCTTAATGCATACCTTAATCATCTAGTAGTTCCTTCTTCCTTGTCCTTAATGCATACCTTAATCATCTAGTAGTTCCTTCTTCCTTGTCCTTAATGCATACATTAATCTCCTTGCTTGTTCCTTCTTCCTTGTCCTTAATGCATACCTTAATCTCCTTGCTTGTTCCTTCTTCCTTGTCCTTAATGCATACCATAATTGTTTGTGTGTTTTTCTGAATTATTGTTCCATATGTAAACCTTTGGTGTCATGGAAATGTGTGCTGATGTTGTGTGATTGTACTTTTGCAGGAAAGCCAACTCTCAAAATATGTTAATTTTTTTTATTATTCAAAGGTTGTTTTTTTTTTTAAGGTTTTTTTTGGGGGGCGGTAAAACATAAACAAATATTTACATTTTTAAAATTGTTTTTAAAATTATGCCTCGGGGTCTTCGGGATGTCTTCTTTGATCTGTGAATGAAAAACAACATTAGTTTAGCATTTTTTTTGGGGTTTGGTTGGGCGTGTTTTTTTTGGGGCCCTTTCCCAACCGGACCTTCTGCGTGATTTCATGAAAAGCACAAACTATTTTTAAAAGATTCCGCAGCATCTTAAAATAATATATAGTAAGTTTTTAGTCAATCAATTATTATTATTTCCCCCACTGGGCTGCAACTCAGTTCAGGAATTTAGGATACGTGCGCCGCCATCTTGACTCTGAAGCATCACACTTACTGAGGAGAGGAGAGTGGGATAAGGTACAGGGGGTGGGTTATAGCTGTGCTTTGATCACACAGAGCAGAGCTGTGCTCTGGAAAAGGTTGGTAAGATGATTTGTAAGGTGGACAATCTGTATGTACAGGGTGTGGGAAATATTTAAGATAGACTCTTATTCAGAGTTAAGGTCCGCTTTAAGTGCTTTTTTATAAAAATTAATTTGGAAATGTCTCTGAATTTTATTTTTCAAATGTAATTGTTTGCTCATTTTCTTTAGTTTAAATAAACACCACTTACAAGGTTTAGGCCGCACATTGCGTCGGGGGCGGAGTCTCCCTTCAGCCTCCCTCTGTTGCTGTTGTGAATCTGTATGGATGACAAACACACTGATATTAGAGACTGTTGTTCTTTCATGAATATAATATTAAGTTAGGCTTCTAGGTATCAATCTACTCACCTTCCCCAGCAACCTCTTCCTCCTCGCCCCCTTCCTCGCTCATCCCTTGGGATGTTCCTGCGACGTCTGAATCTACAACAATAGTGCACATGAGAATCTGTATTTAATGCATGTATTTCAACATATCTAACTATATTTCCCTTACCGGAGTCAGGTTGAGGCTCTGTTATGCTCGACTCCCTGCCGTCAGATCCCCCCCTCCCCTGCATGCTGAGGTCCAGTGGCTCCTCCGAGTCACTTACAGAGGAGGGGGTGGCCGTTGAGCCTGGCGGTGGGCCACCTACACCTTCACCTGTTTCGGCCAACACTGGGCTGCGTGTCCTGGTCCGGGTGGGGCGGAACCGTAGATTCCATTCATGGGCTGAAATACAAACACAATCATTAAACCACGCCCAGGCGATGCCAGGGTTATAGGTGCATTTACATTTTCTACACTTACATGGAAAATGTTTGGTGAAGTACCGCCTCACCCGGGGCTTATTCCTTCTTTTTAAATCAGACCAGTGTTGGGCGATCTGGGTGAAGGTATAGGTGGTTTGGGTTCTGCGTTCTATCGCCTCCACCACCTCCAGGGCCAACGTCCGTTTGGCATAATCAGACGGCAGGAAGTCGTAGCGATTCCTCATCATCATCTGTTAGAAAAAGAGACAAGGACACACCATTAATCCACAAAATACATTAACAAGTTTCCTGGCTTAAATCAAGTCACTTTATTAACCTCTTGCTGCCTCACATTGCCCTAGTTCTGCTATCTGCATGTAGGCTAGATTGTAGCTGCGTACATGTGTTAAACTAAGGTGGGCTGGTCTGTAACGTCACAAACTAAGTTGTTTCAGACTATTCTTGTGTTTTTTTCTTTTTTTATTACAAGGAATGTGTGCGCGCACATAAACGCACGCTCGCTCGCTCGCATACTCACATCCATGATGAGCTCGTCCTGCTCCGTTGTAAAGATGGCGGGGGACATCTTGGCTTGTTTTTCAAATTCTAGCTCTGACGTTCCCCCGCGGTGACGTGCGTGCATGCGCGCAGGCGCGCAACCGCAGTTGGAAACATATTTAAAGATCAAGGCACTCCGCTTGGTGTGGGATACCATATCAATATGGGCAGACCTAAAGGGAGCACAGAGAGCCAACCAAGGCCAAAGCCACATAGCAGCCGCACACATGCCTCATCCTAAATAAAACAGAAAAGCAGGCACAAGACACATGCAGAACATGCACCAACTAAAACGGTGGGGACTCCACAGACACAGGCACATTCCCAAAAACGCAGGAGAAAGGAGACATTAACCCATTCTCAACCACCGGCCCAAAAACCACACACGACTCCCCAGATAGCCAACCATCTATTTCAAGTGATGCAGGGGACAACACACACCCATGTGGGCGCTAACCACGCCGTGGGTCCCTAACAGCCTGTTTTTGCTAAGCACAAAGCATGGCTGTTGCCAATGCTGTTTGGGTACATTATGGTGTTCTGTCCATCGAGATACTGAACAAATCAAGCGGACAGTTGTGGACCTGAAATCATATAGTTGCCCAAAAATGGACATGCGCCGGCAACAGAGGTAAAGCCCAAATGCATTTAGAGTCGCTTTGTGACCAGCATGTAACACTTATTAGGTGTGATTTAATCTTCCCCAGCCTGCAGACAGGGGGTGGTTTCAAGAAAATACATTGGCCACAGGGTCGGCACGGATTGTGTGTGCTGGGCCACTTTGTGTACCAGTGTAAGGAGGGGTCTGCTCGTCAGAAATAGGGAAAGGTTCTGCACCCAGGTCAGTATATCGAGCAATCCTGCTTCTAATGGCAAGGTTGTGCAGGACCCCACAAGCAATAATTATTTTGATAACCTTGCCAGGCTGATACTGAAGAGAACCCCCACTCTGATCCAGACATCAGAAACGCATCTTCCACAACCCAAAGGCACGTTCCACCACAGAGCGAGACCTCCTATGGGCTGTGTTGTAGCGCTCCTGTGCCTGGGAAGATGGGTGCAGGATGGGTGTGAGCAGCCATGGTAACAAGGGATAGCCTGAGTCACCTGCAAAAATACAAAAGACAAACATAAGGTGGATGCCTAAAAAAAGGTTTAGGTGTGCATAGAAACATTAGTACACAGGGACAAATAGGTGAGCTAGGTATGGTGGGAGGAATTGAAATTTTTACTGAGCCTACAAACACATGCAACCTGTACACTCATTAAAAATGTCTGCGTAATGCTACTGAGATAAGAGGGCCAGAACATAAGCCAATAGTGGAGAATACTTTCACCCATTAATTAAACCAAAAACCTTTTCAAATTTCCAGGAAAGGTCTCACAGATTAGTGGGGTAGTGGCAAATCCACATTCAAACCTGGGGGCCAAGAAATACAACTTAATACACATACCCAGTAACCATCCTCCAGAAATATCTCCAGATTGAAACCGTTGATAGAGGCTGGAGTTCCTCAAAATGTGCGCATCATGCGTGGACCCAGGAAAGCCAGCAAACAGACTGAAAAATTGAAGATCAGGGCCCGCCAGCAGACCCAAACCACATTCCTGAACAGATATTCCTGGTCCGCAGGGGGGATGAGCGAGACATGTGTGTAATCGATTGCACCAATGACGTTGGGCATGTCGGCTATGTTATAAAAGCCCAACTTAACCGCATTCCAGGCTTCCCCTGTTTGAGGGAAAAAAATGTAATTCTGTGCCAGGGTAGCCATGCCATCCAAAAACTTGGTTAGGCTGCGGCTCAGCGTAGACTGGGACATCCCCAGGGAGAAGGCACCCAGTCTCTGGAACGAGCCGTTCGCCAAAAATTGCAGGCAGCCAACCAATTTGGTCATACCTGCAATTGCATGCCCCTTTCTTGTGGTGGGGGCTAACCATGGCCGCAACTCGCTATACAAGGCATGGAGAGAAACACAGTTAAGGCGGGTGAGCTCGAATAGGTCAACGTCACTCATGCCATCGATGTCCAAAGGCGTGCGCTGCAGCCTGGTTTCTGCCATACTCAGAACTACCAGACGGCGTAGCTGGCGCCTTTGATGTTGGCCCACAGAGGAATGCATTCCCAAATAGCACGGAGCTCCAATACGGCTGGTCAGACTGGCCGTAAGTGAAGGCTCGGCGGCCCCGTTTTATTAGGCTGAATCCAATCGGAAATCAAGGCTCTGCATCACTGAAAAAAACGGGCCAATGAACGAGGCGTCCGTTTTGCCGGCAAACAGCCTCGTGCGAGCCGACATTCGGAAAGGCGGCTGAGCGCACACCTGAGCGCATAAACGCACACTAAAATCAACGTAGCACACTTTCCTGACCCGATCAAAGCCCAAAACCAACGGGGAAACGCACGGGGGAGCTGAACGGGGAGGCTCTGCATCAAGCCATATATCCTTCCCTAACAGTACCCGCTTATTAAACACATAAATAACATATGAAATATATTCACAAGGGATAAAAAAGCAGCAGGACGGGTGTGCATACATTTTAGATACCTTTTTACTATGGAGTGTTTGTAAGTGCAGCTTTCTAACAAATAAGTGAGAATGAATTACACTATGTGCACTTGCTTTTATTTTCCATGAAATTATGACACAATTGAGTTGAAAAGGTGCAGATTTAATCTAGAAGTTGATTAGATTGAGATTTACTGAACATCGCATGGGGATGCCAGAAGTCCTGAAATGAGTTAAGTTATATGTGATTTACTCAATTTTATTTGGTGAGTGGTCTGGCTTCTGTTTGGGAGAGGGGCAATATCCTAAAATATTGCACAGGATATCCACTGCCCTGGATGGTTGCCACTAGAGATGAGCGAACTTTTGAAAAGTTCGATTCGGCCGATTCGCCGAATTTCACAAAGAAATTCGGGTTTGGCCGAATCGAACTTTTACGAAGTTCCCCATCATAAATGCCGGCATGGTGGGAGCGGGCCGGCCGGTTCCGCTGTCAGCGGGCCGGCCGGCGGGCCGGTAAAGCCGGCCGGCCCGCTCCCACCATGCCGGCATTTAAAAAAAAAAAAAAAAAAAAGCATTTTTGCCGGCATGGTGGGAGCGGGCCGGCCCGCTCCGCTGTCATCGGAACCGGCCGGCCCGCTCCCACCATGCCGGCATTTCAAAAAAAAGCAAACACTTACCTGCAGGTCCGGAGCGTGGAGGCCGGCGCCGCTCTCAGCTGTCATCTGAGGGCGCGTCATCACGGCTCCCACCATGCCGGCATTTTTTTTTTTTAATTTCAGGAAAAATTCGATCGGCACGAACCACAAAATATTCGGGTTCGTGCCGAATCGAATATTTCCTGAAATTCGGAGCGAATTCCGGTTCGTCCGAACCGGTTCGCTCATCTCTAGTTGCCACCACTTCTATACCTTCAGCTCTGAAACTGAATTTTGTTCAGCAGAGTAGAATGAAAAAGCCCCTCTCAAAAAAAAATCCTAATTCTAAATTTCTCCAACCAGGCTCCTCCGTACATTTCATCTCTAATCCAGGGATACCTACCAAGATGCAACCTCTGCACTGCCTCTTTCCTTCTGCTGTCATCCACCCTGTTCACCTTCTCACACTCCCACCCCTGGGATTTCTCACTTTCCTTTCCACACCTCTGGAATTCCCTACTCTGCTCAGATTAACACTTTTAACACCCCAAGCTTTCAAAAGCAACCTTAAAACTCACTTCTTCAGATAGGAAAGTGCCCTTGTTAAAGTGAGCCTTATAACTACCTGTCATCCTTCCCTTGTGGTCCCACGCTCTCTCCTATCATATTCTGTATTCATAGCTTTCACTTTGAACTTTGTAATGGTCTATTTACTGAATGTTTAGCTGCTACTTTGTACAGATGAAGATGGCACTATATAAATAAACAACCCCAAGGGGTTGTGGCTTCCTGGATGGTGCCATGGGCACCTGTGCACTCAATGGTAGACCTAGCTTAGGCGGCTTCATTTTGTAATGTGTTTTCTTATAAGATAGTCAGATTGTTGATTTTAGGATATGCCATTTGGTGAGTTTAGCATAGGCCGGTTGTTGAGTATAAGAAATGCAAATTGTTGGGTTTAGGATAGGCCACTTGTTGAGTTTATTATAGACCAATTGTTGAGTTTAGGATAGGCCAATTGTTGAGTTTAAGATAGACCACGTGTTAAGTTTAGTATAGACCCCTTGTTAAGTTTAGAACAGGCCATTTGTTAAAGTTAGGATATGCCATTTGTTGATTTTAAGATATGCTGCTTTTTGAGTTTAGGATAGGCCACTTGTTGAGATTAGGATAGGCCATTTATAGTGTTTAGGATAGGCCATGTGCTGAGTTTAAGATAGGCCATTTGTAGAGTTTTGACTAGGCCCCTTGTTGAATTTAGGATAGTCAGTTAGGGTATGCCACTTGTTAAGTTTAGGATAGGCCATTTGTTGAAGTTAGGATAGGCAATTATTTGTTGAGATTAGAGTAGGCAATTTGTTGAGTTTAGGTTAGGCCATTTGCTGACAGAATATCTTTTGCCAGCATATCCAATTTCAAATCCTCTTTGGATTACAGATACTGATCAAAATCCTAAAATCACTGGCTATATATTTCTGGCTATGATATATTTCTATATATACTTAATACATCAAAAAGCAATATGATGCTTACTCTTCTCTCAGAACAGTTACTTAAAGACATGTAGTAACAGAACAACCCTTTCAGGCCCCAAATCTTCAAATTACATCTGGCCTGTATGTTTTTTCATCTGCAACAAATAGATCCTGTACAGTATGTTTTACACCAGCCATCAAATCAATCTAATGCAAGACTGCTGTGGCTCGACAGCCTACATAGAGGCTTTTCTATTTCATTCTTCTGGCCATAATTCTTCTGATCAAATATTACTCTTCCAATTGAAAATCACAGAATGATTGATTTTGGAATGACATTTCTTAAAAATGTAATTCAATGTCTCATTCAATCAGACACATGTCATTATTTTTCCACTTTGCTTTAATACTGAGTTGTGTTTGGCTCAATGACGTTTGGTGGGATACTCATTAAAGGTCATTCATTGGTAAAAACAAAAAAGCCATTCTTGCCTTAACTATAGGAGACATTATCCAGCATAGCTCTAGTTCCAGAAATGTCATCAGTCTTCTGCCCTTTTAGACACTGTAGATATGTTCACTCTGCCTAATATACAGACCACTTCTGCCTCCATCTTAAAACTCAGTCAGGTTCAGAGGATAAAAAAGCATGTAAAATAATAAAGCAATGTTATCCTTATAGGATGATTAAAGGCCCACTCAGATGTCCCCAAAATGTGAAACTCTTTAGTTCCTTGGTACTCATTTCGATTCAGGGCCCAAGGATGCATGCATGGTTCAACCACAGCATCCCTGCTGTACATATTCTGCTTGCCTGGCAGACTTGAATGGCTGCTCTATATTGCAGCACCACAATGGCCTTCCTGCCCCCTCCAATCTACACACTCACACTGGCATCTGTTCATATTTGCCAGTTGCGCAGATGGCCTAGAGCAGGGATGACGCAGATGAGCCATGCATGCATTGTGGGCTTTTGGAATGAGGCGAGTATAAGCTGAATCCTGGGTGGAAATAACTGAGCCTCAGAGACTTTAGGTTCTAGGGCCAGAAGCTTGTGATAGGTTCACTACAAAACACAACACACATTATTGTTCTTTGACTCCAGTGAGGAGACTTAACCTGACTTTCTGCTTGTGGTGACTAAATAAAAAGTTCAATAAAAGGAAGCCCTGGTGTAATCGACACTAGAATAGAAGGTTTGGCATTTTGGGTCTAGCATATGATATCTTGGTTATTTTGAGCTCTGGTTAGATGTGTTGCATGCAAAAAGAATTGCACCCCTTAAAACCTTTTCACAGAAATATATTTTGTATGGTACATGTAGAGAGTATTAAGTAGCAGCATTATTTTTTTTTCACTATGTATTATTTTTTTTGCTTTTTGTTTTTTACAGCCTTTATTATCCTATTTATGCAACAGACTCCATGATGGTGCTTTATTATTCTTTTGTCAAATGTGATTTGAATGTATTTGATTAAGTGGTGTCTTTTTGTGGAATACAGATTTATATTATTGTATTACATTTGTTGTTCTGGTGTGGAATTGTGCCAAGTTATACTTAACATTTGTTGGTCTAGAGACTAGAGAGGTGTCTTCAGCAGAAGGAAATGGTATTTTGTGTTGGTCACAATAATTTTGCCTCCATGACTCCTCATGGTTTTCTGTTAAATAACATTCTGCTCTGGGTCACCAAACCTCTGCTAAAATCTTCCGAACAAGGATGGTAAAAGAGAACCATAGGTATCTGTAAATAGTGATGATAATCAGCTTTGGGTAATTTTTACTCTCAATCCAGATGTTGCCTATTAAGTCCTTATCCTTATCAACATTGCAAATGTGCCAAGTGTCATGGGTGCCATCGATTGTACGTATGTGGCCATGGTTCCCCCAACTGCTCAGAAGTATATGTTCTGGTATGTTTAGGTCCACATAGCTCCTCCCTGTTGTTTACTCTCTTCTCTTGATGCTAGCCAAGCTTCCCCTCCAAGAAAACATCTGTCCTGTGCTCAGTCTGTTTAGGTTCACATAGCTCCTCCTTGTAGGCCACTCTTCTTTCTATAGGCTAGGCTATCTTCCTATCCGCCCAAACAGCTTTCCTGTGTCTCAGTCTGTTTAGGTCAACATAGATACTCCCTGTAGCCCACTTTCCTCTCTTTAGGCTAGCCTAGCTTCCCCTTCCCCCAAACAGCGTTACTGTGTTCCATTTGGCCCTTGTTTAACTTTATTTTTTCTGCTCATTTGTCGTTACCAGTCTAGTGACCCCTTTTTTATTTGTGGCTTCTTTTTAGCCACCGCAAGATGGGACACTCCTTTAACGTCCAATGTGTCATGGGGCCGGATCTTCGGTTTTTCAGTGTTTTGGCCGGCTTCCCTGGCTGCTCCCACCATGCATTTATATTGAGGAGTTCAGGTTTATACACCCGTTTTAAAAGTGGCAAGCTGACTGGTGATTGAAGGCCATGGTGACTAGCATGGATACAGTAGAGGGGTACAGCGGGAAGCAGATTAAAATAGCTGGATATAACAAAAAAGGTGTGCGCCAGAAAGCCATGCAAGGATAAGCACACCAAGAACAATTGGATCCACAGCAAGTTACGTCCGACAACAGGTAAAAAACTTGGTTTCCAAGACTTCGGATGGTAATTCGTTTTTTGTTTTACTTCCTGAATAGGGAAACTTGGGTTATATTTTTATGCTACGCTGGACTGGTTTTACAGATTCCAAAAAAACCTTCTACCAATTTAAAGGATAGGGATTAGCAACCCACCCTTCCCACCCACCCGATAACCTGCACCCCTCCTAGGCACTGAGGAGTGCAAAAGAGCCCTGTGCCCATAGGCATCTTACCTGTGATGTGATACACCAGCCAGTACGGAGGTCTGCCACTCGGCCTTCAAGCTTTCAAATAGAAGCCCCTATGCCTTGTGTCAGGCTAGTAAACTCCAGGGTTTTTTAAATTAAAAAATATATACAGAAAAGGGGAAGGTCTGCTAAATTTTAAATAGGCTTCTTCTCCGCTGATTAGTGTTCAGGACACTGTAATGACGGACAGCCTTTGGTGTGTTCGGATGGAGCGCTGCCATTCTAGGGGAGCTGATAGGGCACCAGACTTTTCTCTCATTTACCAATATATTTTTTATTTTCAAATGGACCAGTTTGGTTCAGGTGGAAAGTGGGTTTCACTTGTTCTGCTCAGACCCTATTAGATTGCTTTTTGGAGGTTAAACTGGATTTATTGCAGGAGAGACAACATGTTTTGTCCCCAGAGTGGAGGATGTTCCACCTACTTGCCTCATTTTTTTAGTAGTGGAGGATTTATCCTGAGGGGAGGCATCCCGCAATCTTGCACATGGCTGGCCCTGCCTGTCAGCATTAACACGGTTTAGCTTAGGATCTGAATAATTCTGAATGATCAAATACCAAATTAAAGACCACTCCCTTTTTTTTTCTATACACCACTTTAGACACATCTTTATGCCCCTGAAGCCTGCTGTACTACTCGATGGGGTTTCTGAATAGCACACCCTACTCCAATCAGTGGCTTGGTTATATTCGGTGTATAATATAATATTTACCAGTATACCTGAAATGTGCTGCTGGGGATTGATGCCTTATGTACTTAATAAATGGAGAGTCTGCCATGAACGTAGAAAGTCTCTGATCATCTTTTGCCACAGCTTTAGATTTTAGGCTTTGTAGTTGATTAAAAAACGTAATATCTTCCCCTGAAACAATCCCAGAGACCAGAATTTTGGTCAGTTATTAAAAAAATGAAAATAAATAAAGAAATACATCAGCAATAAAATGTCTGGCCAAAAGACAAATAAATATATAAAAATGATTACTAAAAATCTAGGCCTTGTAATCATGTTTCATAGAGATTCGGGGCATTTGCTGAGTATAAAGAGAAAAAATATTGAACAAAAATAAAGGTTATTAATATCACAAGATACTTGGCAGTACTTTACAATACTGTAGCTAAAAGGTGACCTAACAAATTACATCATCTTGAATATGGTGAGTGTGAATTTTACCTTCACACCACAGAGGTGTCATGCTTGCAAGCTTATTAAAAGGTGACGCCAAAAGCGATGCCATGACATGTGCTGTAACCCCCTAGCAGCCAATCAGATTTAAACTGGTCCAAAACCCTTAAAAGAAACATCATATGCATCCCACAATAAGAGCACAGGAACAGTAGTTTAAAACTGCCTCCAGTTTCCGACCTCAGTAACCTTACCTGTAACTAATTGTGATGATTACTAAACATGATAAACTACACATGACTACTAAATTTCCATGAAGGAGTCTTTACCACGTCCTTCTCGGCGGGTAGCCCATAGCGGTGTAATGTGAATGCATTTATCAAACTGTAAATGATGAAGATCAGATGTTTATGAACAAATGTTCAGTACATGCACAGGTATTGTTTGAAATCATTCATCTATATAAAGGTCAATATATTGAAAATTACCATGATGATATTTTGAAACATATATACTATGATATCTCATTATTCTAAGTATGTCACACACCCCGCTTCAGATATTAAATCATTAGACTTGGGTTATACTCACCGCTAGGTGGCACTGTTGCAGAGAAGTCCAGAAAAACAACATGTCCCTTCCGGTCTATACATACCTGGTACCTCCCGACTATTCCCCAGTGTTCTTCTCTGCAAGGTGGCGACAAGACAGAAGAAAGAAGTCTCCTGTCCCTATCAGGTCTTTCCCAGCTTGGTCCCTTCTCCCTGCGCCTTTTGTGGGGGGGGGGGGGGGTCCTTGTGATGCCAGGTGTCTGTGTTGACTTGGGTGGCTGGGCCGGGCGGCCCGGGTGTTGTGTGCCGCCGGCCCGCCCGTTTTGTGTGTACGTGTTGGGGGGGGCTCTGCCGGGGCCCCCCGGACTGTGTATTCCTGTGCAGGGGCCGGGCGGCGTGGTGCCGCCGGCCCGTCTGTCTTCAGAGCAGGTGCCTTAGTTAGGCGCCCGCGGCAGTGTTATCCCCGGAGGTGGTGCGGGCGGGGCCGGGGGGCGTCTGTGCCGCCGGCCCGCCTGGTTATCGGTGCGGGCACCATTGTCTGGGCGCCCGCCTTCGCCTTGCTCCTTGGAGGTGGTGGGGGGCGGGGCCGCGTCGTGCGCGGCCCGCGCTTCGTCCGGATTGGTGGCGGGGCGGGGCCTCAGCGTCTCCCGTGCGTGCTGGGCCCGCCCTTCCCTCCGCCGCTTCTTCGCTGTGGCCGCCATTACTGCTCCGGCCAAAAAGGGTTCTGCTCGGTTAAGGTAGGCTGGGGCGGTTGCCTGTTTTTAAGGTGGTCTTCTGGCTGGGGGCATTTTTTATTGCTGGTTCTCCTCGCTTGGGGGATATGTCGGGTGATGATAGCAAGATATTTTGTGTGCTGGGTGCCCTATTGGGGCTTCCCTGGCCTTTCACATGCTAACCATATTGGTATAGATTATGTATATATATATATATATATATATATTCTTATAGGTTCATGTTACTGTGTTTTGTCTATGTGCTTGGTATGACTGTTGTCTTTCTTTTTCAGATCCTGGGATCCCACGCTGCGGGGCTCTCCCGGTCTTAGATACCTGGCTAGTGGGGTTTTTGTACTTACCTTCCCCTTATTGGCATTTTTGCAAATTTCCCCATTTCAGGGCCATATTTAATTAAAGACGTTAAGGGGCATCCCGGGTCGCGTATTGCGTAAATCCCTGGTTGTTGCGATTACCATAAATTCACCATATGGTCCTTCGTCGGCCGTACCATCTCCTTCCCCTCCTCGCCTGTTCCGGACCCCGTGTGACGTTGTCGTGGGTGGGGATTCGCAATCTGAGGTATGCGCTAGGTTGGCCAACCTCGAGAAGATGTTTTCCGCTGTGGTGGCTCAGAAGGTTCCGGCTAAGCGGAAACACTTGTCTCCGCCTCCGCCGGACTCAGACGATGAGGTTGTTGAGGCTCTGGATTGGTCGGATCGTCCCCTTGAAGAGGGTGAGCTTATTGAGGAATTAGAGGATCCTGAGGTTCAGCAGTCGCTGGGTGCTGAAGGTGACCAGGCCGCCAGGTCGGTTCCCGACACGTCTTCCATTCTGGCCCAGATGTTTGAGGCTTTGGATTTGGACCCTCCTGAAGTTGCTCCTCGGCCAAAGGGTCAGCTTTTTGGGGTGTCCAAGCCGCGCTTGGAGTTCCCCAGTCAACAGCATTTTGAGGATGTTGTCCTTAAGGAATGGGAGCAACCTACGCGTCTCGTTGGGGTGACGCCTAGCTGGGATAGAAAGTATCCCTTTCCGGCGGACTTGGTGAAGCGTTGGTCTGTCCCTCCCGAGGTTGATGCTCCGGTTTTGGGACTATCTAATATGGCGGTTTTGCATTCTCCTGCCACGACTTCTCTTAAGGACGGCGAGGATCGCCGGATTGATCAGCTGGCCCATCATGGGTTTGTCTGTGCGGGTTCGGTTTTGAGGCCTGTTTGTGATTCGGCACTTTTGTTGTTGGCGGTTAGGTCTGTTGTCAGGGATTTATGTGTGGATCTTGATCCTACTTGTGATGAGTTTCTTGCCCTTAAGCGTTGTGAATTCTTCGTGTCATTTATTCTTGCCGCTCAGGATGATGCCATGTTGATGTGTGGCAGGGCAACGGCTCTGTTGGTAGCTATCCGCCGCTCAGTGTGGTTGAGGCAGTGGACTGCTGATTTTAATTCCAAGAGATCGCTCACGGCTCTTCCCTTTCTGGGTTTGAGACTTTTCAGTGAAAAGCTGGATTCTGTTGCCAGGGGAGGTAAGTTACCTCAGCGCAAGAAATTTCGTCGCTCCTTTCGGGGGGCGGTCCCCTTCAATCCTTCCTTTCGGGGAGCCAGAGCCGGCAGGGGTGCGGGCTTCTCGGCTTCCAGGGGTGCCAGCTGGAATAGGGGTAAAGGCCGTGGCCGTCCCATTCACGTCTGGGGCGCCAAGCCCAAACCAGCTGCCAAGCCCGCTCAGCAATGAGGGGGCACCCTCACCCTTACGGGTGGGGGGACGGCTGCGACTCTTCTCCCGGGTATGGGACCAGGAGGTCTCGGACAGGTGGATCCGGGAGGTGGTGTCGGCCGGTTACAAGCTGGAGTTCGAGTCCTGCCCTCCTCCAAGGTTTTTCAGGTCTCGTGTCCCTTCAGATCCTTTGGCCGCGCAGGGACTCCTGGCGGCGGTAAGGAATCTTCTGGAAATGTCATCTGCCCGGTCCCTCCTTCGGAGTTGGGGCGCGGGTATTATTCCAATCTCTTCACTGTACCCAAAAAGGATGGGTCGTTCCGTCCCATCCTGGATTTGAAGTTTCTCAACCTGTTTGTTCGTCCCCGGAAGTTTCGCATGGAAACTCTGCGGTCTGCGATCAATTCGCTTCGGCAGGGGGACTTTATGACGTCCATAGACATCAAGGATGCATACCTTCACATTCCGATCTTTCCGGCTCACCAGAGGTTTCTTCGCTTTGTGGTGGAGGATCGGCATTTTCAGTTTGTGGCTCTTCCATTCGGCCTCACCTCGGCTCCGAGAGTGTTCACCAAGGTGTTGGCGGGCGTGATGGCCCTGCTCAGAGCTCAGGGGATTCGCATTGTGCCTTATCTGGATGATCTTCTCATCATGGCTCCTTCCTTCAGTCAAGCGGAAGGGGACACCAGCACGGTGGTGTCCACTCTGGAGAGGTTCGGCTGGGTGATCAACTACCCCAAGTCCTCGCTGGTTCCGGCCAGGGTGGTGACCTTTCTGGGGATGTCCTTGGACTCTTGCCAGCACAGAGTTTTTCTTCCTCAGGCCAAGGTTCTTTTGATTCAGGAATTGGTTCAGCTTCTTCTTTCCAATCCTCGCCCGTCCATCCGTCTAGGGATGAGACTGGTTGGGCTGATGGTAGCTTCTTTCGAGGCAGTTCCCTTCGCGCAGTTTCACACGCGGACGCTTCAGCTTCATCTGTTGGCGTCTTGGGACCGGCGACCGCGATCGTTGGATCGGTCCTTCCGGATGTCCCCCCGGGTTCGGCAGTCTCTACTGTGGTGGATGGTCTTGGACAATCTCCTGAAGGGCAGGTCATTTCTGACCCCGCTTTGGGAAACTGTCACCACGGACGCCAGTTTGTCGGGATGGGGAGGTTTCTGGAAGGATCTTCGGTTTCGGGGGCGGTGGGGTCCTCAGGAAGCCCACTTGCCCATCAATGTTCTGGAGTTGAGTGCCATCAGGTTGGTTCTGTCTCACTTGATGCAGCATTTACAGGGCTTGCCGGTTAAGGTTCGATCGGACAATCGGACGGCGGTTGCTTACATCAATCACCAAGGAGGGACTCGCAGTCTGGGTGCCCTCAGAGAGGTGTCTCTGATCCTAGTTTGGGCAGAGACTCATGTCCCTTGCATCTCGGCAGTGTACATTCCAGGAGTGGAAAACTCGGAGGCGGACTTTCTGAGCCGGTGTTCGTCCCGCCGGGGGGAATGGTCTCTCCACCCCCAGGTGTTTTGGTCGCTTTGTCTCCGGTGGGGGACGCCGGAGGTGGATCTGTTTGCCTCTCGTCACAATCACAAGCTTCCGACATTCGTGTCGCTTTCTCAGGATCCTCTGGCTCTGGCGGCGGATGCCATGGCCCTGCGCTGGAGGGACCTGGGGTTTCTTTATCTGTTTCCTCCGATCCCCATGCTAGGCAGGGTGCTGCGAAAGTTGGTTCTGGAAGGAGTTCCCGCCATTCTTGTGGCTCCAAGGTGGCCAAGGCGGGTGTGGTTCGCAGACATCGTTCGTCTGGCAGTGGATCAGTTCGATCTGCCTCTTCGGCCAGATCTTCTCACTCAGGGCAAACTGTGTTACCCCAGTTTACCAACGCTGGCTTTGACGGCTTGGCTGCTGAAACCTCCATCTTAAAGGAGGAGGGTCTTTCGGATTCGGTTATTCGGACTATTATTAGTGCCAGGAAGAGATCCTCTTCTTCCATCTATTATAGGGCTTGGAGATCTTATATTGATTGGTGTGAGGCTAGATCTTTGCCCTGCCGGGTCTTTTCAATTTCTAGGATTTTGGAATTTCTTCAATCAGGGCTGGACTCTGGTCTTCAGCTGAGTACTCTGAAGGGGCAGGTTTCTGCTTTGTCTATCTTTTTTCAGAGGTCATTTGCACTCCATCTTTTGGTCAAGACTTTTTTCCAGGGGGTTCCGCATCTGCGGCCTCCTAGGAAGCCTTTGCTCCCTGTTTGGGATTTTGAATTTGGTTCTCTCTGCCCTTCAGGCTCCTCCTTTTGAGCCTTTGCAGGATATTGCTCTGTCTACTCTGACTCAGAAGGTTACCTTTTTGGTGGCCATCACTTCGGTCCGGCGTGTTTCGGAGTTGGCAGCCTTGTCGATTCAGGCTCCTTATTTTGAGAAACATCAGGACAAAGTGGTTTTTCGTTTCAAACCAGACTTTCTTCCTAAGGTGGTCTCGGCTTTTCATCTTAACCAGGACATTGTTCTTCCTTCCTTGTGTCCCAAGCCTAGGAATGACAAGGAGCGCGCTTTGCATTGTTTGGATGTGGTGCGTTGTGTTAAGTGCTATTTGCGTACCACTTCTCCTTTTCGTAAGACTGATGCTTTTTTCGTGGTGCCCTGTGGGCTTAGGAAGGGCTTGGCTCCTGCTAAGTCTTCCATTAGCAAGTGGATTCGTCAGGCGGTTGTTGGGGCCTACTCTGCCAAAGGGAAGGATCCCCCTTTTCGTGTTATTGCTCATTCTACTCGTGCGGTTGGAGCGTCCTGGGCTTTTCAGCACCAGGCTTCTGTTGATCAAGTTTGTAAGGCTGCTACTTGGTCTTCGGTTCACACTTTTTCTAAGTTTTATAAGGTTGATGTGCGGGCCTCAGCGGATGCTGTTCTTGGCCACAAGGTTCTGCAGGCTGCAGTGGTTTGAGTTTCTGCATTATTGCCTGGTTGGATACCCGCCCTTTTTGGACACTGCTGTTGGATGTCCCAAGTCTAATGATTTAATATCTGAAGCGAGGTGTGTGACATACTTAGAATAATATCATTTTGTGAATACTCAATGTCACACACCCCGCTTCACCCGCCCTTTTTGGTATCCTGGTTCTTTATATGGTGAAGTTTTTTATTTACAGTTGAGGGTTACCATTGTTTTTTTCCTGGTACCTTGTCTTTACTGCTGTTTGAATACTGGGGAATAGTCGGGAGGTACCAGGTATGTATAGACCGGGAGGGGCTTGTTGTTTTTCTGGACTTCTCTGCAACAGTGCCACCTAGCGGTGAGTATAACCCAAGTCTAATGATTTAATATCTGAAGCGGGAAGTGTGACATACTTATAATACCCATTTTACAGGTGAGTATTCACAAAATGGTATTTTTCTCTAGAAGGGCATTGAGAAAGCCAAAAAAGTGGCGAAACATGTCTATGACTAAAATCTAGAGAAATCGTGAGTGAAGAGCAATCACAATGATATAGAAAGCATTATTAATCATGGAATACTGAAAAAACTTTGTCATGAAATCATGTGATTTTTGTAACTGTAAATAAATGTGAAGTAAAACTTTTTTTAATGCAATAAGCAGTGTGGTCATAATCAAATGCTCGTCGAACATACCGGGGGTGGCCTTAACCCGGACCCAGAAGTATAGTTAAGGAGCATGATTATGTACCAACGTCCTATTTAGGCGATAGTCAAATTAGGATTCAAAGGGGTCACGCAGTTTTTCTTTGGGGGAGCCATAACAGGCACCCTCAATTTCGACAGTGTTGTGAGGAGTTGCTATATGAGCAGTACAGCGCTGTATGGGAGCGAATGGTAGCGACTGGTTAGTGCGACCGACTCACAGCATATTCTTCAGAAAAACAGCCTCACACACCACTGGCGCTCAAAAATGCTTCGCTGAAACCCAGAGCACCGGAGGCTATGTGATTAAAGGCTGTTTTTACACACATATCCACCAGTAACAAAGTGAAAACATCTGGAATTACATTGATAAAACATTGTGACATAAACACATTAATGCCAGACCTGTAATGTCAATTCTGCATAAATATATAAAAAATGAAAAATGTTTTCAAAAATGCCTTTTTCTAAGGAGAGGTCACAACATTATTTGAGAATAATAACATAAAAAAAACATAAAAACCCCCTGTTTAAAGAGAAATAAAAGAATGTCCATTGAAATGTATAGGAGAGCGACAGGTAACGAGAGGTAAGACGTGGCGCTCTGCAAGGCTGGACACCGGCGCTGTACGCTGAGGCTGGGATAATGATGAATCGGACGCTACATGGCGTTATCCCAGTTGCTCAACAGAAGCTGCTTGATGACTGTGTAATTGCGTGCCGTGTCCGGCGTTCACATGTCACTACCTGACGCTACCTGTCATTTACAAGGCACTACCTGACGCTATCCCTTCATGAATAAGGACCTGAACCTTACTAATGGAATGTGTGCTGTAGACTGTACCTTTCATCCAGAGCCTCCATGAGGATGGGTTTATTCTTCCAGCAATAGTGACAGCAAAGGCGTGTGCCACATACCGTAGCTGAGTGTATTCATGAGCTTGGCATCTGCCATCTAGACCCAATTTTCCCTTACCAGCCTGGCCTCTATCCCTCCAAGACCAAGCTAAATTAAAGAACAAGCTAGATAGAAGATGACATCAGGGCCAGAGGGACAGGAAAGTATATCCCAACCAATGATTTTCTAGTGGTTTTGACCTACATCTGATGTCCTTCTTCAAAGAGTTTGTGCTTAAAGCGGACATAAACTCACCTTTTTAACTAGCATCCCCTGAATTGCTCCCCCCATGAGGAGCACCTTTTGCCAATTTGTACTGCTCCTTCTTCATTCTAATCCAAGATAATGCTGTTTTAGCTGTAAAGCCCCGTCTCCTCCATTCATTGCCATTGCATTTACCAATATGATAGAAGATAGAGTACTACATACAGATATCGAATACATCCTTAAGAAAACTCAAGTGTGAGGCTCAGTTCACACCTCTCCGTTGTGTTGCATTTTGATGCATTGGAAATGCATTTAAAGGAGCAGTATCGTGAAATTAGCATTAAAAAAGATAAATAATTAAATATCCACACAATAGCTTCTAACATGTGTATAAATTATCTGGCGATAGAAATAGGAAAAAATATCTGCCTTTCTTTTAAATTGTATAATGACAATGGCTCAGTCCATTTGCTGAATAGGGGGATCTGCTGGGTTGTATTTAGTGAGCTGCTTCATTTAGCCCACTGGTCTCCTAGCAACACTTTACCTCAGAGGCTGACACTGTAATCAGTGGTAACGGCTGTGTGTGTGTGAGGTGCTGCTTTTGTTATGAGACCAGGTGACTCAAATGTGTAAAATCTATACAAAATAAACTAAACTGACTGAAAATGACTGAAATTCTTCTTTGAATAACTGTGCAGGAAAATCTAAAGGTATTAAAGTGGAACAAAACCCTGAGTGGCCGACCCTGAAGTCTATAAGACCCGGCCATTGACCTTGCCCCTTGGGCATTCTAAATTGGGATGCCCCACTGTGTGAAATGACCCCTGGACAACCACAGATCCCCCCATTTTTCTGGCGCGCTCATGCAAATAGACATTTAGACAGGCCGGGCGGCCAGGAAGGTAACTGCTCAGGCTCCCCATCTGCGTGCAAACAGAGCTGATTGGATGAGAGCCCGCACATGCGCTGTGGAACAGGGAAAGGTAGGTTTTCACAGGCGAACTTGGGGATTTCACATATCAGGGCATCCCAAGTCGGGATGCCCCTAGGGGCACAAAACAAAACTCCAGATAGTGAAAATCCTGGGTTGGGCTTTGCTCAAAATACACAAAGCTGAAAGAAAGATCATATGGAAAAATGTGTTGAGAAAAGAGAGAGAAAATGGTAAACTGAAAGATTCTGCAGCAGAGCCAACATGAAGGGAAAACTGTCAAAAATCAGCTAAATGACTTCTAGAGCTTTTCTCTCTGTTTTAGATATATGAGTTCGGGCCAGGCAATGTTGTTATCTTATGCTGGACGGCTGCCAGCACTGAACAGCTGATACTTTGATACATTGTTTCCCCCTCTCCTCAGCGTGGAACAGGCCAGAGTATCCGGCTCCGACACTCAGCAGACATAAACATGAGCTATTAGTCTCCAGCTGCTCAACACACACATCATTTTTTTCAAAATTTGTAATTCTTACTCCAACACTTACCTACATTCAAAGTACCATTTAAATATAAGTCACCAAGAAAACATCACGATACTGCTCCTTTAAGTTACATTTGTGTTGCGTTTTTGAAGAAAAAAAGCATTTTTTGAACAATAAATGATAAATTCTATGTCAATGCAGGTATATTGCACTTGCATTGACATAGACGTCTATTGGCCTGCGTTGTCACAACATTGTGCTGAAAAAGGTGTCTGCAGTGTTTCCTGTGTTTACAGTGTTGCAATGCAGTGCAGCAACACAGAAATGTGCAAAGGTGTGAACAGAGCCTAAGAGTGAAATGTGTCGGATGTAAAACAGACAAAGACACTGGTTATATGCACAAAAATGTATATTTTTTAATAAATGTTACAATAGCTATGTAAAACTTTATCTTAGCAATTAAAACAAGGATTTCAACTGCAGTAAATATGTGTGGGAAGTGGGAGAAAGGAGGGGTAAATACAGTGACGTGCAGTGGTACGCCATCTCCTAGCATATTGGTAAAAACAACTAAAATCATAAAATCTCAGCTCAATTTCTAATTATCCCCAAATGGAGTTTCCTAGACTTTCCTTGTCTTTACTTTCTCCCCACAAAGCTCCACTATCCCTGAGATTTTCTGTGTCTGATTCCATTTATTTATGTGATTTTCTTATGTGAGTGAATCTCTACTGCACTCCCCTACTTTGCTACTTTTCACATTGCCTCCCTTTTGTACTCTTTTTCTTTAGGTTTACTTGCTCATGGATCACTGTAGCCTTTTAGGTAGGTTCACAAGTAGTGAATGAGTTTGCCTACCAAGTTTTAGATATAAGCTTTTAGTAAAGAACAAACAAAACGGAGGGTAGGGTATCATATCTTAGATTGTGGGTAGGGGTGCATAGGAGCAGAGAACTAATCAATGCTAAACTTTACAGCCCGTATCCAGGTCTTTCTTTAGTTCTACTATCCTATAGTGTCCCATTCATGCTGATTAGACGGGCAGGCTGATTCATCATTAGCGGCAGGTAGCGACAGATGAGCGTCTGTAGCAGGCATTTCAGGGCGCCTGCTAGTAGTTGCAGTGCTCGGCCGTGAGTCGCTACTTTATAGCGACTCAGTCGCTGTTCAGTAATGGTGAATACATTGTGAGGAGTCGCTATTTGACCAGTACAGCGCTGTATGGGAGCGCATGTTAGCGACTGCTCATAGCGACCGACTCACACCATATTCAGGAAAAAAACAGCTCCAAAAATCTCTGGCGCTGAAAAATAGTTGTTTGAAGCCCAGAGCGCCGGAGGCTGTGTGTTTAAAGTCTGTTTTCAAGCATCTATCAACTAGTAACAAAGCGAAAACATATGGAATTACATTGTAGCAACATTGTAACTGAACACTTTAATGCCAGACCTGTAATGTTATTTTTGAGGAAATATTTAAAAAATGAAAAAATTATGAAAAAACTGCTTTTTCAATGCCAGAAGAGGTCAAAGAATTATTTGTGATTTTTTGAAAAAAAAAAAAAAAAAACCTGTTTAAAGAGAAGAAAAGGATCGTCCATTGAAATGTATGGGAGAGCGCCAGGTAGCGAGAGGTCATACCTGGCGCTGTGCAAGGCTGAACACTGGCGCTGTTCACTGAGGCTGTGAAAATGATGAATCAGACACTACATGGCGCTATTCCAGTCGCTCAACAGATTCTGCTTGATAAATGTGTAATTGCGTGCCGTGTCCGGCGTTGACCAGTCGCTATCAGTCGCTACCTCTCATTAACCAGGCGCTACCTGACGCTATCTCTTCTTAAATAAGGGCCTAATTGTCTATGTTAATGGTAATTTGCCCTCCTTCTATACCATCACAAATAGGTTAAAAGGTTTCCGCACTCCGGCAAAGAAAGGGTGCTCGATCCTGGGCTGTCCCAAGCCCCACAACAGCACATGAAATGAGAAATGGTGGATTCGCACTTCCTCTTAAAATCACCTCTTTATTGTATCCAAATAAAATCAATGAACATGTCTCCCATGCATCATAAGAACTGCCACACCGGATAAAAACATATGTAGACACGGGTCACAAGATCTGTGTAGAGGGGTCCTGACGCGTTTCGGGTCCTTTACTGACCCTTAATCATAGTTAAGTTTGCCCCAACAAAATATCTATATATATAGTATAAATAATAATGAGAAAGAAAGGACTCACCTGTTACTGCAGCACCGCCCGCCTGCTCCGAGAGCCGAGACCGAAGGGCGGATGTGACGTCGGGGGTGAGAGCGGACGTCACCGCCAATCAGAGGCCGGAGTCCCCAACCAATCAGGGGAGGAGAAAGGCCTCCCGAGCTGTCAGGGACCCGGCCAGTGACAGCGGGAACGCCGCTCGCAGCCCCGCAGCCACATATGAAAAGGATAACATCATAGCCCAGCACGCACGCAGAGGGGTGAAAAACCGGAATACAGGCACACCGGCAGAACACCCATAGGAGTCAGGCAAGCAACGCTACAGGGACAAGTGGACCTCACAATAAAAAAGACAAAAGGAAAGAAGATAAACTATCAGTGCATAAATGTCATGGTTGTATAAAATTAAATAAACTGACAAGATACATATCATTATCCAAGACGGTCACTTTTTTGACTACTGATTCTGATACAGATGACTCAACCCCTGGCGTGGACTATTCAAGCCCTAAAGATCACTATAATAGGAGACCCAGAAGGGGGCGTTTGCCACCTCACAATAATTGGGACAATGATCAACGTTTTTTAGGGGAAGGCACTCAGGATTCACATACCTCCATGACAACGAGGTCCAGAGGTCGCCGCGCACTAGGAGGGCAGGCCGCAGAGATCGGCATTTTCCAGGTGAAATTACACAAGTTGGTGAACGAGGGAGTGGCTTTGGGGGTCTTGACTGTGAAAGTGGCGGAACATCTTAAAGTCAAAGACCCAGTCATTCCCTTGTTCCATCACCTACCGAAAATCCATAAAGGTGGCAATCCACCTAAGGGTAGGCCGATTGTGGCTGGCATTGGCGGTCTTAATGAACCAATGGGCCAGTGGTTAGATACAATGTTGCAACCCCTGGTCCTCAGACTACCTAGTTTTTTACGTGATTCAGGCCCCCTTATCACTGTTCTCTCGACCCACAAGCTGAAGAACGAATCTATCATGTGTACCATGGATGTAACATCGCTGTACTCTTGTATACCTCATGAGTTGGCGATACAGGCCTTGCAATTCCACTTATCTCACTACACAGATTATAATGAGGATCTTAGTCAGTACATCATTATGGTGACTGAGTTTCTCCTCACACATAATTATTTCATGTTTGACTCTATTTTTTTCATACAATTATGTGGTGCTTCCATGGGTGCCCCCTTTTCACCCTCATTGGCTAACTTGTACATGGGGTGGTGGGAGTACCATAGAATCTATAGTAGTGAGAACCCGTGGAGATCACTTATCTCCTTTTTTCATCGGTATATTGATGATTTGATACTAATTTGGACAGGCAATTTGGATGAATTAGAACAGTTTGTTGAATATTGCAACAACAACAGTCTAAATTTACATTTTACAATGCATTCAAGCCCCGATACCATTGAGTTTTTAGACCTGAATGTATCAATTGATAGAGAAACTAAGGCCTTGCACACGTCCACCTATCGGAAACCGACCGCTGGTAACAACATTCTTTTAGCTACCAGTTGTCACCCACCACACACAGTTAAATCAATACCAGTGGGTGAAATGATCAGAAGCAGGAGAAACTGTACCAGAATGGATATGTTCAACCAAGAGGTCTCCACTATTCAAACTAGATTGGCGTCCAGGGGTTATTCCCCATGGATGCTTAATCGAGCAGAGAAAATTGCTCGATCTAGAGATCGCACTTCTATGCTTATGCGTAAATCCCCAAAGGAGAGACAGAATATACAACAAATGGTAGTGTTTAGCACACCATACACTATGGAATACAAGAAAGTGACCAACATTATCAAAAAGAATTTACCTATATTGCAGGCTGACCCACTCCTACATGACGTTTTGAAACAGGGGGTGAAGATAGTTAGTCGCCGATCCCCCAGTCTGGGTAACCTATTGTCTCCCAGTTTGTTCTTGTCAAATTCCCCACAGGCATCTACCTGGCTGTCTACTGTGGGTTGTTTCCCTTGTGGTGGCAGGAGATGCGGTATGTGCAGCAAAGTAGACAAAGGTAAATATTTTATGTCAACGGTGACAGGGCTTCAATATAATATCAAAACCCTGGTCAATTGTAACTCCTCTTCCGTGATCTATTTGATCACTCATGAGATCTGTGGTAAACAGTATGTTGGCTGCACGACCCGTAAGGTAAAAATTCGGCTCACGGAACATCTCTCTGGTATACAGAAAGCGGATTGCCCGAAAAGATCCAATGTGGCCCATCACCATAATACATGTCACTTTGAGATGAAACCTAGATTTAAGATCAGTGTGATAGAAAAGGTTTCGTTGGGCCCTAGGGGAGGGGATCTGCATAAAAAGTTAGTGTCAAGAGAGGCTTTTTGGATTTTTACTCTAGCAACTAGAGTTCCCCAGGGCATGAATCATAAGTGGGACATTTCTTTAATTACTAACAGATAACTGGGGATTGTTGTCCCTCTTTTTGATCTAGTTCTGATTTATTTTTGACTTATTTTGGATCGATTTCTGATTTATTATTTTTGATTTATTTTTGATTTATCTTGATTGATTCCTATATATTTCTTTAAACATCTTTATAGTATGGATGGTCAGTACCATCTCCACTTATATATATACCATACTCCCCCTTTTTTTCTATTATAGGTTGGTTTCATATAGAAATGTGAGAGTTTGTTTCTCCTTTAGTGGTATGGAAATTGAAGGATTATGGTTTTTGGTCGGTTTGGATTTGTCTGAACACCTGATAACGTTTGCATTGCATTAATTTGTTCAGACTTTACCTGGCATAATAACATGTTTTTACAGGTTATATATCATGTTTTGTACTTGCAATGTTTAGGAGTTTAAATGTTACATGTATTTTAAGACTATGCGTAGGGCTTCAATGATATTAAGCTTTAATGATTAGTATGGATAATGATATGTATCTTGTCAGTTTATTTAATTTTATACAACCATGACATTTATGCACTGATAGTTTATCTTCTTTCCTTTTGTCTTTTTGATTGTGAGGTCCACTTGTCCCTGTAGCGTTGCTTGGCTGACTCCTACGGGTGTTCTGCCGGTGTGCCTGTATTCCGGTTTTTCACCCCTCTGCGTGCGTGCTGGGCTATGATGTTATCCTTTTCATATGTGGCTGCGGGGCTGCGAGCGGCGTTCCCGCTGTCACTGGCCGGGTCCCTGACAGCTCGGGAGGCCTTTCTCCTCCCCTGATTGGTTGGGGACTCCGGCCTCTGATTGGCGGTGACGTCCGCTCTCACCCCCGACGTCACATCCGCCCTTCGGTCTCGGCTCTCGGAGCAGGCGGGCGGTGCTGCAGTAACAGGTGAGTCCTTTCTTTCTCATTATTATTTATACTATATATATAGATATTTTGTTGGGGCAAACTTAACTATGATTAAGGGTCAGTAAAGGACCCGAAACGCGTCAGGACCCCTCTACACAGATCTTGTGACCCGTGTCTACATATGTTTTTATCCGGTGTGGCAGTTCTTATGATGCATGGGAGACATGTTCATTGATTTTATTTGGATACAATAAAGAGGTGATTTTAAGAGGAAGTGCGGATCCACCATTTCTCATTTCATCTCCTTCTATACCATGCCTGCAAGTCTGAAACAGTATGTATCCCTTCATCCACTATATTTCTTTTCTGATGTGTCTTGAATGCATCCTGCAGCTTGCTCCACAACCCCCTATTCCCCTCCTCAGGTTGATAGAGACAGAAAGAGACAAATATAGAGATAGATGTGGAGAGAAAGTGCGAGGAGGGATAGAGGGAAAGTGGAAGAGAGAGAGTAAGAGAGTAAAGGTTGAACAACTGGGAGAAAGATGAAGGATAAGCAGGTGTGAGAAAGAGACAGAGGGAGACATACAGATGAGAGACACAATGGGGGTGTAGAAATAGAAAGAGATAGAGGAGAAACTGAAGCTAACTGAAGCTAAAAAACGCTAACGCCACATAACGGCAGCTGTTTTTCGTGAGTGCCACCAGCAAGTCATATTTATGATGCAAAAAAATGTTTAGCGCCTCTCGTCATGTCATGTAGCATTCCATGTATCAAGAGCACCAGGTGCTTTGTTAGTGTTGGTGCAGTGTTCTCTACAGCATTACATCACATCAGGGGCTCAGTGTTGTTCTCCCATAAACTTCGATAAGCCATTCCAGTACGCTTTTTTAAGTGACTTCTGGTTAGGGTATTTTAGTTTTTTTGTGCTCAGTTTAGTGACACGGGATCCTTGGCCTGTTCTGAATGTTTTTTTTCATTCATTATTATACTTAGGTTACCTGTTGCTAACCTATGTTTTCATGCCTGCCAAGCATGTGTCATGTCATTTGTATGTTTCCAGTGTCATCCCATCCCCAGTTAAGGCATGTTTTGTATTGCACAAGGCACTGCATGCCTGAATATCATGGTTTCACGGCACCCCCGCTGGCACTATTCATTTACATGTCAAATATAAATGATTTCTGGCCCTGCCCACCAGCACTACCTGTCGCTATCTCCATTGAAAAAAACAAACAAGACAAAGCACCATGGGTAAGCTTACAGCACCAAGCGTGATGTCTCCCTGCAGCCGAAGTTGTAGCTGAACTGCTAGTTGCATCTCTCCGCAGAAGCTTAAGTGGAGCTATAAGGCACTAGTGATCAATTGGCCTCCAAATGTCGGGGAAGAAACCAGAGAAAAAAGAGAAAATGTGCTTAAATGAGATGAATAGAATGCAGAGAGGAGAGTTTGATCAATGGAAACCACAAATATATAAATAAAGGGAGAGGGAAGGAATGTGGAATGGAGAGAGACAGATGTGACTGTAAAAAAAGAGGAGGAAAGGAGATGGAGGCCAATAGGGCAAATAATTGGAAAAAATAAAAACAAAAAAGAAAATACTAAGGCCCTTATTCATCAAGCGATAGCGCCAGGTAGTGTCTGACGAGCGCCAGGTAGCGGCAGCTAACGGCGACTACCGACTCAAGTACGCCCGGCGGCGGTCACAATGACGCATTTATCAAGCAAAATGAGGCTAGCGCCGGCGAGAGCGACGGCTAGCGCGGCATTCATCATGAAGCCGGCTGGACCGAACAGCGCCGCTGCAAATTCCTTCACAGCGACACGTATTACCTGGCGCTACCTGCCGCTCTCCCATACATTTCAATGGCAGACGCTGCAATGATTGTTCTTAGTGGTTTTGGGGTTTTTTGCTTTGGGACAAAATTCAACACATGTTTATCTTGATATGTTTTATGAATCTAGCTGGTTATTTATCTTTTTTTTTTTTTTTTTTATTTTTCACAATGTAATGTTGTGAGTGACATGGGAATTGCATCTCCTCCACCCAAACTCATTGGCCTCAAAAGCGCTGGTTTTCCACACAAACGGGGCTTGTAAAGCTATTTTGTAGCCTGTCAGGTTGGGCGGTCACGTTCGCTCTTAGAAATTGTCAGCGCCCAAGCTATTCGGCAGCCCTGTCCTTGATGAATCTGTGTTGGTCAGTGTTTGTGCAGTCGCTGTTTGAATTCGCTATGTGGCGGCGCGAGCGTCGCTGTGCCTCGGTGCGCTGCGTTGTGCGGCGCTGTGCTGTTCATACATGTGCCCTTCTGCCATTTGCAAGGAATTCACTTCCCGCGACCCCAGTCGTTGTTAATGAATACACTGTAGTTGTGAGCGTGCCTGGCCCCATATTGCAGGATTAACATTCAGTCGTACCAGCTCATAACAACCCCTTATGCATTCTCATGTGTGCCACATTTTCAGGTAGTTGTCTAGTTAGATTGTGTGATGACTTTGTGAAGCAATAATCTCTGTATATTTAAGCACAACGGTGTATGCTTTAGAAGGACCTATGCATTACAGTATGTAGAATCCCCAGCTAAATCAAGCTAATAGTTCGTTGCGCCTTTGCCCCTAGCTTGTTTTGCAGCGTCATTTTAATGTTTTTCCGCCACTTAGCTTGCACATAGCTGATATTAGCTTGTCCCTGCTGCGCGCATGTTTTTTTGGGAATTTTGAAGCACAGTTGCTTGCGTCATATCCGGTTCCGGGATCCTCCTTTGCGTTTCAACGCCACCTTAAGGTAAAACTGTCTTGCGCTTATGCCAATAGCTTGTTTTTCAGCGTCATTTTAATGTTTTTCCGCCACTTAGCTTGCACATAGCTGATATTAGCTTGTCCCTGCTGCGCGCATGTTTTTTGGGGAATTTTGAAGCACAGTTGCTTGCGTCATATCCGGTTCCGGGATCCTCCTTTGCGTTTCAACGCCACCTTAAGGTAAAACTGTCTTGCGCTTATGCCAATAGCTTGTTTTTCAGCGTCATTTTAATGTTTTTCCGCCACTTAGCTTGCACATAGCTGATATTAGCTTGTCCCTGCTGCACGCATGTTTTTTTTTTTTGTTTTGCAGCACAGTTGCTTGCGTCATATCCGGTTCCTGGATCCTCCTTTGCGTTTCAACGCCACCTTAAGGTAAAACTGTCTTGCGCTTATGCCACTAGCTTGTTTTCAAGCGTCATTTTAGTTTTTCCGCCACTTAGCTTGCACATAGCTGAGAATAGCTTGTTGCTGGGGCGCGGTGCGTATTTTTGTTTTGTTTTGTTTTTTATGTCTCATGTCGCTAGCGTCATTTCCGGTTCCTGTTTCCTCCTTAGCGTTTCCAATATGGCTCCCAAACGGCGAGTAATGCGCCTCCCCAGCTCCTCCTCAGATTCTGGACCCACCACCCCTCCCCCACATCCCCCACCTACCTCACCTTCCCCAAATACCACCCCTCCCACCCATTCCCCTCCTGGGCCCCAAAAACAAAGGCGCACCCGGGTGGATAGCCGGGTCAATGGCCAGGTTGTGAAAGTGAGTATTTTAGTTATGTATTTTTAGCTTAAAAATTTATAAACACACAGGGTGGATAGGGGCTGAATTTTTATTGTTTTTAGTCCAAAATTTAACACTCCACATGGGGCATCCCCATTGTGGATGTCCTGCTTGGATGCCCCCCCCCCCCCCTGGAGGGCCCTAAAAATTACCTCTGCCCCGTCCCATCTGTGCATGCGTGAGTTGCGGATGCCTATTGCGCTTACCTCTAGCAGGGTGTACCCCTGCGCCATACATATTTTCATTTGGTGTGCAGGCGCACTCCCTGTTAGAGTCAAACGCCACATGCGTACTTTGCCGTGCAGACACAGCTGAGCTGGTATGCACCTCCCAAGGCCCTTGGATGCGCATACCACACCGGCGTGGAGCGCTGTGTTTGGCTTGCGGAGTGACGTGGGAGTGTCCTCAGCGGTGTATTTGGGCCCTTCAAAGGGGGTTGCAGACAGTGGGCCACCCACAATAGTTGTGGCCCAAAAAAGTGCACCCAAACCCAGAATAATGTAAATCCTGGGTGTGGGTCCACTTTGATCTTGTCTCTGTATAACTGTTTATGACATTGTTCTGAGGTCATGTATTTATTTTTTTTTTATTTTTTTTTTTTTTTTTTTCCTAGGACTTCTGCCTGGCCGAATACGACTATGCCCGAGGAGCGAAAAAACGCCTTGCCATGGAGGTGAAGGCCACTGTGTCCCGGCGCTTCAAGACCGACCTGACCATCCGGGCGATCCAACAAAAATGGTCAGATTTTAAGCGCCGGGACCCAGAAGGCGTGTACCGCCTATATGATGCCTACGCATCAGGTAAGTTAAAGCTTATGTTCTTTTTTGCCTTTGTGCAGAATCATCTGCTAAGCTGTGTCCTTTTTTGCTCTTTATATTAATTATTTGCTTTCACCCCCTCCACACAGATAAGCGTCCTCCCCTGGGGAAACGTGGGAAGGGATTCCTCCCCCGAACCAGGCAGGCGGACTCGGGGGAGTCATCGGGGGAGGGTCCCTCCCGCGGGTCCTATTTAGAGGACCCAGGGGAGGAAGGGGATGACGCCCCAGAGGAGTGTGCTGCTGGGGGGCAGGCTGGATCAAGCCTCAGCTCCTCACACTCTGAGGCTGAGGACTCTCACCAGGCAAGGGGCCACTCTCAAGCAGGGAGTGAGAGGGAGGAGGGTGGCCCTTTGCCTGGTGGATCTTCTGAGCAGAGTGTGAGGAGCCGAGGCTCCCCGCCTCCTCCTCAGAGCCCTCCCTGGGCTTCAAGTGGCGCTTCATCCCCTGGTGAGTTTACATGTTTGAATTGTTAGTCTGTGCCAGGTTTCATCTGACCATTTGTGCTTAGCCCTTGCAATTCCTCTGTAATTTGCAGGGCATCATATAGGCGGCACCTCCATGGATTTTTGGCGTCAAATCCTCCTCGGGCATAGTCGTGGTAAGTGTATGTTTTAATCTAGTTCATTTTGGACTTTATGTCATTCCTTAAAGTGGACCCACAAACATTGATGATATTGCTTGGATTATGGCGCCTTGCCTGCCAAATCACATCCCTCACCCAGGGCCCCCCCCCAACCAAACACCACAAACTACTTCCCTCTTTGGGGGTGGCAGAAGCCATTGTCCCTGCCTCCTGTGTGGCACTCGAGATGTGTGTGCGCCTGCGCTCTGTTTCATACTGGCATGCGTGTGCGCACACACTGGCGGAGTGATGTGCGGAAGGCAGGGGCGGTGGCGGACTAAAATTGTGTTGCTCTGCCAAAGTAGACTACTACACTGAATATTCACAATCCTGTGTCTTGGTACACTTTTAACAGACACGTTTCCTGGTCCATTGTCTCAGCTGGTTTGCTAATGTACATTAACATCACAAACCACACTACAGTGCTAGCCAACTGGAAACCACCCCTATGTTTCTGGCCACACCATGATGTGTGCTAGCAATAGTTAATTTACGTGAAGTAGTTAGGGCAAACACATGTTGCACACTGGTAACATTATCCATTAAATTGGTAATGAGTCATTTACATTGCAATGTAAAGGTTAGTGCCAGTTTTTCAAAATGGATACATGTGGCAACCATAAACACTTCACATTAACTAATGGGCCAGGAATATAGCAAATATCGTTTAACATGTATGTAAAGAAGTGTTTGTTTTTGGAGCTAAGACTCAATAACCAGATTGATGTCCAAACTTCGGGTGTCATAGCTCCACTAAATGTTGTTTTGTATTTTGTTTTTTTATGGACAGATGTTGCTACGCAGACGGAGGCAGAATTCCTCCTCCCCACACCAGCTCCAGGGACGGCCAGCAGCATGGGCCACCGCCACAGCTGCGATGGTGAGTACATCCAAATTAATATGGGTAAATACTTTGTAAACATTTCTCTTCTAGTTACATTTGTAGAAATTTGTAATTGACCAATGTGTGAATATCACACACATCTAGGTTAAATGTGTTTGGTCAATAATCCAACATGCCAGTCACCATCCTTGATAGTTGCCTCACATTCTTGTTACGGACACATACGGACTATTTGTGGCGTATAGACAACCAAATGGGGCTGATTAGGTGTTTACCAATAACATTATAGGGCAAACTTCCATCTTCCTTAGGCACTGATGTTTGGCTTGGACTAAATACATAAATGTCCTTACTTGGCCATAAACATTATTACCTTTGCAAGAGTTAACCTGGCCCAACACCAAGGGTGTTTAATGTGCATTAAACATTTAATTTGCCAACAACTAACAACTAACACCCCGCGGAACATACGATAAGTGCAGGTACCACGGGTCCACCCCACCAAGCAAACCCCTAATTATGGGAACTTATCTTCCGCTGGCTCCTGCGCAACACTCCAGACGTGCATTTTTCCCCCCTGGGCCTCTGTGAATGGCCGCCGGGTCCCCATGAGCAGCCAGAGAGTGACATGCGTGAAGAGGGGGTGGAAGAGGAGTGTACATTCCTGTTCCCTGCATAGACGTTAGCGTGCGTTCTTTGTGCCAAGCACGTTGGAGCATGGAGAGGTGAGTGGCTATGGATTACTGTGTGTATACACACATCAGGGGAAATACAGATCTGTGAGAAACAACAAAGTGGGCCAAAACCCATGATAAACTATATTGTGGGTGTTGGTCCACTTTAAGAGTAAAGGTATGTGGTCCTAACATGTTTTCAAGCCAATATTAAAACTTTATTTTAAAATGTTAGGCGCACATTGTTCACCAATGTTAATGTGAGTGTTAGCAAGTTAGAAACACTGACATTACATTGCTACATCTGTGTATGTTGAGTTCCCAATCAAATTCTAAGATATTCTTTTTTATCACATCTCTACAGCTTGTATACGCCAGCATCGCAGACTGTGGCGGGCCTTCCGACAGATGAAAGGGATGCTGCTGGCCATGAAGAGGCGTCGGAGACGTTAGGGTGGGGGGGATGGCTGCCCTGGCCATGTTTTATTGGCTTTGTTGGCCTATGTTGGCCGTGTTGGCCCAATTTGTATAAAAACATTTATATTTACCAAGAACTGTGTTGTTCCTTGACCAGCATAGGTTTAGATTCCCAAAAACCATTATGTCTAAAATTAGGCAGCCATTTTGAGCCAGTACATGTTTACACCATAGTAAGCAATGTTAACTAATGTGGCACATAAATGGTGGCATAATATTAGAGATGATTGAGCAAATCAGCCCTGACTGTGTATTTAGCTTTCACATGTATGGATAAACACAAATTAGAGGTGGTTTTCAAAAATATATTTACATAAATCATAAGAAAAAGGTTTACAAATTAATATTCTTGGCTGGGTGGCCGGGGAGGTTGGGAGTCATTGCTAGGGGCGGTGTTGGGGGACAACAGTGCAGTAAAAAATATAGACTGCTGTTGTATGAGCTGTTGTAGCAACAACAAAGTTTGGTCCTGCCGCTGTATTGCCTCTGCCTGGCGCTGTATTGCTTCTTCCTGGCGCTGTACAGATTGCTCGATAACATTTGCAAGGCGACCAAGGTCCTGGTTCTGTTGTAGGTTTTGCCTTAACTGGTCCACCTGGCGCTGCAGGCCCTCATTTTGTTGCTGACACATCAGCACCTGATTTTCCAACGCCGCAATGCGCTCATTAGTTCCATCACGCTGTTGGCGACTGTAGTCCTCCAGCATCCGGACCCCTAGTTGGTAGAAATCGGCACTGGTTGGTGCCACACCTCCTCTTGCTGTGGTTGGAGGCTAAACAAATAGTAAACCACATTTTAGTGAAACGGAACAAATGCAGTTATGCCCCTCCCAAAAGTTACCATAAACACTCACTAGACAACTTACCCTTGTCTGAGCCTCTGAAGCTTGGCCACATGGGACTTGGGAAGAGGTCCCAGCTTGGGGTTCTGGTTCCGCCTCCTGCCAAAACAACAATGAAAGGAAATGTTACATGTTGCTTCTTCCACTACCCACGAATATGCCAATGGGTTTAGAGGTCGTCTACATCAGCCATGTTACCTGCGTGTCCTCCGGCCCAGGTAGGCTCGAGGTATCGCTGCCAGAGAGTCGCAAATCAACATCCGAGATGTCGGGCAAGTTGGCATATGCTAAACAGGAAAATCAGGTTAGTAGGTCTGTGGGCCAAACTCTAATGTAACCTGGTTAGGCTATCGAGGCCATACCTCTAAAAAGTTTAAAAATACACACTAGACCAAAGGTCTCGGTTAAACTCAGATTGTTAACATGTATGTTACAGGACTAAGACGCACTAATTTCTGCAAATCTCATCATAAACATTGCTTAAATTAAACATACCCGCAATATCCCAGATGTCTGGAGTGGGGTCCTCACTCGAGCTTGGACCTTGAAAATACATGTGGACACACAAGTTGCCAGAAGCAAGTGGCACAACATTAGAGCCCAAATACAGACTAGAGCAAGGCAAAACCACTTACCCTCATCTCTGGCAGCTGGAACTTGAGGGGCCCTTTCTGGACAGCCACTTCCGATATTCGGGTCAACTAAAACAAATTAAAAATGTGTCTAAATAATCAGCAAACTACTACAGGGAATGTTTGGCTAAAAATATGTCCGCAAATATACATTGCTATCACTAAAATAACTAAGAGACTGACCCTGGGGAGGCAACCAGCACTCCCAAGAGGCATCTTCAAGTTTACCAAGCAAACATGTAGCTTAGTAGACTAACAAAATTGAACCAGTGTAACCTAAACAGCAGAAAGGATACATTATGTATTGCTCTACACACCAACAGGGTCCTGTTGACCGGCAACATCGGAAGTGGGGTCCAAAGATGAACCAGTCACTTGGCCTACCAAGAAAAAAGACAAATGAGACACATGCACTTGAGTCAAAGTGGATCAAGCAAGGTGAACACATGCACTTACCGACATCCAAAGAGTAGGTGGGATCCGGAGGAGATGCTGGGGCCAAGGGCATGGGAGCTAGGCCAAAATAAAACCAACATTGAGCCATAGCTAATGTGCGTAGCAAAATACAACATGCATTAAGGTGTGTGAACAGCTCTTTCACTAATATTGACTAATCAAGCCAAGTGTGGCTCACACATTGATATGCCGATATATGGCTACACATCTCTGGCATCCTACATATCTACACATGTTAGGGCCTTGTTAGTTACTGCCTGTGAGTGTTACAGTGGGCGTGCAATTAGGGCGCACGCACATATTATTAATAGTCAACAGGGCAAACCTTTATTGCTTGAGCTGCTCCCACACCCATTTGTTTAGAAAAAAACCAGCAAACAAATAATGGGTAAATACCTTCAATGGCAGACTGGGGTAGCCTTGAGGTTGCTGGAAGGGCAGGAGCTTGGGTGTCCGGAGCCACATCCCGGACAGCAGCATGTGCACCTATGCATAAAGCAACAGACAGAAAAGTTACAAATGTTTGAGCTATAATGTAATACTTCACAGGTCCTACAGTTAGTTGGTCAGAATGTAAAAATGCTAATCACAGACATTAACATTAGGTTATTGTAAAAGCAAGAAAATATGTACCTTCAGCCCAACCGGTGGTGTCATCCCCAGGATCCACACCCTGCAGCCGAGCCAGTGGGATTTTGGCCTTCAGCATCTCCTCATACGGCCTGTAGGTACTCTTTGGAGCCTGGATGAACCCACTGTCCACATCAAGATCGTGATTCATCTTTTTCATAAGGGCCCCTCGCAAAGTGTAGAAGCGTTTCCTGCAGGATGGGCCACTACGTGGGTGTTGAGCTGTGCTACTAAGCTCCACACCAATGGCATCCCACAGTTTGCTTCTTTCTTGTTTGCCTATGGACTTGCTTTGGGAGCCAAAGAGCAGCTCCCATTTCGCAAGTGTCAGGCGCACAAGATGATTATTCTCAGCCAAATTAAATTCAGGCTCCCTCTTGGCACCTGGGCGCTTAGCCTGGGGTGCTGCCCCACCTTCAGGCTGTGCCCTTTTCCGTAAGGGAGGTCTGCGCACAGCACCCACCAAACTCCTACTCGGGCCTGCTGTGGCCGGCAGATGTCCTGTATTTGGCTCCATCCTGTAGCTGCACACACACACAAATCAACACCCCACAAGCACGCATGCACACTACAGAATGGCATCGCAATCTCTTAGGCTTGGGCAGGTTTTATGTGCTCTAACAGCCAATCCAAAAGCAGCCCACTTAATTGATTCACACATACAGCCCAGTTCCTTCTAGGCACACCTCCACTGCACTGACAGAAGCATGTGTGTTAGCCAATTAACTCATTACAGACCTCATTAAACAAACAACACACACCCAAATCCAACAATGGACTGATGTATCTGCAACCCTTGTGACATGTGCTTAGCCTAACGGCTATTTAAAAAAACAACAGCTTCACTTTCATTGGTCCCCACCTGATTTTTGGCCCATGTCCGTTAATGCACGCACGTTACGGCTCAAGTACGCTAGTAGCGCTACTAGCGTGCGCGTGCGCACTCTGTTTTACGCACACCTGGGTCGGCTAATTGGCGCCCGGAAATAGCAGAGCGACGCAAAAGGCGGCAAAGCGGACCTGTCACTTTTGAAAATGAAGTATAAAAGGAAGGAATGAACTAGGTTCTGCTATTCTTACACTGTGGCAAAGGCTGTGGTGTGGTGCTGTGCTCGCTTCCCTTAGCTCATTTGAGCCTCTGTCTGGTTTCTGTCCTCACTCTCTGTGGCTTGTTGGGTGATTTCTGACATCAGTGCTGTTTCTTTAGGAGCTTGGTTTGGGTGGCATCTGCAAATATTGTGTAGCATACAGCAAGTGAGGCTTGATTTTGGGGCCTTTTGTGGGCTGTGCAGCAACTCCCCTCTTGGTTGTGCTTAACTTAGAAAGCTGGTTTTCAGCAGGCTGGTGGTTTGGACCACTATAGTTCTGGTTTTGTGGTGAGCTGCATTGTAGCGGGTGTGTGTGTAGTGTGATTGTTTGTGTGTGTGTTGTGTGTTAGTGTTTTTTTTTGTTTATTTTTGATTTTGTATATATCTTTAGTGTGTGTGATGGATAAGAGGGTGATGTATGGTGTCTGGGTGGATGGATGTATGTGTATGCTGAAAGAGCAGGAGGAAAGGGAGCGGGGTGTTGTGAGGCTTAGGGCACCCCGCTCCTTTGCAATCCGCCTTTCAGTATGGGACTTAAGTGACGAGCAGATCAGGAGCCGCTTCCGTCTGAATCGTGCTGCACTACAGTCCCTATATGATCAGATTAAGACCAAAATCGAGCCATCCACCAAACGCACTCACTCCATTCCAGGCATAGTACGCCTGTGTGCCACTCTTAATGTGTTGGCACGAGGGACCTTCCAGGCAACCTCAGCCCTCCTCAGCGGGATAAGCCAGGCTACTATGAGCCGCATCCTAATCCAGGTAGTTCTGGCAATTTGTGATTTAATCCCAATTTACATCAAGTTTCCTGAGGATGAGGAAGAGGTTGCCAAAATAAAACATGCTTTCTATCTGATGGGAGGGATCCCGAATGTGCTAGGGTGCGTTGATGGTACACATATCCCTTTCCGCCCTCCCCGTGCACAGGAGCTGTCCTACAGAAACAGGAAGCAGTTCCATTCATTTAATATCATGGTGGTCTGTGACCATGAGATGAAGCTGCGGGCGGTGAGATCGGGGTTCCCCGGCTCATGCCACGATTCTTACGTCTTGCAGCGGACAGTCCTGTGCCGGAAGTTTGATAACAACGAAATGCCAGCTGGCTGGCTACTGGGTAATAAATTAACCATGTCTATGTATTTTGCTAATATGTGGCCTAGTAAGGCAATTTTAAACAAACTACCACCCAAAAACATGTACTAGTACTAATTGCTGTCTCTCTCCTTGTGTTTTTTCTACAGCGGACAAGGGATATGGGCAGAGAACGTGGGTCATGACTCCGGTCAGGAACCCACGGACCTCTGCCCATGAACGCTACAATGCAGCGCATCGCAAGACCAGAAGCATTGTGGAAAGAACCATCGGCCTGCTGAAAGCACGCTTTCTCTGTTTGGCACGGCCAGGAGGAGAGATGCTCTACAGCCCACAGAAGGTTTCCAAAATCATCCTTGCCTGCTGTGTGTTACACAATATCTGTATATGTCACCGAATCCAAGCCCCCGAGGAGACAGCACTGGTGCCAGAAATCCCCAACCTGCCCGCAGATAGAAGTGAGGACACCCAGACTGGCGATGAGCTAAGGGAAAGGCTGATCACTTCTTATTTTGCGGTAAGCTAACTACCCTTCACTCTAATGCAAGTACTGCACTCCTGTTTAAATGTCTTTGACCTCCCATCCAAAAGAGCAAACAAACGCACTAAGGGGGGTTTAAGATGACCCAAACCACTCTAAGGGGGGTTTAAGATGACCCAAACCACTCTAAGGGGGGTTTAAGATGACCCAAACCACTCTAAGGGGGGGTGTAAGCTGACCCAAACCACTCTAAGGGGGGTTTAAGATGACCCAAACCACTCTAAGGGGGGGTGTAAGCTGACCCAAACCACTCTAAGGGGGGTTTAAGATGACCCAAACCACTCTAAGGGGGGTTTAAGATGACCCAAACCACTCTAAGGGGGGTTTAAGATGACCCAAACCACTCTAAGGGGGGTGTAAGATGACCCAAACCACTCTAAGGGGGGTGTAAGATGACCCAAACCACTCTAAGGGGGGTGTAAGATGACCCAAACCACTCTAAGGGGGGTGTAAGATGACCCAAACCACTCTAAGGGGGGTGTAAGATGACCCAAACCACTCTAAGGGGGGTGTAAGATGACCCAAACCACTCTAAGGGGGGTGTAAGATGACCCAAACCACTCTAAGGGGGGTGTAAGATGACCCAAACCACTCTAAGGGGGGTGTAAGACGCCAATGTTGGTTCTCAAGTTATGCATTTTTTTAAAAGAAAACACAAAACAACTATAAAGATATATACTAACTGCACTTTTCTTAATTTTTCAGGCACAAAGAGATGCACCATGATCTCTACATTCCTTTTCCAACCCTTTCCTGGACTTTACTTTTCTTTTGCATTTCTGCTGGACTTTTCATTTTCTATTTCATTTATGTTTTATTATTAATTTTTTGTTAGAGAAAAAATAAAAAAAAAATTAGATATATACATGTGGCTATGTGTTTAATTCTGTTGTAAGTTTCCTTTTCATTCTAATTCCTATTTTCATTTTCCTTTTCTTTCTCTGTCCTGTTTTTATTTTCCTTTTCTTTCTCTGTCCTGTTTTTATTTTCCTTTTCATTCTAATTCCTATTTTCATTTTCCTTTTCATTCTAATTCCTATTTTCATTTTCCTTTTCTTTCTCTGTTCTGTTTTTATTTTCCTTTTCTTTCTCTGTTCTGTTTTTATTTTCCTTTTCTTTCTCTGTCCTGTTTTTATTTTCCTTTTCTTTCTCTGTTCTGTTTTTATTTTCCTTTTCTTTCTCTGTTCTGTTTTTATTTTCCTTTTCTTTCTCTGTTCTGTTTTTATTTTCCTTTTCTTTCTCTGTTCTGTTTTTATTTTCCTTTTCTTTCTCTGTCCTGTTTTTATTTTCCTTTTCTTTCTCTGTTCTGTTTTTATTTTCCTTTTCTTTCTCTGTTCTGTTTTTATTTTCCTTTTCTTTCTCATTGGTGATTTAATTGTATTTCCTTTTTAGGTAACAAATAAAAAAAAAAAAAAATGTGGCTATGTGTTTAATTATGTTTTATTTTCCATTTATATTCGAAGATCTGGTAGAATTTAATTTCCTTTTCAACACAAAATAAAAAAATTTTTACATTTTAAAACAAATGTGGCAATGTGTTTTATTCAGAAGGTACTGGATGGCCAGGACACAGCAAAGCTAACAGGCGCTGTGTAGAATAGCGTGGTCACACTGACTGACAGCGCAAACAAAGCTGAGGGCCAACATCATATTCAGCAATGTAGGCGTTGTTCGCAACAACGCCAGGTAGCGACTGAGGAGGCCTGCTATAGCGAATCGCTAACGCCCGCGGCTGACGCTAGCGGCGCTCATAGCGCCATACTTCAGTCGCTCATCTGTCGCTACCTGGCGCTATTGATGAATCGGCCTCTAAGAGCTGGGGAAAGAAGAGAAAATCGTGAAATCACAAAAAGGGAATGAAAAGTTGAAAATTGTCTTAAAAAACTTTAAATTATGCAAAAGATTGATTAAACACTTTGGAAAAAATTAATATGGTTTATCATTTAAGCTAAACAAAAGGAATGTGATTAATCTCTCAGTGCAACTGATTAAAATTTTCATTTATTTTAATATATTTGCCTCCCTGTTTTATATTGGAAACCTGTTACTGGGAAATCCTATAGCGGTGTGAGGATTAAGGGCGAATTAGCTCTATCCCATGTTGACTTCTCACCAATCCACATAACTAGTATGTGATGTCCTGATGTGCTCTCTGAACAGATGCTGTAGCCTATAGCAACCAGGCTAATGATTTAACTTCACAGGCATTTGGAGTGCATTTGCATCTTGTTTGAAATACTTAAGTTAGTTAATATACAACAAGATGCAAGTGAATGTATCTCCTTCCCAGAAGACCGAGGAGCACCAATTGTAACATGCATTTATGTTAATTAGGTTTCATGCACTTCTACATCTCAAACTTTTAGCGAGAAAAGATAACTTATGCAAATAATGCATGATATAGGTTGCTATAGCAACGCTAGCACAGTTTTGTAACAAGGAGTTTACATAGTTTATGTGTATGACTACTCTTCTCATGCACAACATTAGCACAAGTCAGAACATAGAGCAAAACTATTTTCAGACTGGTTTAGGAGCAAGGAAGTGTGATGGCGCTACATGGTGTTACTGAACATACAGCACCGGCGCTTTACACAGAGCCACCCTAGTAATGCATTCAATGCTACATGGAGCTAATAGAGGCGCTTACCAGATTGACATTTATATATATGGTTTTCACATACTGCACACGGCGTTCACCTGACGCTACATAAAGCAAAAGTGTGCAAAGGATTGTACAAAAGTGCAATGTGCAAAGGTTCACTATAAAAATATATACTGTGAAAATAAGCTGTGCTGTCCAACCAAAGCACCATTATATTAAACCACATATCACAACAGGTGTAAAGTATGCTGCCCCTAAACGGGCCCCCTTCAGTCACCAAACAACCATCAACAAGATATATATAAAATCCAATAACCCAAACAACCCAGTGATTCAGTAACATTTCAAAAATTACAGATTAGTCTCCTGTTCTCCCCACCACCTGCCAGCATCCAAAATAGCCACGTGTTCCGTGCGCAACTCCCACTTCCTCAGGCTGGATCTTTATTGAATAAAATGTAATTCTGGCTTTTGATTTAGATTGCTGTGCCTCCCTTTTTGTTTGTTTTGGCACCTTTGAGCGTTTCCTAAATAACCCCATTACTGTCTGTATAAGCTCATCGGGGGCATTTGCCAAATGTAGATTTTCCTTTTTCAGTAATATTTTCTAACACATGTTGTGTCTCATTCAAATGAAGAAGACACATGGCAATATCAGGAAATGACAATCAGCTATCATACATTGTTATATTATAAAACAAGCAACATATTGCAGTTGAATGCTGATAAAAAAATATTTTTCTTTTCATAGGGTAATGTCCTAGTGAGGTGTGGAATGATCCAAAATACGGAGCAACAGAGACAACACAAAAAGCTCCATATCTTTTAACAAAACTCCCATGGGGGGGATTCTTTATACACCACGTTTCCTCACAATTCTATATAGTTTCTCTCTGCAGCTAAGACAAGCTCCACCACCATCAAACAGAGGAAAGCCCTCCACTGCAGTCCACCATCTCTGACCATTAGCCCACCATATATTAAACTCTCCCCTGCTGTGCCTCTGTGTTCTGGACTTCTGCTATCTTCCATATTCATGTATGTATAGTGATTTAGGTGGACTATTGTATTTCTCCTAGTATTGTATTTTAAGTCACCATTTTAGTAGATGGATTGTGTGTTATTTGTGTATTGAAATATAGTGGTACTAAAATAACCCTGAGGTTAAAAGAGTATTAGAAAATTTAGTTAATGTAAATGTTCCTGACAATAGGGATGAAAACGAACTGTTTCTGATGTGCTGCGATTTAGTGTATGTAGTCAATTACAGTAATTATGCATTATCCTACTGGTTCCTAAGTATCCTGGACATCAGCAGAGCCCACCTAACCAGACCGAAGATTTTTAAGCTGTACAGTAAAGCCCAATCACTTACTCCAAGGCCACTTAAAACAGGCAGAGGCCATTCTACTGCTCTCAAAGTAAAATTTTGGACAAAAAATTAAAAAAAGTTATACTCACCTTTTCTCCTACACAGACTGTCACTCCTAGTCCGGGGCTACATCGCTTACCTGAAAGGCTTCATCCAGATCCCTCGTCCGGCATCATATGCAGGGGCGCTCTCGCGTCGTGCTTCTCTTCCTGTCTCCCTCTGGCGTGGTGATGCCCCTGCCATCAGTCACGGTGAGCTACTACTCCCCCTTCCATTCATTGCAATAGCTTTTTTCTATTTTTTTTCCTGAAAATGTACTTTAAGTTTACCTGAATAACCCTCACCACTGGTTTTACTACCCTTAACATAAACTGGATCCAAACTCCTGATTACATTACGGTGGCCCCTGGAAAAGCCTATGCTGACATGCACCCCTTTAATTATCTGGACAATACTGACCCTTACTTCCCAGCTTGTCCACATTTCCAACATTTTCCAACAAAACCCTGTTTTTTTACCACCAATTCCAAAGAAGTGTATCCTTCAACATTGTCCATACCAACCTAATGAACTCCACAAAACCACCTCCCAGCACATATAACAATCACATGGCAGGGCCACACTGACCCCAATGCTTATACCTCATCCCTGAAAAGTCCACTCCAACAACACCAGGTGCATTATTCCTGTGGGTACCATGCAACCAATTACCCAAAACCCTATGAGTTCCCAAGCTGGTTAACCCCAGAACTGATTACACCTCTGGCTCCCAGGATTTTTTACCCCCTCAGTAGGATATAAACTCTCAGATTATTCTCACCAGAGTGAATAACAATGACTAGCCTGTTTTGGTGCCAGCTGAACCCACACCGCCAACAAGGAAGGAAGCCTATTCCACTGGGTCCTACAAACATTTCTCAGGATGCTTAACCCTGGCAGAGCTCACACTGCTCAACAGAGCAAACAATGATAAATATAACCCCCTTCTATTCTTTGGACAAAGAGCATAGTAACAGCTCCAGGTATTTGTGTGATAACTCACTAACCCATAGGATGCACCACTAGCCATTTAAAGAATAACACCTATAAAGCCAAATATTGTTACAGTCCTGAACAACCCCCCACTGCTCAAGATGACCAGTCAGTGTACAGATAAATCTGACTCAGTTTAACTCATGCCCGCAATACAGTTGTATTGCTAGGGTGTCTTCCAGTTGTTGACTTTTGCTTGTTATCTGCCTGACCTCAAGCTCATTTGACCTCCTTGGATAATGCCTGCCCAACCACCAGCTTTTAGCCTGTTCAAGGAATCTGAACTTACCTGCTTCTTTCTCCAGTTAAATCTGACCTACCGTTGTTGTGCTTGGCTTATCAAGACCTTTCCATGACTTCACAGCTTCAGCTTTGCCTTGAAAGTACGTTGTTTTTGTGACCAGAGGTTTTGCCCATATGTCCTAGGGGTTGGAGTCTAGGGTGCTGGGGTGGCACATAGCACCTTCTTGGGCTTAGTGGAGGACCTTTAATCAACAAGGTGGAGTTAGATTGGAGGTTGCCATCTATATGAAGATCAAACAGCACACAACTGGGCACCGCAATGTGTATGCCAATTTGCTCACACCATTGCTATCAAATAGTTTAAGCACCAACTTTGTCAATACTACTAGCTTTAAGTATGTTTACCCCTAGGTGAGCCTATGCCATCAGCTCCCAGCATACTATAGACCTTCCCTAAAAAACCCACAGTGCTATCCCCCATGACACTTACCCTGGTTAATTTAACTCGCACCACTCTCAGAAACTTTATCCCAACACTGTTAACAAACTAGCTCCCAGCATGCTTTGATAATTCTACACCACTAACTTCCAGGATTCTCTTTTATTTTCAGGAATAAAGTTAACTGATAATTAAAAAAATAGAGTTACAGACAATAACGTTTATTAAAATTATTACATGCCTGTACCAACATTTCACTAGAACAATGTGACAAGCATCTCAAGCATTGAAATTACTGTTCTCTTCTGCCAAAATTGAAGGATGTTATTAAAATACATAGGAGAATTTTAATACATGTGTCAATACTGAATATTTAATAAAGATATTTCCTAAGTCATGTTGTATCTTTACACCAAAAATGAACCATAAAATGTTATACCAATAAAAATTTTTCAGCTCATCATTTGCTGTCATTATTTAGAAGGCTTTCTTCCAGCTTCTGCTTTTTGCCTATGGGGGAAAAGAATACTGATGTTTGGCACTCCTGACTTTCCGAACAGGGTTAAAATCTCTGCAGTGTTTATATACTTATCCTATGATATCTTTTTATACTGGCAGCCTTCCTAATGGCAGGTCAGTTAAAATAACCAACTTTGCGCTTTGTTAACAGGACAGTTAAATTATTTGTATTTTTCACATGCGCAGTTTCAGATGGAAATGTTTACGATCACGCAGCATGAACAAACTAAGCAAATGTTTTTAGTTTGCCTACAGTGTTGTGCAAGTTTATTCAGTCTTTGGGACTAGTGCTGGGCAAACCCGAACTGCAAAGTTTCCAAAACCAAATACTGACTTTAGCCAAAAATTCATGTTCAAGTTCGGCTAAGCAGCCCATCAACCTGCTTCACCTAAAGGTGCAGAAGCAGGAAGCTTCTGTAAATCACCTAAGCCCCAGTCCATTCCCTGGTCAGTAGCGGCGACATATTGGAATTGCCAGCTGGTCCTCACTCATGGGAAGATGGAGCCATCTTTATGTGGCCCCAGTTGTGGACCATTCCAGCATGATACCACTGATGACAGGAAGGGGGTCGCAGAGCTGAGGTATGTTTTGCAGCAGGATTTCCTGCTGCATACTCTGCGCCCCCCACCCCAATAGTTTGGGTCTCAATTAATTTTTGGGGGGGACTGGATTTGGGTTCGGGTCCCCGAAATGATGCCATCAGGGCGTTCCTCTGCACCTGGAAGGAAGAAGGCACACAGGTCCCATTCCTTCCTTCCCAGTTTCCCAGTCAAGAGTAGTGACAGAGGCCAGGGGAGACCGCTTTTATACACATGGGATTTCCCCCACGTGACACGTCACAGCAGGGGAAACCCCCTTCCATCCCCTTCCACTCCTGTGACGTAGGTAGTTATGTGGGGGAGATCCCAGAAAGGCTCTGCCTCTCTCAGAGGTTTACATATATTTTACAGGGCCCCATAGCAAAAGCCATAGTGGGCCCCCCTTCCGCAGCATGCAGATTCAGGATACACACTGCCTGAAACCTTCTGCCCCCAAGCATCTATATATTCTGATTCATGCGAACCAGCCACCAACAAGGGACACATGAAGCCGCTGCATATTGCAGAGCCACCCATGACACACAACTTATATTGGTAGAGAAACATGAAGTTGGGTGCAGTTGATTTCTGGGAGGTGGGTACTGATCAGTGCTTAAAGCGGAACAAAACCTGAGATTTTGAGTATCTCAGGTTTTGTTCCGTGCCCCAGGAGTATCCCCGATTTGGGATGTCCCACTATGTGAAACCCCCCAGTTCACCGGTAACAGTTTACCTTTTCCCGATTCAATGGTGCCTGTGCGGGCTCTTGTCGAATCAGAGCCATTTGTTTTGCCTCTGTAAACTAACAAACAGCTCAGTTCTGCAATGGGGAACGCAAGCAGGCGCAAAGTACAAGGATGTGGAGATGTTCCTGCTTGTGCTCTCCTGCCGGTACTCGGGATAAAAGGAGGGGGGACCTGTGTCTACAACTGGCATCAGCGGGCATCAAATACCGAAAGAAGATGGTGGAGGGGGCACAGGAGAGCTCTTAAAATCAGCATGGGACAAAAGATGACTCAGCACTGGACATTGGACTCCTCACCGGACCGGAGGAAGATGCTGCCCCTCAGGGGACAGAAGTAAGAAAATTTGGACTGGTAAGTGGTGAAATTTAGAATAACAAATGTATCTGTGGGGTGTCTTATTTTTTTACTACTTGGGGTGAACTGGTAAGAGGTCCAGGGTACCCCACCTGATTACCTGCACCCCCATTTGGGACAACAGGGGTGTGGAAGAGCCTGTTGCCCATCGGAAAAGCCCCAAACCCATACCAAAGGGCATAAGGACTTGTACCTGCATACCAGCACTTTAAAACATGCATTATTATTAAAGGGCAACCTCTGGCATTGTATTGTATACAGATGTTTTCCTTTATATGAAATGAGTTGACCAGTTGGGTTAGATTATTTTGGTCTAGTGTATTTTATAATATAAATGTAAGTGGATACATATATCATCATAAAACTCCAAAGCAAACAGAAAGAGAACTTGGAGTTTTTGTGGTACAAGCGTTCTGCTGGAAACCTTAAAACATATTAAAACATTCTGAATAATGAAGTTAATGGCAGGCAGCACACCAGCCATTCAATTTTTATTTAGCAGATCAGTGAGCAGATATAGGCAATGTGTCAGTCCATTAGTTGCTTCCTATAACTAAAATATTACTTGTGTGTTCAATGATCCTGCAAAGCAGAACCATGGCCAACTCCATAATTAATGCCAAACTCCAAACATTTCAAACCTGTAGTTTTGATGGACTACATAGTAATTTTAATGCTCCCATTAATGAGATCTCAGCTTCTTGTGTAGTCATTAAAGACAGAAAATTTAAGGGAATGACCACCCAATAAAAGTAACAAATGCACAGGTTATCTATCGGTTCTAGTCTGGCAATCAGCTGTCCCACACAGCTTATTGATCCTAGTCTGGCGATCAGTGACTCACCTGATTGTTGGATCGCATCACGCTCCTGTGAATGATGACGGTAGTGTGAGCCCAACATGCCAAGAGTCCAACATATAAGTGGCTCTGTGTACGAATACAAATCAGGTATACATGGTTGTGAAGGAGAGGGAGGAACCCACTTCACACTCACGCATAAGTTAATCAATAACTAATAATAGATATAATTAAAGAGGGACTATAGTGAAGTCACCACTTCCTCGTCCATGATATATGGCAAGAAATGGCAGTTAATCAGGTGACCAATGGAAACCTTTCAGGTTTGAAGTGCAAGTACACTTTAGATTGGTCACTGGCAGTGACATGATTGCCAGACAAACGTGAATGAGGAAGTGGTTAACATAACATAACTATTATTAGAATTACTTAGCATTATAATATAAATAGCTTGCATACTGAGCAATACAAATATTACGTTGTATCTATGAAGCAGTTAAAAAGTGAAGATATTTCACTTGAGAATAACATGGTCCTGACCCTGAAAGAGACGGTATATATGGTACTATTGGCTTCTAGAACACCTAAACTGTACTGTTTTCAGAAGATCGCTAAGACTTTGACCCCCCCCATAGACCTATTGTAAGTGGAGTGGATCCATCACATGCTTGGTGAGTTTATTGACCACTTTTTACAACCTTTGGTCGTGTCTCTCCATGCCTACTTACCTGATTCCAGTTTTTTGTTTTGTATCTACTGAAGGAACAGTTACATTTCTTTATACAATAATTTCTCATTAGGTGGAGTTGGTGCCTGCAATTTTTTTGAACCTGAGAAGGACCATATTATTGCTTATATGATGAGATCGATGGAAGCTATGTACTCTCAGCATTTCTTAGCACATCTAAATGTTCTGGTAAGCCTACTTCCTATAGGTGAAGGAGCACTTGGATGGTGGATGCTGGATTTAGTGAATTTGCGGCATATATGTTGTAATAAAAAAAACATTTTAATGATACTTGAGGACTCACAGGGACATAACAGCCTGACAAGGATACTAGTCTCTTTTTCACATATTGAGCATATTTATTTATACTCCTTTTGAATCTATTAAGATACTGTCAGAGTTGTCCTTTAATAAGGTAAGTGAAAAACTGGTCTGGGCTTGTGTTTGTACTCCTAAAAGGAGTTGAAGGTCAGCTCCCATACCACAAGTTCCAGACAGGACCGCACAGGACCCAAGAAGAACCCCACTCCCAACACCTCAAGACCAGTTGTGCAACATTTTGTTACCATCTTCTTTATTAAGTACAGCTGCACTTTAAACTGGAAATGTCAAAGATCTTAGTTTAAAATGGTGTATACTGTACTGTCATGGAGGGAACATCTTTAAAAAGTAATATTAGTCAATAGACAAATATAAGCCACTTAATGAGCTTATACACTTCCTTCAAATATAGCTAATCTAAGTTTTCCAGTATAAAATGTAGTCTTGATCAACCCTAAATTAAAATTAATGAACACCATTATCCTGCATTTTTGCTATGTAAAACACTGCAAACATTGCCAATGACTCAGAAAAGCTATACTATCCAAAATATAATTGAATGCAAAATGAGAAAACACATAATCTTCCGAACAAATAACAAGCAACACATATAAATTAAATTAAAGGTGGCAGCTATTAATTTATTTAGCATATTGCTAATTTAACACAAAACTTGATACTGGCAGTCACCTTAATATCATTAAAATAATGCAGTTGAGCAAATTATGGCAATTAAGTCAAAAAGTACTTTGGGTTGAAGTGTCCTTCCGGTCATGATTTGAAAATCTCTAATTAGATGGCAAAAGGAAATGGAAAAAATTGCACATTTTATTTTGGATTTGCTGGAATTGTAATGAGCTCATTTTTTCCAGGGAGAGAGCAGCAAAATAGAATACATGATGCTTAATATTCGGAGCTAAGGAGAGATGGCAGGAATGACCCTTGGCAATGAGATCCATCATCATGCCTTGTTGCTGATGGGCATTGGGAGAGTTGTTGAACTTGAGACCGAGTTACTGTACAGCCTCTAAAAGCACTGCAGGCAAAACAGAAAAAAATTGAAAAAATAGATCCCGTCTACCATACAACATGAAGACATTGAATACTTCCCATAATCTGCCTCTAAAAATACACACAACGGAAATAGAAATAATTTCAAGGGAGCAGTCTGGCAAATACTATTGCATGGCCATCTAATTCATGATTGCTCTCGGTAATCATTCCCCACCACTCCCACACCTAGTGTGGAATTATCTGCAACCAGAGTGGAAATAAACCATTGTAATTAACCGGTGACTGCTGAACATAAATTAAAACCATTGTAATCTGTGTTACGACTTCCCAAGGGGACTGAAATCACTTCAAGAGTAATCAGCTGATTTGTGCTTTTGTCATTAACCCATTTGCTACCACAGGTGCCTGCAGTTATCTCGTACTTTTCTATGTACAATTCATTGTGTAACTGTATAAAAACTGCATTTACAGCAGTGTTTGTCAGGTGTAGGATTTTATTGTTGCTTTAACATTTATTTGGTTTTAGGTGCCTATATTTTATAGAGTACGACTAGATAAATTATCAAAACATTTTTCTTGCTGTGCTTGATTTTACCTTAGCATTTCAGGGCCATTCTTCTAACTAGCTTTGAGACCCCAAGGCAACAAGATAGGGGGTCCCATGATGACGTTGCAACACTACATGGTAATTTTTCTTAATTTAGACTGGCCTAGCAGAAAGGAAGGCTCCTCTACTTCCTACCTGCTCCTCTGTACTCTGTCTGATGTTACCTGTAATGAGGCATCGACTGCTGATGTCACCCCCTGCAGTTCTATGCACTCTTCATTGAAGCACTGTCTCTATTTTTGCAGATGACACAGATATGTAGCACAGTGTAGTCTATTGTAGATGTTCACAAGCTTCAGGCTGACTTGGACAATTTGAGTGTCTGGGCATCGACTTGGCAAATGAAGTTCAATGTGGAGAAATGTAAAGTCATGCACTTGGGGTCTAATAACCTGAAGGCCACATATATCCTCAGGGGGAGTAAAACTGGGAGAATCACTAGTTGAGAAGGATCTGGGGGTACTGGTAGACCACAGGCTAAATAACAGCATGCAATGCCAAGCAGCTACTTCCAAGGCCACTAATATATTATCATGCAATAAAAAAATGCATGGTAACATAGGGATGTAATTTTGCCTCTTTACAAGGCACTGGTGCGCCCTCACCTGGAATATTCCATCCAGTTCTGGGCACCCATTCATAGAAAGGACGCTCTGACGATAGAAAGGGTGCAGAGGAGAGCCACCAAACTAATAAGAGGAATGAAGGATCTTAGTTATGAGGAAAGATTACCAGAATTAAATCTGTTAAGTCTTGAGAGGAGATGACTGATGGGGGACATGATTAACTTGTATAAATATATAAATAGGAAATACAAAAGATATGAGGAAACTCTATTTCAGGTAAAATCCTCTCTAAAAACAAGGGGGCACTGCCTCCGACTGGAAAAAAAGAAATTAAGTCTCCGGAGGCGTCAATCGTTTTTTACCATAAGAACTATAAATCTGTGGAATAGCCTCCCACAGAAGCTTGTTACAGCATCAACCGCTGACAGCTTCAAAAAAGGATGAGATGCTTATTTAGAAGAAAATAACATTAACATGTACTATTGGCGGTTATCAGTAAAAAAAAACAAAAAATAAAATAAAAAAAAATAACTTCCCCTACCGCTATGTCTTTTTTCAACCGTATTAACAATGTAACTATGTAAGAAGCCACGTGCTGCTGCCAGGACCACTTGCTTGTTTAAGGTAATGATAGTGTACACAACCTTGTGCATGTAGAAGGGTGTTGCTGGTGGATTGATTGTGAGGGGGGGTGTGCCTAAAAAGTGCCTAAGGCAGCACTAACCCTAGATACGGCTCTGTAGCACTGAACAACATACAAACATAGGACACATAATATACCACAACAATGTGTTCCATATAGGCAGGGGCAGACTGGTTATAGGGAGACCTTGGAGAATTCCCAGTGGACTGCACCTCCTTAGGGCCAGCAGGACTGATGCTTCTAAAATCCTCATCAAATGCTTCCCTGCTTTCGTAGTCTCCTTCCAAGCCTCTTGGATAAGTCTCAATGCACCATCACAGCAAAAAATCCAGAACACTGTATGTTCTGCACCCCCCCCCCCCCCATCCCCAATGCTATAGCCCATGTATTATGCTGCTGGGGGGGGGGGCATGTCTTTCACATTATCAGCCCTACAAAACTAAGTTATATAACATTTAATGAGTCTGCATATCCACCCCGTCCATCATTTGTTCTTGCAATAGTATAGCCTTAGCCATGGATTGCATTGAGTGACTAGCTGCAGGGACGATATTGGCTGGTCAGGGTCTGGCTAAATTTGGCCCCAGTCCGCCACTGCATATGGGGAAGTAGCCTGAGGATTGCTGGCTTTCTAAATAAAGAAATTGACAAATAATAATAAAATATAATAGTAAATATATTATATCTATGTGCAATTCTGTGTTTGTACTACACCCCACAATGATATATGTCTAAATGAGTAAAAGAAAAGCATGCATTATGTAATACAATGAGGATAAAAAGTCTACAAACATTTCGGTAAAGCTTATAGTATAATTATGGTCCATTTTCTAGGTCAGCAGGTATCAAGAAGAAGCTGGATGCAGTACCCATTTTCTACCTGTTGTTGGCACTTTGAGCTGTGTTCACTGTTTCCCACCACAAGGTAGCTTTGTGCGCTTCCACCTTTGAGGAAATTGGTCTCGCCTGAGGGCATCCAGTGATGCAAGATAAGCTAGAGCAGGAGCAGCTGTGAGGTAAGTGGTTAACCACATGCCCAATGCCACTAGCTGATTTGGGGTCGCTGAAAAAAGTCCACAAAATGTGACCTAATACTGTTACTCCAGTATTAGGTCAACTTTGGCCCTGTCCAGACGAGTCCTTTGTAGCCCCAATCCATCCAGTATTTTCCTCTTACCACTGATCCAGCTCATCATTATCTTCAGGATTTCCTTGTCTTTGTATACTGTCACACTTGTCCAGTAACATCCTGTCCAGCTATCCAGTTTACTTCCTGCTTTAGGCGTCATCCTGGTCACCCAGTTACATTCAGTTTAGTCCTGGTTCTTGCCATCCCGCATCCTGCCTTCTCTGTCCGCCAGGTGCATACTAGCCAGCAGGGGTACCAAGAAATCCTCCGGTGGGTCATTAGATTCAGGAGCTCCTGTCTATGTGCATGGGCCCTAAATATAAACCGGTACATTTGCTTCCACATTAAGTGTGAGGTGGGCCCCCAGTGGGCCCTAGACACCCCAGTCTGACACTGCTGCCCATTATACAAGTTCCCCAGTTTCCAGAATTTATATCCACCTCAGGTAGGTTTGCCCCTGCTGCAGAGCCCTGTATATTTGTGAATATGTGTATAGTGTACATTGGGTATGTTTTTGTATATATTGTTTGTATTTAGAGGTGTAGTTACTGGTAATTTATATCCTTGCTTTGTGTCCTTGTTTGTATTGTTTCACAATAACCTGTGTTGTATTGTCACATTTTCCCTGCCTTTGTGCCTGTCATTTGCCTGGTCAAACATTGCAGGGCTGATCTCAGGTTGAAGAAGTAGCAGGGCACATTCAGAACATCTAACCATGTAAATAGGACTCCTCTGTAATAAAATGTCTCCTATAGGGCTGACATCAGGAATTTTTGGACCTCACACAACAAAAATCTCTGCCCCCCCCATTGTTAACATGTAAATATGTGATGACCATATCTAGACCAGATCTAGTTTGAACTGGGCCTCTGGCATCAAGGCAACCGGACACACCTCCATATTCAGTCTAAGTTTTAAACAGGGGCCCAGCCTTCACATTATAGGCAATGGAAGGACCGGATTCAATGTGTGCTGCATAGAGCCTGGGCCTATCTGTAACCTATATGTGAGGGCTGCACCTCTAATTTGAACTGGGCCCCAGTATTCAGACCATATAGGGAACTAAGGTTTAAACAAGGAACTCAGCCATAACATTATAGGTTATGGGACACCCAGATACAATATATGCTGCCCCCCATAACCTATATGTGATATTTATGCCCCTAGTTTAAATTGGGCCCAAGGCAAGCCACCCTAGATGGCCAGCCATGATATACAGGTACGGTGGGGCAGGCCCCATTTATCATCAGCACTGGTGGCAATAGCATGGCACCCATCAGGTCTGTATGGACAGGGCCCGGTCTTCCTTGCAGGGCCCCTTGGCCCCATACTGGCGACTTGGATGTCCTGCCTTGATGGCTGCCACATTTATCATCAGCACTGGTGGTAATAGCATGGCAGCCATCAGGTCTGTATGGGCAGGGCCCCGTCTTCCTTGCAGGGCCCCTTGGCCCCATACTGGAGACTTGGATGTCCTGCCTTGATGGCTGCCACATTTATCATCAGCACTGGTGGCAATAGCATGGCAGCCATCAGGTCTGTATGGGCAGGGCCCCGTCTTCCTTGCAGGGCCCCTTGGCCCCATACTGGAGACTTGGATGTCCTGCCTTGATGGCTTCCACATTTATCATCAGCACTGGTGGCAATAGCATGGCAGCCATCAGGTCTGTATGGGCAGGGCCCCTCTTCCTTGCAGGGCACCTGGGCCCCATTCTGGAGACTTGGATGTCCTGTCTTGATGGCTGCTCTGTCTTCTTACTGCAAGTTTGCATAGCCCAGTGCACACAGTATGTTTAATATTTAATAATTAATGTTTAACATTGGAGGACTAATACATGATTCTGTAAGTAACATATGTGACAGGTATATTTGGTGCTAAACTATCTATTTGCAGAAAGGTAAAAAAAAAATAGGTAGACCAATAGGATCCACAATAATCCAAAAGAAATAATAACAGAACAATGATGCATGACAATCTTAAACTAAATAATAGAAACCGAGTTCTATAATGACGAAGAGCAATTGGATTTTGAACTAAATAATAAGAGAACAAAGTTCTCTGATGAAAGCAAGCAGCTGGTCTGATGATTAAATCATTGTCCAAAACAATAAAGAGAGCAGTGAGTAAATCTGCGGCGAAAGTCTTAAGCTAGAAAACACTGTGAAGAGAGAAAAGTAGATTCTATGATTCTAGGTTCTTTGAGGAGTGTTAAAAGGTGACAGAAGAAAGAAACAGCGCCAGGCCTGAAATGTTGGGGGGGGGGGGGGGGGGGGACATAAGCTCCTATAAATGAGTTTACTGGAAAAAGAGAAAATTGCGAGCAAGACTTACAGAACAATGAAACAGAGAAAAATGGATAAAAGCTCCACAAAACTGTCTAGTGAAAAAACGGAGGGTGTTTGAATACATTTCCAAAGTACACAAATGGATGAACACTGCCCGGCAGGTGTGGTGCACTAACCCATGCCCTCCCATCATTGGTTAAGCTTTTACATTTTTTGATGCACATGGGAACATCCACATGCTGAAGAAAAACACACCACCTTTTGGTGGAGGTTTGGCTGCTGTATAACCTCCCCGCCCCCCCCCCCCCCCCATCAGATGGGGTTCTGGTAGTACAGTTCTATAAAAGGGTTTAGACAGCCATTAAATTATAAAAACGAGCGAAACATCAATATAAATGTTGCATAAGTGTTGCATACATAGACCTGGGGTGGACACCAGTAGGGTTTTCTATGGAAGACACAGACCAATCTCTTAAAAAGGTAAAACTATCCCCCTAGAGTATTTAAGACCCAATAGCCATACAACGCTGTGTGAAGCTTCAGGGGTCGCCTGGTCTACTCACCTTTGTTCCCAAGACCACACCACATGTTGGTGCTGCGGCCGCATCCCTGCTATACCTTTTTTGAAGGTATTACATAAAATGCCTAGAAGTCTAGGAATAAATCAGATATTTCATACTTTGCCCCAAGGCAAATATTTTATACAATGCTGGTGTTTCAAACATTGATGGCAGTTTTGAGTCAAAGCAACTAGTGTTTTTCTTGAACACATTTCATATATCATATAAATGGCTTTTCTGTTAATCTATCTATCACCATGAGGGGTAAAGCATCATAAAAAAATAGTAAGTCTAGTTGCTTTGATATATTAAAACAGAGTGATCATAACCAGGATGAATGAGAACCTTCTCAGACAATAGACCAAATCCTATTGACATGTGTATGTCAGGCGCTAAGCCGGGAGAGCCCAATGGGTGGAGCCACTGAACGCCCAGACATACCAGGTCCCGGGGTCTACACGATGCCCTGGTCTTCACTGGATCCCTCTGCAAGAAAGAACAGGCTGAGCTGCAGGACACTGCGGGTTGTCCACCTGGTTGTACTGGGCACCAGCACCTGGGCACAGCTGGTAGGTAGGAGGCAAGGTATGTATGCAAGCAGGGTCAAAATCCAGGCTGGAGGCTTAGTGCCCCCTAAACGGGAAAGGGGCCCGTTTAGGGGGGCGAGCTCCCTTTGGGAGCAGCATACTTTACACCTGTTGTGATATGTGCTTTGAATGGACAGCACAGCTTATTTTCACTTATTTTCATTGCACTTTTGCACAATCCTTTGCACACTTTTGCACAAAAAAATGTTTTTTATTTGTTTATGTATTTTTTTATTTTTTGTTTGTATGCATTTGGAGTATGCTAATATTGGATTTATTCATTATAGATGAAATATTGAATTTTCTCCCCACCATCTAAGCATCCTTTATGTTTGTGTGCCTGGTATGTTATTTGTTATATGTTTTTTAGTGTTTTTAATATGTTTTGTCTAATATGTCATGTGGATCTTTATTAAATAAAATATGATACTGGCTTTTCAATTTAGGGTAGTGTGTCTTCCTTTTTGTTTGTTTGGATACTGATGTATGGCTCATATAGCCTTGGGAGTGGCACCCGCTTTACATATAACTCTTTGAAGATTGGGTGTGCATGCTATTTTGTATGCTTACTTTGAAACATAACACACAAAGAACTCAAACTTGTACACACATTGTAACACACGCACAGTATACAGGCATCCTAGCTGTTAACGCCTCCCTTTTATCTTACATAGAAATGCAGCATGTAGGGCATTTTACTAAGGCACTAAAATTAATGCAGAACACTGATATTCACTATAATGGATTTTCTGATGTCTCTGCATTGTAAGTGCTCAAAATAAATTGCACGGAAACAGAGGCGGTGTAAAGAAGCCTGTAACGGCGAACTCCAGTGCTGAAGGTATTTTATTTAATCATGGACTTTGTTGGTCGAGCACGCCTTTCCTATGCTTGATTATGCAGTATTTGTGGTAGAGGACATGCAAGAAGCACTAAAAGGAGGAAACCAGACTAAATATGCAGACATGAAAGTGATACCCCAATTTAAAGTTTGGTTCTGAGCTGGAATATTCAGTGATGTTTTTACATGCAACAGGGTGCACAGATCAGAGCAGACACCTCATTTAACAATCTGCTGAAGCTGTCTATGCTTTGCAAGTTTTTACTTTCTGCTCTTGATTTAAACTGCTATATCCAGATCTTTCTTCTAATAGAGAAGATTTCTGAGTATTGATTGAAAAGCCTGGTCACTAGCTTTTAGGTAAAATGATTGTATCTCAGAATTAACGATGTGAATGGATATGGCTTTTTTTGCGAGTACCTGCATTTACCAACATACAGAGAATCTTTATACATAGTGCAGCCCTCTTTAGATTATTTACATATTTATTAAGCATTATAACTTACATATTTTGGAGTAGGAGGGTGTGAAATAAATCCATCATAAACAGTGTTAGTTGTAGAGCTGCCTACATATGACTCAGTTCAGTTCTGCCAAACTTGTCCAAATATTTGTTATTCATCAGCACCATTCAAGTTCATTGGGTTCAATTTCCTGGATGATTCAATTCAAGTTCAAATTCAAAATTCAAATTAAAAAAAATCAAAATTCAAAATCAAGTTCCTGGATGATTGGGATATTGGTCACTTATTACTCACCTTGGTGTTAAATGCAAAAGATAAACAGGCCAAGTGATTGCATCCCCTTTACTCCATGGCTGTCAGGCTTAAAAGACTCATGGGTCTCATAGGCTCTGACGAGTGTCTCAGATGTACCCTGGGCTCACTCTAATATATGATATAGTGGTGACGTAGAGTGGCAGGTTTCTGTGAGGAGATGGTTGGGTATATCTCTTAGAAACTTGGCATTCTCATTCAGAGATTCGTCTTTCTGCCTTTGCTTGAGGGGTGGAGCCTATGATTTTTGTTGCTAGGAATACATGCTACTCAACTGGTGCATCCAGCCTTTCAATCTGGAGACATTTTAGTGGTGTGCTCTGGTTCCTGACCTGGAGAGCACCTGAAGTGGCCCAGATGCCTTAAATGCATGTGAACATTGAAGTAATTTAAATGAGAAATATGCTGTACAGTGGTGTGGATGTCCCCAGTAGCTGAGTTGTGTCAGCAGGAGCAGAAAAGTGTGAGTTTAGAAATTCTAACAGCCATTAGCAGTCTGACAAACAGTTAGTCCTGCTGTAACATAGAGGCAGAAGTTTCCTGAAGGGATCTTCCTTACAAAATAATTCATTTAGTTCTTGAGAAGCCAGAAGACCTAGGAGGGTATTTCCAACACCAACAAAAAAGCAAGTCAAGCCTCAGAGTAGAAGCAAAAGCATCTTAGAGGGGGTTTCATTATTAAAGAAACAGACCTTTAGGCTTTAGAGTAGAGGCAGAAGGCCCTTGAACAGAAACTTTGAAAATAAACTTGCCTCTTTAGTCTAAAATCTTAGGTCTAACATTTTAGGTAACTATTCCCTAAACCCTTGAACTCGCAGCCCTCATAACCTTACTACCCGTATTTTACGCCGTTTTTGGGTCACTAAGTTCACTTGACTTCAATGGGATTCAGATTCAGGTTGAGTCCAGGAACCCGAACCTGGACAAACTTGGCAAACCCGAACTTCTTTGGGTTCACTCATCGCTACTTACCACATCAAGTGCACATGTAATGAACCCACTGGCATGCAACCTTTTTATGACATTGGTTGTACAATTATTTGTAGTTCCATTTATCTGAAACCAACAGGGAAAAACAGGGGGAGGGTGGAGAAGAGAAAGGAAGCTATAGTGGCAGAGAAGAGAGAAATGTAAGGCAGCTACTCTATTCTATGGGCCAAGTGTGCTCTTTAGGAAAGTAGGTTGTGGGCATTGTATGGTGTTTTATGCACGTGGTATCCAAATATGACTTCTTGATTCATATTAGGTATTAGGTATTGAGCACATATTGATCAGTTGCTAATGACCACAGTTTTGTCACCAGGCTAGGTATTGAAGGTCCAGATGGTAGAGGTCATATAGAACAGATCTAGCATCTGGCTCTGAATACCACTGCTGACAGAAGAGGATGGCCTTCTGTAAATCGATGGTGGTGAATTTCTCTAGTTCTTTAGAAATTATAATACCTTACCGAATATTGTTCTTGTGAATGTTACATAATAACACAAAAACACAATGAAGAATATATATTTCTTACAGAGCAACTATAGCACTGGCATATAGACAAGGACCTGGCTCAGCAGCTCAGGAGATGCTCAAGGCCTTTTTTTATGACTATACAGGCCATGAGTGTACAGTTATAATGTCCTTCGGCTCCTAGTAACAGCAATGCAGCAAAGTCTCTCTTACATGCATCTGTATTTGGCTTGTGTATGGGTCCTTGTGCACCTAGTAACTGTGATGAACTGACGTATCTCTTAGTTGTAAACAAAAAGGTTATTAATGATGAAACAAAATGTATTAGATTCAGTTTTGAGAAGATAGAATTAACTGTCTATAAAGACTTTCATTATTTTATAAAAAGGGTATGTATCAATGCATCTAACATGTGCACTTGATAAAGGTTTATTCTCATTTCAGAGACCCTGGAACCCATTGAGTTTCCTATATATATGGTTTGTCCAACTAGCATGCCTAAAATGTATATAACATTGTTTCTACACTTGGAAGTCTTCATATTTTATTTATTTATTTATTTATCTTAATTATTTATTTATTTTATTATTTATTTATCTTAATATTATACACTTGTAACGGTGTAACGGTTTGCGGACCAATGGTTAGGCTATATCAACTATTACAAAACTAAGTGGGGATAGCCCTAAAATTTCCCCCAACCACACCATAAATACATTTCCACACCACCATAATATTTACAAAACCATATAAATATTTTATTTATATTGGACAAACAAAGAAGACACGGCTTAAATACCATTAGAAAAAGCACTTAACAATGCCGACACCACATATTGTATAAGGCACTACACCATTACAGCTTATCCAATCGCATTAAGGCCATATCCCCCACAATAAATGTATAATACCATAAACCTGTTTGCAAAAAGTGCAACGTGCCAGTGCAAAATACATGATAAAGTAAGCCAATATATCATATACAATAATTTGTATAAATAAATGAATAAATAATATTAAGCAAGTAACCTCAATCCATAAATTATTGACCCTCACATAAATAATCCTATATTAGATATACATACTAAAGTGCATGCGCTAGTGCTCAAATAACATTATACCTTTAAATTTTCCCTTGTGTGGAGTAGACCCCAGAGGGGTGCCCATCCATACAAACAACAGTTAATAGTAAGCGTACATTACCAATGCACAGTAATGAGGATGCAACGCCCAGCCTCCTACGCGTTCCGTGATGGATGGCCCCATCACTTCTTTAGGGCAAGTATCATAAAACATTAAACTATTGTGGATTTAAGTGGTCCAATACCCACTTGGTATCAAATGGGTGTTGGTGTGTAATGAGACAATGGCAGGGGGCATCTAGATGGAGCCCCCTGGGCATAGCCCCTCTCGAACCCCACATAGCCTGACCACAATCCCCTGGCAAAATGGGGCTCTGCGATTGGCCGTCAGCTGTTATGTGTTCCAGATTCTCTCTGGTCTTTCTGGCCTCCGGTGGCAGCACGAACTGCATTACCACTGGAAGCCAATTGTGGGGCTGCATTTTGCCTGGGGAGCATGGTTAAGGTATGTGAAACTGGGGTTTGCGGTTGGATTGTACGCGGGGGTCTCCAGAAATCTGGTTGCCCCCCCCCCTCACCACTGTCACACTGTGCTGCAACACACATTTTCTCAAAAATGGGTGTCGGACAGATTTAATTTGGGTTTTTTTGGCAGTGATTATCTGAAACTGAATCATGTCAAAGTGAAAGCCGATTGAGGATGCAGTGCATGGATGAGAGATTGAGGTGAATTAACAGAGAACTGGGGGGGGGTCACTTTGAGATGGCCCAGGGCGGGGTAATATTTACAAGTTTGTATACAAAATTGTAGTATATAAGCAATCCTCTAATATAATAAAATATATACTGAAACAGTCGCTGTACTGACCATCATTTTCAATGTCGAGTACCAATAAATATTTTCCTTTCAGAGGGGGTTCAAGTTAAGGCTTTCGAAAAATCTATCCATTTTAATATAATCAAGCTTTATTGGTTTTCAGTGAAGAAATGGGGACTAATTAACATACAACTATAGGCAAAAAGACAAAAAGAAAATATACAGAGAGAGAAGTGATACTGTCTTAAGCATACAGAAATAATTAAACAGATAAATGGTACTGAATCTGCTCTCCTACACATTAAACATTTCATGTACACCTTCACATATGGATACGCGTTGCTTTAGGGAGGGAATTTGATGACTGTCCTGAGGGGGCTTTTGCCTCCTTATCGGGTCCCCAAGGAAAAACAGGTGGGACCAAACTAACCAAATCTAGACCCCTGGCATGTTTGTGTACGTGTAGTCCCCAGAGTTGGGCCTAGCTTCCTCTAAGTATAGTTGGGAGAGATTAACACCATGACAGAGGGGAATATATCCATTTTAAATGGTGACTTCAAGTAAAGGAAGATTTATTTTAATACAGGCCAACAAGTTAAACAAGAAAAGCAGAAAAAATGCATCTTACATGTGAATACAAGTAGACTATTCTAAGTATGTCACACACCCCACTTCAGACTTAATAATTACACTAGGGTTAACGCACCTCTAGGTGGCAGCATTGCAGAGGACTTCTCCAAAAACTTCAACAGGCCCCTCCCGGTCTATACATACCTGGTACCTCCCAAGAACCTCCCAGTGTTGTTCTCTGCAAGGTGGCGACAAGACAGAAGAAAGAAGTCTCCTGCTTGCAGGTAGCCGGGGTATCCCCCCGGCCCCCCCCTCGTGGTCTATTTCTGCCCGGCTTTGTTTGAATGTGTTCTATGTAATGGCAGCCTCCCAGCTTTGGCTGTAGGCCGGGCAATAAGGTAGCCGGCACCATTGGTGCCTAGGAGATTAGCTCCTCCGCTCGACCCTTCATTGCGGGGCATAGCGGGATTCCCGGAGTGGTGATCCGGATGTGGGATGCCCCTTTTTTTATAGGAGTTAGTGGTCAGGTTTGTCCTTGCCCTGGGGGGTTGTGTCTCTTCCGGGGTGTGGGACGCGCTGGGGACAGTGTCATGCTTTACTATGCACTTGTTGTGTGAGTGTGCGGCTGCGCTTTCCCTTTGTGATTTTACTTTGTGATTTTACTTTGTGATTTTACTTGTGCTTCACTGTCTGTTCATGCTGCGTGTGTGTTTCTCCCCTCAGGAGCCGAGGGGGGGCGGGGCCTCGCGGCGTGCTGCGCCGCGGTCCCGCGGGTGGCTGGGCGCCGTATTCGGCGCCTGCAGCTTGTTTGCCCGGCTGCTCAGGGGAGACATTGATCAGTGTGTGGGTCTGTGTTCTCCGACGCTGTATTCCGGGAGCCGGCGGGTGGCGCCGCCGGCCCCGTGATCGAGATCTGATGGCGGTCCCCGCAGGCAGACGCTGACGCTGCCTGGGGGCGGGGTCGCGCGCGCGCGGGCCGCGCACGGATTGGACGGCCTGAGGGGCGGGGCCTTCTCGGCTCCCGCGCTCCCGGAGCTTCTCTCTTCCTCCGTCCTCGGTGTGCTGGCCGCCATCTTCTGCTGCTGCGCGGTTCCTCTTCTCTCCAGGTAGGCTGTTCTTGGGCCATGTCAGTGACCCCTCGGATCCTTCCTTCTCCCTTGCCTCCCTCCTCGCCCCGGCGCAGCTTGATGGTGCTGGTTGGCATTAACCACTTCTGTTGCTCTGGTTAATGAGGGGGGGGGTGGTGTAAGGGGGGTTTTGTATATTATGCCGTGTTTTTTGGCATGGTGCTGATTGACGCCTGTCTCTCTCTCTCCCTTTGTGTTTTTCAGATCCTGGGATCCCGTCTGGCAGGGCTCTCCCGGTCATATATACCTGGCTCGTGGGGGGTGTTTTTTGGCCTTGCAATATATTTATATATATATATACACTTATTTGTATTGTTATTAGGGCCTTAGGCGATTCCCCTGGGTCAGGATCTTGTGTCTGTCTTTAGACAAGTGTTAGGTTATTAAGGGGCATCCCGGGTCGCGTACCGCATAAATCCCTGGGTTCTGCAAATACCATAATTTCACCACATGGAGGTTGCCACAGATACCGGGAATGGTTCTTCGGGACAATCCAAGGTGTGCGGGGGTTGTGGGGCTCCGCTCCAGGGAGATGATGTCATTTTGTGTATCCCTTGTGCACAGCAGAACATTGCACGGCAGTCCAGTACTCCGGTGCCTAGCACTTCGTCAGCCGCGCCATCTCCCTCTCCCCCTCGCTTATTCCGGACCCCGTGTGACGTTGTCCTGGGCGGGGATTCGCAGTCTGAGGTATGTGCCCGCTTGACCAGCCTTGAGAAGCGGTTTTCGGCCGCTCAGAAGGTTTCAGCTAAGCGGAAGCATCTGTCTCCGCCTCCGCCGGATTCAGATGAGGAAGTTGTGGGGGATCTGGATTGGTCGGATCGTCCCCGTGAAGAAGGTGAGCTCATTGAGGATGAAGATTCTGATGTTCAACAGTTGCTGGGTTCTGAGGGGGATCAGGATGATGGCCTCCCTCTTGATTCCTCTGCCATTTTGAGCCAGATGTTTGAGGTTTTGGATTTGGAGCCTCCGGTGGTTGCTCCCAGGCCCAAGGGTCAGCTTTTTGGGGTTTCCAAGCAGCGTGTCAGGACTGTACCGAACACCTGTCTGTCTTGAGCTGGTATCCCCCAATCTCCACCGCCTCTTCTGCCTATAGACAAGCCCCCGCTTGTAGGAGACACGGGTAATGCCTCTCCCAGTCGGTTGCCCCCAGGACTTATAGGGCGCAAAGGATACCAGCTTAAGGTGGAGACTGATGAACGGCAGGGAGTCCCGAATGAGGATGCCGGATGGCAGAAGTCCAAATACAGGCCGAGGTCAAACCGGGAGGTCACAGGGCGAGGTATCCGAAGGAGGTAACAAAGAGTGGTCGAACGAGCCGAGGTCAAATCCAGGAGGTCACGGAGCGAGGTATCAGAGGGGTCAGGCAGAATCGTGGTCAGGCAAGCAAAAGGTCAGGGCAGGCAGCAAGCAAGGGAAGTCGAGGTCCAAAAGCCGAATTATAACAGGAGACACTATAACACACATCCAGAACCCAGAGGCTATAACGGGCACTGGGAACCCGGAGCAGAAGGGCTTTATAATAAATGCTGGCCATTGGGGAAAAGGGAAATTGGAGGGAACCAGGGTGATTGGTGCAAAACAGGATCATGGGATAGGTCCCAGGAGCTGGACGGCCCAGGCCAGACAGGCCGACCAGTCTCTGGGCTCAATCCCAGGATCCAGCCAGAGACTGGACACTTTAAACTTGCCCCCGGCGGGCGCGCTGGGGAAAGCGCCGCCGGGAGGCATAAAGGAGACGTGCTCGCGCGCGCGAGCACGTTGAGTGTCGGGCGCGCCCCCGCCAGGAGGGGGAAGCGCCGCATCCCCGGGGAGAGTGGCAGGCCCGCGCAGCCGCGCGGAGCACGCCGCAACGCCGGCACCAGCAGCGTCCCGCGCCGCCAGCCCCCGGACCCCACGACGGCGCTGAGGAGACGGCGGACTCGGGGACAGCCGGGCAGCAGCCCGCCGGGAGCCACCCGACAGCGCGCCGCGGGACCAGGAACGGCGACGAGGTAAGTGCCTAACATTACCCCCCCCCTGAGGAGGGGCCACTGGACCCTCCAAGCTGGGTTTCAAAGGATTCTCTCTGTGAAATCTCTTCACCAAATTCTGCGCATGAACTTCTCTGGCCGGAACCCAAGATCTTTCTTCCGGGCCGTACCCCTTCCAGTCAATTAAATACTGAAGAGAGTTTCTAAACAGGCGGGAGTCAAGAATCCGGGCAATCTCAAATTCCTGATGCCCATCGACTAACACAGGCCCAGGGGAATTATTGGGTTCATGGTTTCTTGCAGGCTTAAGAAGTGAAACGTGAAAAGATTTACAAATTTTCATGGAAGAAGGGAGGGCTAACTGATACGTAACCTGATTGATCTTCCGTGTTATGGGGAAGGGCCCGATAAATTTAGGCCCTAACTTAGCGGAGGGCTGGCGTAAGGCTAAGTTCTTGGTTGAAAGCCAAACCCAATCTCCCACCTCATAACTAGGGTTAGAAGAACGTTTGCGATCTGCAAATTTTTTCTGTTGAAGAACAGCCTTAGTTAGATGTTGCTGGATCTTATTCCATTCCCCTGGCCATTTGGAAAGCCATTCATCCACGGAGGGAACTCTAGAGGGTTGGTCCGAAAGGGCAGAAAACTTCAGGTCTTTGCCATAGACGCAATGGAAGGGAGAAACCCCCGTGGAAGAATGTGAAGCGTTGTTTAATGCAAATTCAGCAAACGGTAAGAAGAAGGCCCAGTCCGTCTGAGTATCAGCCGTAAAACAACGCAAGTACTGTTCTAAAGATTGGTTAGTTCTTTCGGTTTGTCCATTCGATTGAGGATGGAAAGCCGAGGATAGAGAGACGGTGAAACCCAACTTAGTACAGAAGGCCCTCCAAAAACGGGAGACGAATTGGACCCCCCTATCCGAAACAATGTCTACTGGAATACCATGAATTCTAAAAATGTGAGTGACAAAGAGTTGAGCTAATATTTGAGCTGAGGGGAGATTTTTTAAAGGGATAAAATGAGCCATCTTGCTAAAGCGGTCCACTACTACCCAAATAACTGTATATCCCTGGGAAGGGGGAAGATCAGTAACAAAGTCCATGGCCAGATGGGTCCATGGAGAGGCAGGAGTGGGCAACGGTAGAAGTGGGCCTTCAGGAGAATGTCTTAAAGACTTACTCCGAGCACAGACTTTACAGGCTAAGACAAAATTCTGAGCGTCCCTTCTAATGGATGGCCACCAAACTTGGCGCGTCAATAGTGTTGAGTGTCGGGCGCGCCCCCGCCAGGAGGGGGAAGCGCCGCATCCCCGGGGAGAGTGGCAGGCCCGCGCAGCCGCGCGGAGCACGCCGCAACGCCGGCACCAGCAGCGTCCCGCGCCGCCAGCCCCCGGACCCCACGACGGCGCTGAGGAGACGGCGGACCCGGGGACAGCCGGGCAGCAGCCCGCCGGGAGCCACCCGACAGCGTGCCGCGGGACCAGGAACGGCGACGAGGTAAGTGCCTAACACAGCGTCTGGAATTTCCCAGCCAACAGCACTTTGAAGAAATTGTCTTCAAGCAATGGGAGCAACCTACACGTCTTGTTGGTGTGCCGTCTAGCTGGGATAGGAAGTATCCCTTTCCGGCGGAATTGATGAAACATTGGTCTGTCCCCCCTGAGGTTGATACTCCGGTCTTGGGATTGTCCAACACGGCGGTCGTGCATTCCCCTGACACGACTTCGCTCAGGGATGGTGAGGATCGCCGGGTTGATCAGCTTGCCCGTCATGGTTTTGTATGTGCGGGTTCGGTGTTAAGGCCTGTCTGTGCTTCGGCTCTTTTGACTTTTGCTGTCAGGTCTATTGTCAGGGACTTGGGGGTGGATCTCGAGCCCTCCAGTGATGAGTCCCTTGGGCTTAAGCGCTGTGATGCTTTTTTGTCCTTTATCCTGGCCGCTCAGGAGGATGCCATGCTGATGTGTGGCAGGGCTACTGCCTTGCTGGTAGCTATCCGGCGCTGTGTGTGGTTGAGACAGTGGACGGCTGATTTTAATTCTAAAAGATCGCTCACGGCTCTGCCCTTTTTGGGTTTGAGGCTTTTTGGTGAGAGGCTGGACTCTGTTGCCAAGGGAGGTAAGTTACCTCAGCGCAAGAAATTTCGTCGTTCCTTTCGGGGGACGGTATCGTTCAATCCGTCCTTTCGGGGAGTTGGCGCCGGTAGAGGTGCGGGCTCCTCGGCCCCCAGGGGCGGCAGTTGGAATAGGGGCAGAGGCCGTGGCCGTCCCACCCGCGTCTGGGGTGCCAAGCCCAAGCCAGCTGCCAAGCCCCTCCAGCAATGAGGGGGCGCCCTCACCCGTTCGGGTGGGGGGACGGTTGCAACTTTTCTCCCGGGTGTGGGACCAGGAGGTCCCGGACAGGTGGATCCGGGAGGTGGTTTCGGCCGGTTACAAGTTGGAGTTCGAGTTCCTTCCTCCTCCAAGGTTCTTCAGGTCTCGGGTGTCTTTGGATCCTTTGGCCGCGCAGGGGCTCCTGGCGGCAGTAAGGAATCTTCTGGATTTGGCCGTCATTTGCCCGGTTCCTCCTTCAGAGGTGGGACGCGGGTTTTATTCCAATCTCTTCACGGTCCCCAAAAAGGACGGGTCCTTCCGTCCTATTCTGGATTTGAAGTTTCTCAACAGGTTTATCCGTCCTCGGAAGTTTCGCATGGAGACCCTGCGGTCGGCGATCGGTTCGCTTCGGCAGGGGGACTTTATGACGTCCATAGACATCAAGGATGCGTACCTGCACGTGCCGATTTTTCCTGCTCATCAGCGGTTCCTCCGTTTCGTGGTGGGGGATCGGCATTTTCAGTTTGTGGCTCTTCCATTCGGGCTCACCTCTGCTCCGAGAGTGTTCACCAAGGTGTTGGCGGGGGTGATGGCCCTGCTCAGAGCTCAGGGGATTCGCATTGTGCCTTACCTGGACGATCTTCTCATCATGGCTCCTTCCTTCAGTCAAGCAGAAGGGGACACCAGCACGGTGGTGTCCATGTTGGAGAGGTTCGGCTGGGTGATCAATTACCCCAAGTCCTCGCTGGTTCCGGCCAGGGTGGTGACCTTTCTGGGGATGTCGCTGGACTCCTGCCAGCACAGAGTGTTTCTTCCTCAGGCCAAGGTTCTGATGATTCAGGAATTGGCCCGGCTGCTTCTCTCCCATCCTCATCCGTCCATTCGTCTGGGGATGAGACTGGTGGGGTTGATGGTGGCCTCGTTCGAGGCAGTTCCCTTTGCTCAGTTTCATACAAGGACTCTTCAACTTCATCTTTTGGCGTCTTGGAACCGGTGCCCGGGGTCGTTGGATCGGTCCTTTCGGTTGTCTCCTCGGGTTCGGCAGTCCCTTCTGTGGTGGTTGGTCTCGGACAATCTTCTGAAGGGCAGGTCGTTTCTGACTCCACTTTGGGAAACTGTCACTACGGATGCCAGTCTGTCAGGCTGGGGAGGTTATTGGAAGGATCTTCGGTTTCAGGGGCAGTGGGACCCTCAGGAGGCTCACTTGCCCATCAATGTTCTGGAATTGCGGGCCATCAGGTTGGTTCTGTCTCACTTGACGCATCATTTACAAGGTCTGCCGGTTCAGGTTCGCTCGGACAATCAGATGGCGGTTGCTTACATCAATCACCAAGGGGGGACTCGCAGTCTGGGTGCCCACAGGGAAGTGTCTCTGATTTTGGTCTGGGCGGAGACTCATGTCCCTTGCATCTCGGCAGTTTACATTCCGGGTGTGGAAAACACGGAGGCGGATTCTCTGAGCCGGTGTGCGTCCCGTCGGGGGGAGTGGTCTCTCCATCCCCAGGTGTTTCGGTCGCTTTGTCTCCGGTGGGGGACGCCGGAGGTGGATCTGTTTGCCTCTCGTCACAATCACAAGCTTCCGTCCTTTGTGTCCCTGTCCCGGGACCCTCTGGCTCTGGCGGTGGATGCCATGTCCCTGAGCTGGAGGGACCTGGGGTTTCTTTATCTGTTTCCTCCGATTCCCATGCTAGGCAGGGTGCTGCGAAAGTTGGTTCTGGAAGGAGTTCCCGCCATTCTCGTGGCTCCAAGGTGGCCAAGGCGGGTGTGGTTCGCGGACATCGTCCGTCTGGCCGTGGATCGGTTCGATCTGCCTCTTCGGCCAGATCTTCTCACTCAGGGTCATCTCTGTTACCCCAGTTTACAAACGCTGGCTTTGACGGCTTGGCTGCTGAAACCTCCATCTTAAAGGAGGAGGGTCTTTCGGATGCGGTCATTCAGACTCTCATTAGTGCTAGGAAGAGATCTTCTTCTTCCATATATTACAGATGTTGGAGAGCTTATATTGATTGGTGTGAGGCTAGGTCTTTGCCCTGCCGGGTCTTTTCTGTGTCTAGGATTTTGGAGTTCCTTCAGACGGGTCTGGACTCTGGTCTTCAGTTGAGTACCTTGAAGGGGCAGGTTTCTGCTTTGTCAATTTTTTTCCAGAAATCTTTTGCTAGTCATTCCTTGGTCAAGACTTTTTTCCAGGGGGTCTCGCATGTGCGGCCTCCTAGGAAGCCTTTGCTCCCAGTTTGGGACTTGAATTTGGTTCTTTCTGCTCTTATGGCTCCTCCTTTTGAGCCCTTGCGGGATGTTGCTTTGTCCATTCTTACTCAGAAGGTTGCCTTTCTGGTGGCCATTACTTCGGTTAGGCGTGTTTCGGAGCTGGCTGCTTTGTCTATTCAGGCTCCTTATTTTGAGGATCATCAGGACAAAGTGGTTTTTCGTTACAAGTCAGATTTTCTCCCTAAAGTGGTTTCTGCTTTTCATCTTAACCAGGACATTGTTCTTCCTTCTTTGTGTCCTAAGCCTAAGAATGTCAAGGAGCGTGCTTTGCACTGCCTGGATGTGGTTCGTTGTGTCAGGTTTTATCTTCGTGCGACGTCTTCTTTTCGTAAGACTGATGCCTTTTTTGTTGTGCCATGTGGGCCTAGGAAGGGTTTGGCTCCGGCCAAATCTTCCATTAGTAAATGGATTCGTCAGGCCATTGTTGGTGCTTATTCGGCTAAGGGGAAGGATCCTCCTTTCCGAGTTACTGCTCATTCTACTCGTGCGGTTGGTGCGTCCTGGGCTTTTCAGCACCAGGCTTCTGTTGAACAAGTGTGTAAGGCTGCAACTTGGTCTTCTGTTCATACTTTTTCTAAGTTCTATAAGGTTGATGTGCGGGCTTCAGCGGATGCTGTTTTTGGCCGCAAGGTTTTGCAGGCTGCAGTGGTTTGAATTTTTTCTGCGTTATTGCCTGTTCGGATACCCACCCTTTTATGGACACTGCTGTTGGATGTCCCTAGTGTAATTATTAAGTCTGAAGTGGGGTGTGTGACATACTTAGAATAATACCATTTTGTGAATTCTCACCTGTAAAATGGGTATTATAAGTATGTCACACACCCCACTTCACCCGCCCTTTTCGGTATCCTGGCTCTCTATTTGGGGAAGTTTGGTTCTTTACGTTGAGGGTTACATTGTTTGGTTCTGGTACCTTGTCTTACTGCTGTTCTAACACTGGGAGGTTCTTGGGAGGTACCAGGTATGTATAGACCGGGAGGGGCCTGTTGAAGTTTTTGGAGAAGTCCTCTGCAATGCTGCCACCTAGAGGTGCGTTAACCCTAGTGTAATTATTAAGTCTGAAGTGGGGTGTGTGACATACTTATAATACCCATTTTACAGGTGAGTATTCACAAAATGGTATTTTCTTTGTGGGATTAGGCATCTTTAATAGGGAGGGTTACTCAAATAATTTCAGTTTTTTTTAATATTTTCCAAGAGACTGGGTATTTAGGGCTTTAGCAATAAAAAATATGAGAAGAAAACATTGTCACGGACCGGGTGGAGCGGACTCGAGTGTGGATCTGCTTTAACCGTGGGACTGATGGCGGGTACCGTGTCAGGGGAGCGGAGTCTAAGGGGCCACCGGTATTCACCAGAGCCCACCGCAAGGCAGGTTGGTCTTGTGCGGCGAGTGACCCCCAGGTCGCTACCCCCCAACAGCGGCCCAGTCCCACAGTGAGCCGAGGTTCAGCCAGGTACACAAGTGGCAGGCAAAAGGCGTAGTAAGTACAGGCAGAGATCAGGGCTGGCAGCACAGGTTCGCAGTAAAGGTGAGTAGCCGAGGTCGGGGCAGGCAGCAAAGGTTCAGAATCGGGGACAGGCAGAGGTCGGTACACGGGTGAGCAATCCAAGAATGTCTGACTTTCAACAAGCATGTGTTGACGGAGGCGAGACAGAACTTGCCGGACGTGACGGTGATGTTCTTCCAGATTAGATGAAAAGATGAGTATATCATCCAAATATACAACTACACAGGAGTAAAGCAAGTCCCGAAAAAATGTCATTTACGTATTCCTGGAATACAGCGGGTGCATTGCAAAGACCAAAGGGCATCACTAAATACTCGAAGTGGCCATCGCGGGTATTGAAGGCTGTCTTCCATTCATCGCCCTCACGTATACGTATCAAATTATATGCCCCTCGCAGATCAAGTTTGGTGAAAACCTTGGCACCACGCAGACGGTCAAATAATTCAGCAATCAAAGGCAAAGGGTAACGATTTTTGATGGTAATCTTATTGAGGCCACGGTAATCAATACAGGGGCGTAGAGAGAAATCTTTTTTTGCCACGAAGAAGAAACCCACGCCTGCTGGAGAGGAAGACTTCCGTATAAACCCTCTTTGCAGATTTTCTTGAATATACTCCGACATAGCTTGTGTCTCCGGAGCCGAGAGGGGGTAAATACGACCATGAGGTGGAGTGGTACCCGGCAAGAGGTCTATAGGGCAGATTTTCTTGAATATACTCCGACATAGCTTGTGTCTCCGGAGCCGAGAGGGGGTAAATACGACCACGAGGTGGAGTGGTACCCGGCAAGAGGTCTATAGGGCAATCGTAAGGGCAATGAGGCGGAAGTACCTCCGCTTGTTTTTTGCAGAATACATCGGAAAAGGACCGGTAGACCTCAGGCAGGCCAAGTAATGGGGCTGAAGCAGGAATAGGTTGAACAGGAACGGACCTCAAACACCTCTTAAAGCATGCCGCACCCCAAGTCTTGATGTCGCCGGTGTTCCAATCAAGCGTGGAATCATGACGTCGAAGCCAAGGTAAGCCGAGAAGAATCTGAGATGTACAATTAGAGAGGACGTAGAACTCAATACTCTCTTGATGGAAAAGTCCAACATTTAGAAGAAGGGGAACGGTGCGTTAACGCATGGTACAGTCCAGCCTGTCACCATTGACTGAGGCGATAAATAAGGGCTTTGCGAGGTGGTTCACAGAGATATTATATTTATTAATCAAGGAGGCCTCTATAAAGTTTCCTGCAGAGCACGAATCCAAAAAGGCGGACAAATTCAAAGAGGTGGTAGGTGCGATGATAAGTTGCACAGAAACCGTGAGACGTGGAGAGGAAGCACATACACCCAGGGAAGCCTCTCCCACATCCACTAGGTGCGCCTGTTTCCCTGACGAGGAGGGCAAATAGGACAGTCTTTCAAAAAATGCTCAGAGCCAGCACAGTACAAACAAAGATTCTCGTTCCTTCTACTAGTTCTCTCCAACTGGGTCAGGCGGGATCGGTTGACCTGCATGGCCTCCTCACTGGGAGGTACATGTGCAGACAAAGGGTGTTGAAACACAGGGGCCAGACGGGATGCCCTCCTAGGGCGCTGAGTATCTCTTTCTTGGTGGAATTCCTCACGCCTTTCAATAAAACGCACATCAATGCGTGTGGCCAGATGGATGAGATCAGTGACAGACGAAGGCAAGTCACGTGCAGCTAGAGCATCTTAAATTTTACTAGAAAGTCCTTTCTTGAAGCAGGCACACAAGGCCTCATTATTCCAAGACAGTTCGGATGCTAAGGTACGGAACCGGATGGCGTATTCACCAACGGACAATTCACCCTGGACCAAGTTCAATAGAGCCGATTCAGCAGATGAAGCCCGGGCAGGCTCCTCAAAGACCTGGCGAAATTCTGAAACAAAGGTGTGAATACTAGAAGTGACAAGGTCATTGCGATCCCACAAAGGAGGGGCCCAGGCCAAGGCCTTTCCAGAAAGCAAACTAATGACAAAGGCCACCTTAGCTCGTTCAGTGGGGAATTGATCCGCCAACAACTCTAAATGTAGAGAGCACTGGGCAAGGAAGCCTCGTCATAACTTGGCATCCCCGTCATATTTAGCCGGCAAGGAGAGATGGATTCTAGCTGTAGATGCTACAGGAGTCTGTGGCGGCAAAGCTGGGGCCGGTGGTGGCACTTGCTGTTGCTGAATCGATAGTAACTGCTGCATCATAGCCGAGAGCTGATTAATTTGGCGGGACTGCATAGCCACAATAGCAGGCAATTCAGTGGCATCAGGCAGCGGCACCTCAGCGGGATCCATGGCCGGATCTAACTGTCACGGACCGGGTGGAGCGGACTCGGGTGTGGATCCGCTTTAACCGTGGGACCGATGGCGGGTACCGTGTCAGGGGAGCGGAGTCTAAGGGTCCACCGGTATTCACCAGAGCCCACCGCAAGGCAGGTTGGTCTTGTGCAGCGAGTGACCCCCAGGTCGCTACCCCCCAACAGCGGCCCAGTCCCACAGTCAGCCGAGGTTCAGCCAGGTACACAAGTGGCAGGCAAAAGGCGTAGTAAGTACAGGCAGAGATCAGGGCTGGCAGCACAGGTTCGCAGTAAAGGTGAGTAGCCGAGGTCGGGGCAGGCAGCAAAGGTTCAGAATCGGGGACAGGCAGAGGTCGGTACACGGATGAGCAATCCAAGAATGTCTGACTTTCAACAAGCATGGAGAGACCAAGATCCGGCACTGAAGGAAGGAAGTGCCTCTTTAAATAGGGGAAGAGGATGCAGGATTGGATGACCAAACACCAATCAGTGCTGTACAGGCCCTTTAAATCTCAGGAATCCAGTGCGCTCGCCCTCTAGTGGACGGAGACGTGCGCGCACCTGAGCATGTGAGGAGGAAGCACGGGGGGAAGAGCGGCAGCAGGATGCAGCCATGAGGGAAGTGCTGCAAGATGGATGACGGCTGCATGCAGCCATGGAGGTAAGTGACTTGCTGTGAGACGGGCGTGCAGCGCTCGCCCTAACAAACATCTTGTTCTTCCGTTAAAAATAAGAAATCCAATGCACCGGACTGGGTTTTCATTCTTTGGTCTGACGGGCTGATCGGCAGCAGTGGGCCCCTGTGCCTGTGCAAGCCTCTGTTTTTGCAAACCTGCAGCCAAACAGGGCAGGAAGGGGAGTCTAGAGCAGCAAAGCTGCCATCAGCAATACTACACTCAATGCTGGGAACTGTTTTCTGCTGGACCAGCTGGGCAACTACACTACTTCCTGCCCAAAATGGCAAAGCAGGAGTTTCCGAGCAGCATGCAGCCGCACAAGGGAAGCACAAGGAACTCGATGTTCCATGAAGTAGGCGGGTGCCAGACAACCACCAATCAATTATTTGGCTGGACTATAATTTTAAAGGAAAGAAAATACTGCATCAGGGGCCTCCACCAGATTTTTTGCCCAGGGGCCTCCACCACACTTAATCCGGTAATGTATATATATACCGGTATATATATATATATATATATATATATATATATATATATATATATATATATTACTACAAAGAGAGCTACAAAGCTTTCTCTAACCAGGCCGCTTCCTACATTTCATCTCTGATCCAGCGTTACCAACCCAAGCACAACCTCCGCCCTGCCTCTGACATTCTCCTGTCCTCCTCCTTGGTTACCTCCTCGCACTTCAGCCTTGAAGACTTCTCCCCTACCTCCCCACTTCTCTGGAATGCACTTCCCCGATCAATCCACCACTCTCCATCACTCCAAGCCTTTAGAAGTGCTTTCAAGACTCACTTCTTCAGACAAGCATATAACCTGGCTTAATCAATTCCTATAACCTTCAAATGGCACATGCAGCTCAACTCAAGCTCTACCACTTGTGATTCCTACCTTTTTTCTCCACCCACATCCTTTAGACTGTAAGCTCGCAAGGGCAGGGCTCTCCTTCATATTGTCTCCTGTGCTCACAACACTTGGTTTAAACTTCGTGGCAACTAATTTTGTATTGTTCTCTGTACTATTTGTTTTATCTTGTCTGTAATCATACCTTGTAAAGCGCTACGGAAGATGATGGCACTATATAAATAAACAATAATAATAAATATATATATATATATATATATATATATATATATATAACTTAGCATCCTCTGAATTGCTCCCCCTATTTCAAGTACCACTTGTGAATTTCTGATGCTTCTGCCTGGTTTGGAGATAACCCCCCCCTCCTTGAGTCGATGCTGCTGTTGTTTATGGCAGAGGATGAAAATTCCCGCACCCATGCAATGACCGATCCCCTGTCTTTTCACATTGCACAGCAGAGGTCTTGTGGCGGTTTCTCAAGACTAAGGCACAGCTCATGCAAGAGATCTAGCCAGGGACTGGAATTGTGCAAACTCCCATGGTACATTTGGGGGGGGGGCACAGGGAGGTGTGTAGGGGCCAGCGGAGAGATACAGCAAAAAAAATCACTAGGCGAAAAAAAATTATTTCCAGTTCTACAACTTAAGCTGGGAATATTGGCAGTGGTTTTGGCTAAATTTGTTTCACTATTTCAATGAGTTTTGCTCCGCTTCAAAAGACAGAATATAGGGTGTGGTTGGTTTTAAAGTGGACCTAAACAAAATCAGCTTCCAAATACATTAAAAGGCTGTTACAATAGGATAAATACTCGCTGTGTTCTATGCGTTCAGCCAGTGCTGCCTAATCAGCTAGCAGCTTATAAAAGGGGTTAGTGGCAGGTGGGGATTGTGAGGGGGGCTCAGCCCATCTGCCCCTGCTCCACACCATTCAAACATATTTGCAACAGTCAACTAGTTAAATAAGATAAACAGATAGTTTATAATTTACATATCTAGTGTGACTATTCATTAATTTTATTTGGGTTTGTTAGTGGTGGAGGCAACAGATCCTGGCATTTGCATGGCCAGCATTTCGGAGTAAAACCATAAATAAATAATTGGCAAAATGTTTGCCTTTCCTTGACTATCCCTTGCTAAAAGGTAGGTGTTTCAGCCTGAGCTTGCAGCGAGGTGCCCTTGAACCTGTGCCGGACAGTTCTATTGCACTTTTGCATTACAGCAAATCTCGTCAGGTATTCTGCATGACTCTCTTTATTTCAGAACAGCATTCAGAGAAACCTAAATGGCTCAAGTGGAAAAGACAGTTACTTACATTACTCAGAGCAACCAATACAGGCTGTATTTTTACTTCTGCAGGTTCGTAATTGAAATACAATAGTGTAGTGGCTGCTGCAGGCTGGGCTCTTGGTTTCTTTAAGGTTTGTAGAGATTAATGGCCTTCTACTGCTTCCTCCTCTCTTTCCCACTGCAATAACCAGAAGCTGAATAAGTAAATTAATGTTGGCTGCAGTGACTGGCAACTAGCAGCCGCCTTAATAAATCAGTTTGTAAGACAAATCAGCTTGCATGGAGAGGGGGACCAGTTTGTTTGATGGTGGACTGATTATTTATGAGAGCACTAAAATAAGCCAAGAAATGATGAATGCCAATATTTGTTCTTTATTAGTGTCATTAAGGAAGCAACAGCGACACAACGTACACTGATGATGTGTAAGTGAATGCCAATAGAGTTAATGGAGATAAATAATTGAACAAACGCATTTCAAACCAACATTTAAAGTAAGGCAATTTGCCATATTGAAGTTAAAACGTTTAAAATACATTACGATCCTAAAGCACTTATTAAGTACCTAGAAGAAAAGAATATTCTCAGCACTAAACATCTTTCAGTGAGCAGTGTATCTTCTTGTTGGTTGTAGTACAGCATCCCATTCACAGGCAAATCTGTAGTCTGCTTAGAAGGAGGCATCAAACAATCACTTACCAGCCCTCCAATCCAACGCTGTTCCCTGACTGGTGCTGCAAGTAGCACATTGTTGCCAGGCAACCCTCAGCAAAGTCGCTGACGGAAAGCGATGCTTTCTGTAACTGCAGTTTGCCACATCACCTCATGCGCAGCAACAGCCTCAAGGTCCCCATTGCCACGCAAAGGCAGGTGCCAGAGGACCAGCTTACCAACTGATTGGAATAGTGCCCCCCCGCCTCGGGAGCCGCTGCCACTAACAGTAAAAAATAAAAAATGACATTCACTTACCTGTGGCCTCGCTGCCTCCCGCTGGGTTTCCTCTTCACTGGGGGGGCCTCTGATCTCCCCCCAGGCTCTTCCGAGGTGAGGAGAGAGCGAGAAATCGCCCCCCCTTCACTTCCTCGATCGCGTCTGCTAGCCCCGCTCCTTGGGGGCGGGGCCAGGTGACATCATAGCAGGCTTCATAAGACCTGCACCCAAGACTGTCAGTCTTGTCGGGTGTTGGGAGGAGAGAGGTTGGAGGTGGGGAGAGGGCTGTGATCCCTGCCCCCCCCAGCCCCCCTCCACCCAGCACCCGCAGCTGTCATTAGAGATCGCCGGGGGACAGAGGAGAATCGCAGGTAAGTAAAGTAAAAAAATAAATAAATAAATGTCATTTGTTTTCTTATGTCTCTGTGTTTTTATTTTTACTGTTAACCCTTTGTGAACTGGTAAGGGGTCCCCTATACCAGTTCACAAGGCTGGGTGCTGGCAAGTCACCTGCAGCTAGCGGGTGACTTGCCATTATCCCCCGCACCCCCAATTACCTGCCTCCCCAAAGCCCAGGGGGGGAGCAGAAGAGCCCGGGCCTCACAGAGGCTATGTGGGCTTGTAGGCTGTAGGGTGGGGGGCCACAAAAGCTGGCCCCTCCACTCTGTTCCTACAAGCCCCCATTGCTGGTCCCGGACTAGTAATGCTGGGTAAGGGGGACCCCATTTCATTTTTTGGGGGGATTTTTAAGGGTTTTTAACCCTTAAACTTCCCAAAAAATGGGCCCCCTGGGAGGGGGGATCCTATGTCATTTTTTTTAAATTAACCCCTTATGCTCTGTCGCCCAGCAGCTATAAAAGGCTTCCAGCAGCAGCAAGAGAGCAGAAGCCAGATTGATCAGCGTGGGACACAGTGGCTGAGGATGGATGGGAGGTAAGTTTAAAATAAAAAATATTAAATAAAATATTTTTTCTCCCTGTGTCTGTTTTTTTTTTACACTTAACCCCTTGTGAACTGGTAAGGGGTCCATGAGATCCCTATACCAGTTCACAAGGCTGGGGGCTGGCAAGTCACCTGCGGCTAGCGGGTGACTTGCCATTAACCCCCGGCACCCCAATTACCTGCCTCCCCAAAGCCCGGGGGGGGCAGAAGAGCCCGGGCCTCACAGAGGCTATGTGGGCTTGTAGCCATCAGGGTGGGGGGCCACCAAAGCTGGCTCCTGCACCCTGTTCTACAAGCCCTGCATAGCTGGTCCCGGGCTGGTTATGCTGGGTAGGGGGGACCCCATGTCCATTTTATTGTTGTTTTTTAAGGGTTTTTAACCCTTAAAATTCCCCAAAAAATGGGATCCCCACCCTGGGAGGGGGGACCCTATGTCATTTTTTTAATTAACCCCTTATGTTTATAGTGTGGATAGTAGTTGTATTTTATTTGTAAATGTTATAAAGTGCTCTTTTCAGTTTGGGGGGTCTTCTGGGCAAAAATGGGGGGCTACCAATACATATGTGGTACCGTTGTAATCTGAAGAAATGGGGCTTTCACATGCAATATGGTTTTTTCTAATAAAGTAAATGTTTTATTTAAAATAAAGTAAACCAAAACTGTAGTTGGATAAGCACAGCTCAATGTAATTAATCAAATAAGAGGGTGCCAGAAATTCTGGTGCTTGTAAGACTCAATCAGATAAAAAACATGGAAGGGACACTCTGGTATGTCCCATACATGCACCAAGAATTATCCGCACTCACCCTAAATAAATAGTGCAGAGCAATCAAATGTAAAAATTATCACTGATTTTATTGGATTCAACAATAGACCAAAAAAGACCAAAAGGACATTACACGGTTAAAAAATATATACACAATACAATACAAAGAAGGTGGGGGGAACTCTAGGCAAGGCAAAGAAAGGCTCTATTATTAATAGTAGGTAGTCACATTTTGCATATAAGTATATATTTATATTTTTATATCAAAAGATATAAAAATATAAAATTGTATAGTATTAACACCTGGCCAGTAAGTGTGGATTCAACCAAATATTAAACCAGAATATCGTGTCTTAGCACATAACCTATCAAGTGCCAAGAATAACTGAAAAACCTATGTGCAGACTGTGTCTGAGAAAAGACACAGAAAGGTGCTGAGTATAAAACAAAAAGTGCCCAAGGAGTGCTGTGCAAGAAATCTATATACAGTGTATGTGCATGGATAATCTGAACACTGACTGGCTTTGGTGAATAACACAATGCAATCAAATAATGTGATGTGGATACGCCACTTCACCTGGACGGGACAATCTCTGTCTCCCATTGCCCCCTCTTTATCCGCCATGCTGCGTTGACGTATGCCCGACGTCACATCCGCCCCAGCGCATATCCCCCACCCGGCCAAGTTGGGAGGGAGAAGAGCCGGAAGCGGCGAGGGACGCCGGACACACGCCGCACAGCCTCACCTCTGTGCACGTCGGCGGGCGCGCGCCCCAGCCGGCGCCACACCGCACACCCCCCCTTGCAGTGGGAGGTGCCGGAGCGGCGCCGGCCAGGGCGTGCGCCCGCCGACAGCCCAGCCGCTGCGTGAATGCGCAGCGATGATGGCCCCGAGGAACAGACAGAGAGGAGAGCAAATGAGTTACAATCTAACAGATAAAACTAAAATCTACGCCTACACCTTCTTTGTATTGTATTGTGTATATGTTTTTTAACCGTGTAATGTCCTTTTGGTCTTTTTTGGTCTATTGTTGAATCCAATAAAATCAGTGATAATTTTTACATTTGATTGCTCTGCACTATTTATTTAGGGTGAGTGCGGATAATTCTTGGTGCATGTATGGGACATACCAGAGTGTCCCTTCCATGTTTTTTTATCTTATTTAAAATAAAGGAGACAATTGTCTAAAAAATAATTTTAAATTTTTTTTTTTTGTTTATTTAAAAAAACAGTAGAAAAATAACAAGACATTTTATGTTAAAGCCTAAACTCTGCTGCAAAAAATATATCTATAATTTTCCTGGAAATTCCTACAAAAATCACAGTTAAACATGGTGCAAAATGGTGAAAAATTACATGTCAACAGAGGTGTGAAAAAACTTCAAGTAGACGGGCAATTTAAAGGGTTAATAGTACCTATGCATATGGGGTACTGTTCTGCTCGGGGGATCTTGCGCTTTCAGATTTAGCTTGTTTTTTCTTGTTTGCATATTGATCTTTTAAGAAAATGTGCTTTTATTCAGTTTTTTTTATAATTTTTTTGAGGGAAACCTAGTGCAACCTAAGAATTCTTCAAGGGGTTACTTCTAAAATGATGAGCCCACTACAACAAGCTGGGTACGCTTAGAAAGCTTAACATGTGACATGTGTTCTTACAGGGAATATATGGTTTGTGGGGGATATTCCAAATGTAAAGGGTTGTTTTGGTAGAAAAAGTACAAGGTGCGCCCTTTGTTTGCAGAGCTGCAATTTTCAAGTAAAATTACCCTTACGCACATGCTTTACTTTGGGGTGTTTGACAACTCTTTCTTTGACAGTAGCTATGCATGTTGGGTATTGTTCTGTTCAGGGCACCCTGCCTTTTCAGATTGGGCCTGTTTTTTCTTGTTTGCATGTTTTTTTTTAGAAAAATATGAGTTTGATTCTGCTTTTTTATTCTTTTTTAGTGAAACCAGAGAATTAATTGAGGAATTACTTCCAGTAGAATGCACCCATGTTAACAAGCCTGGTACACCTAGAAAGCTTGATGTGTGTACTTCCAGAGAATATATAGTTTGTGGGGGTATTTTAAATGTAAAGGGTTGTTTTTCTTGAAAAACTGCAAGGTGCGCCTAGTGCTTAGCATATTTGTATTTTTTTATTTTTTTGCACATATTTCACCCCAAAATATTGAGAATACACCTAAAAAATGACAAAAAAGACATTTCATGTTAAAGCCCAGGTTCTGCTGAAAAAAGAATATATAACTTCCCTGGGAAATCCATTGAAATCCCTTCAAAAATCACAGTTGAACATGTGGAGCGCAAAATAGTGCAAAAGGGTCTGGCAGCAGAGAATGAAGAATGCTCCAGGTAGGCTGGCACTTAAAGGGTTAAACAACGTGTTTGAATTTTTTAATTTATTTATTGTTTTTTATCAAATCATTATGTGACCTCTCCTGGCTGCAATCAAACACTTTTAGAAACGTTTTTGTCTTTTTATATTTTTATGCAGAATTGCCATTATAGGTCTGGCACTAAAGTGTTATTGTCACAGTGTTAAAACAATGTCCTTCCAAGCGTCATTCCATGTGTTTTGCTTTGTTTGTTACAGGTATATATGTGTTCAAACTACAGCGACCAGATTTAGAGCGCCGACACTGTGTGTGAGTACTTTTTTGATAAGTATGATGTGGAATGCCGAGAGTTGGTCGCACTGAGCTGGCGCTACCTTTGTTACAGCGCCCAACAGACATCGCATTCATCAATGTGGATCAAGTTACTACAGCTCTGTTACAGCCCCCGATACATGTTTACAGCATCTACTAGCGGTCGCTCTAAGTGCCGCTATACAGACACTCATCTGCTGATACCTGGCATTAGTAATGGATCAGCCTCCATGTGTTACAGGATTACCACCAGTGCTATCTTGTATCATCACTTTTATTTGATGTGTAATTTATGTTATTTTTTATGTTCATTAGATGCGTTGCTTGAAAGTCTATTATTGTGACTTTAGGCAGTAATCATGCTTATTTTTCAGAAAAGCATTGTCCCTCCAAATAAAGTGTCCTTCCTCAGTTAGGTAGACAGCCCCCTATCTTGGACCTGTTACTACAAAAATACCAGGAATAGGATCATTCACAGATTTCAAACGTGACTGATTCACTCTGATTCACTATGCTTTTTATCAGATTAACCTTCCCCACAGTAAGAAACTGCTAAAGCTGCTGAATTTACAGATCAACCCTCTGATTAATTATATTTTATATTTTCAGTTTCCTTTAAAATCATGTGTCTCTCTTTGGCAGAGTTCATGTAAGTGTAATTTATAAGAAGCTACATTTCTGTAAATCAGACCTGCTAATGATAAACAAGTGGTGGTGCGGGAATGGAATTGTGGGTTGGAAAATGTACTCTTATGAAAAGAGGACGGGAGCTGTAATTTAAATTTACTAAAGAAATGGAATCAGGGTATTTGATAGCAAACAATTGACCCACCAGAAAATTTCCTTTAATGTCAAATAATTATTCCTTCCCAAATGCTATGATCTTTTTTTCCCAGAAATGGTATGTACTTACAGAAGAATAGAAAGGTAAAATTAGATGGTGGATGAATGCTTGATGTAGAAATATTAGTTTTACTAGCACACAATTAAGGCAATCCGCCGCTTGAAAGGAAAATGAATCTGAGGCAGGGACATAATCAATGTGATTGAGCAAACTGCTCTGTGCCAGCACCACCTGCTCAAAGAGAAAATAACATTTACAGAAATGTGTCTTGACATTGTGACTGTCTTTCTCTCCGTCCTCCCAGCTTTTCTTTGAAATGAATTTCTTCCTATGATTACAGAGCATACATATATTATTATAAACATATTAGAACTAGCTCATATCTATCACTCTTGACAACATGTCCATTGACCTGTCTAGCAGTTGATACGTGGTATACGTTGATCTGACTGTCAATGTCATCTCTACCGATGCCTTTCATTGTTCGTACTTCCATCAAGTCATCTGTCTGAGCTGCCCCTTTATTAATCATACTGTGCCAATAAAAAGAAGTCATTCTCTAGTTCCAAAGGGTATCTGTAAGGCTTCTAGCTTAAAAAATATTTTCTCCAAACCTGGCTGGTCCAGATCCACTGCTTGGAGTGGATCTGGCTTAAATTGAGGGCACATTACAGCAGGTACATTGAATAATGCTGCATCCCCACACACTGTGATGTAGGGAGTGGGTGGTGTTCTCGTTACAGCTCTGCTCTCAGCAGACTTTTGCTGCACTATAGGATCTAATGAGGGTCAGGGCTTGTCATTCATTCAGGTCATGTTATCTGTAGTAATACTGAAGCACCCCTGTGCCTTACCTCTGGTGTAGAATGGGTAATGAAAGTGTTAAAATGGACCTCCAGTCAGTGGCATAAGCTTTTTGAGAGAGATTAACACCATGCAGATGTTTGAACTAGCAGGCAGATTCTGTACTCATGCATGGCAGCAGCCATCTTGCCACACACATGAGAGACCTGCTTCTGAAAAACTGAGTCCCTCAGACTAAAATTGCCTCATAGATCTGGGCAATCATCTCTTATTTCTAACCAGAAGTAGTAAGCCTTCAGCTGTAATGACTCATCATTGATTGGCCAACATCTGAAATCTTCTAAATTCATTGTATTCCCTGACTGAATGCTTTTGTGGCCACTGCCATCGAGATACATTGTAACAGCTTACCTGACACAGATTTCCTTTCCTATATTAGCTGTTTATTCAGTGTTTGCTTGTGTGAAAAATGAAAGGCAAGCTTCTCCTTGTTTCTGAGGCATATCTTCCTCTCTCTCAATTTGGTGTGAATTGCTGCTGGCACAGCACCCTACCTAATTCTCATGTGTAAGCAGGACTATCAGGTGTGTGGCAAGATGGCCGCCCCCATTTAATTCAAGAGTGAATAATCTTTTGTAAGAAGGTTCCAGAGGAATAAAATGTTTATGATCTCAATTATTAATGAATTATTATTAAATCACTAATATTACTGGAAAATAGGTAACTTGGATGAATGGAGTCTGTGGATTTTTACCTGGTTATTATGATTCTGATCCAGGGCTGGCTGATGCACATATAATATAAAGTTAATTTTGGTAAATTGCCTCAATGTTCAATATATATATATATATATATATATATATATATGTGTGTGTATGTGTATACACAGACTCAAGTAATGTTTGGGTTAGCTTCTCCTAGTAATTACCTTAACTTCGACTATTTAACTGAAACCATATGTTTGTACTACATGACTGCTTCTTTGTAATAGGAGGACAGTTGGAGGTGGAGAGATTTAGGAATAACATTTAAGGAGGAGAATGTGGGGGAAGGGGTCACTCTTCTCTTCTCTTGGGTCTCTTTGCTTTGGGTCTCTGAACGGACAACATGTGAGACATGTAGGAGATTGCCACATGGCCAGTATGGTGGGGGTTGGGCGAGAGAGACAAAGACCCTAGTTGATTAGCCTGAGAATGAAAGATTGCTGCATTTTCCTATGGACACTGCTTACATTTCTGCTTTGCAACTTCATATCATATTTATACCATTCATATTATATTCCTGTAATGTAACCAGCTCTATTTTATATTAAATTGATTTTTGGTTTCGGCCAATTACTATAGCTGAGATCAGATTCTGGATGGCCCAAAACAGTCTTTGTTAAGGAAAACCAGGAAAAGAAATATCACAAAAAAATGATATTTTACATCTTTATACTATTACGCAACATTTGCAAGGAGTTAAGGGTAAGCAATTTACTAAACTTTTTTTGACTGGTGGTGTGCTTTAAAGTTTATTAAAAGTGTGTTTTACAGGTCTGCGGGTATTTAGTTGTGACTGGTTAGAACCAGTTAAGCCATGAAGCTTAAAAATGTCCTCTACAATGTATAAATATTTGGGAAGAGAACTGAATGTAGTTATAGAATGGCAAGCAGCAGTTGAGGGATCAGTCTGTGAGAACTGGATGTGCAGTTAGCTGCTTCAGAAGTCTGAGCATCAGGCAGGACTTGTGTCTGGTCACAGGAAGCTTGAAGGATCTGCTGTGGAGAGAACAAGGCTGATGGCATCTCCTAAGACCATCGATGGCTGGGTCTGGTCTGCGGGTCTGGTCTGTGTCACTAGTGGTACTGATTCTATTGAAGGAATACCATCTTGTCCAGTGTGCTCCCAGAAACCAAGGAGAGGTTAGTCCCACCCCTCCGACTCTCCACAGCCAATAGGAGGAATCGGGACAACCAACTGCATATGCCGCCTTCTGTCAGCCAGTGGGAATGCACCCTACAGCCTCCCCCAGGCACCACTCTCCTCCTGTCAATCCACACCATCCACTAATGGCAGGACTTGTGAAAAGAATGACACCTCACATTCACTTCTCCCCCATAAAGCCGCCACTTGCGCCGCATCTGTCAGCACTGGAACATCTGGCGGGACCACACAGTGCATTCCCAAAGACTGAGTATGGAAATAATATCATGGAACCCTTGGGTTTTAGAAATGGTCAGACAGGAGCCACCTGGGTAGCATGTATCATATTCTATAGTCAAGATTAAATACAAGTACCTGCATAAAAAACACTATTTACATATAAATAAAATGTCTTAATACTATATATATATATATATTACAAATAGTAAGAAACACCAAAGAACTGATTTACTTACATCTAAATCCTATTTCTCAATAAGATAAATATATCATATCTAATTGAGAAATAGGATTTAGATTTAAGTAAATAAATTATTTGAAGGGAAGCCTGCTTACAGTTTGCCCCATGCTGGATGTCAGGAGCTGCTTATGAATAAACCGTGCCATCTATTCCTCCCAAATTACCCAGCCTAAACTCTAAAGCAGATACAAACTTTTTCTAGCAATCTATCTAAATAATGCAGCACACCTGACAATTACTGCATTCTAACCAATTGTGTACTCCTCCTTTCAGAGCATGGCGCACATGTATGCAAGAAATAGATTCAGCTGCACTTACCAAAGATTTTTCTAAATTGACAAGGTCAAATATGCATTTACTAAACCACCCAGGTACAGCAGCACATTAAGAATGCCTCACAGTCAGAATCGCCCCCTTGAGCCATGCACTCACCTATTCATGACCAAGCGCAGAAGAGAGGGATGCCTGTGCCAAATGTGTTTACAGTGGAGGATTCTGGCTAGGCAGACGAGTAGCTAGGCTTTCTGGCACCCGGGGCAAAGATTCGAAATGGTGCCCCAACCTGTGCTCAGGTCCCCCTTTGGTGCCCCACTGACCTGCTGCACCCGGGGCACGTGCCCCCCCTGCTTCCCCCTAGCTACACCCCTGGGATAGGGGAATGTGTTATTTGTGTGTGTGGGGGCGGAGCACCACCATTGTTGCCCCAGCCCCTTTGGCATCATCCCACTCCGGGCCTGACAGTCTGTCAGATGCGGTGATCGCTGGATAGGGGGGTGGAGGAGATCCTCTGATCCCCTGTCTCAGCACCACCACCCCCCCCCCTCCAGCAATCACCACATCTGTCATTACCTTCCTCCCTAAAGCCCAGGGGGGCAGAAGTGCCTGGGTCATTTAGGCTGTGCAGACCTGCACCCTGTTCAGCAAGCTCTGCCATTTTTTTATATATATATTTTTTTTATAGTGTGGATATTAGTTGTATTTTATTTGTAAATGTTATAAAATGCTCTTTTCAGTTTGGGGGATCTCCTGGACAGGAATGGGGGGCTACCAATACATATGTGGTACCATTGTAATCGGAAGAAATGGGGCTTTCACATACAATATGTTTTTTTAATAAAATAAATGTTTTATTTTATATAAATGAGACAATTCTTTAAAAAATGTTTTTTTTGTTTTTTTTAGTTTTTAAAAAAAACTGGAAAAATTACAAACATTTCATGTTAAAGACAAACAATGATAAAAGACTCGGGATATACATTTTAATGAATCTACTGTGCATTGAAATGGACTTTCTGTGAATAAAGGGAAACTCCTCTTGAAAAGTCAGCATTCTACTATCCATCTGGATGCCTCTTGTTGTTACAGCCCAGGCCATTATGTCGTATTAGCTGTACATAAATTCCTGCAACAGCATCTAACACAGGAAGCTCTTGTTCTGAAGTCTGACATCTACCTAGTCATCTGCATTGCTGCAGCATGGCCAGTCTCCTTCTTGACTAGCAATATGGAACACCAGCCGTGACATGTAAGCTGATTGGAGGCAGCTAATTTAAAAGCCTTTGACGGGAATAACATGGTGCCAAATGTGTTACTTGGCTCTGGGGAGACGTAAATGTCCCACTTTGTTGACATTCTGGTGAAGACTGTCTCACCAAATGCAGGATGCAAAATGTCTGGTTGGTTTACAACTGCTCTGACTGTGGCTAAATTGCAGTAGTGGAATGCATGGATTGACTGAGCACTGGCTCAATCACCAACATCTTTTATAGACCAAAGATCAGTGGAGCATGTGATCAGGGGCAGGGCATGAACATAAAAAGTCTATACTCACCCTTTATACCCCACATCTGATCGCTCCTAGTCCAAAGCTCTGACCAATCACCCAATTCAAGTCCCACGCCCAGTCACGTGAACCATAGCATGGCCCTCCATTCACATTCAGGGGGCAGTCCATCGTCGATGCAACAGAAGTGGAGAATGGCATCTGAGAAACACCCTTAAATAAATTCCCATAATAATATAAAATTGTGAAAGTTTATTCACTCTCAATGTGGCAAAAAAACAAGATTACAAAAACAGTTAAAAATTATAAAAACACACACAAGAAGGGGGGGGACAAGTCCTGCTTCAGCCTATGCAATATGACAGTGGACCAACACCCTGCAGGATTGGCCTGGGAATCTATAAGATTCCCGGGTCGATCCAATCCCTCTCTACGGGGCATCCAAAATCGGGATGTCCCACTGAGTGAAACTATTTAATCAGTTACCCGTGTGTAATGCAAAGCTGTAAGTAAAGAGAGGAGCATACAGTTTAGTTCCAACCTCCCTCTAAATTACTAAAAACTAACTAACTAAATACTTCTCCCTCATTAATTCCCCCTGATGTTTGAGTTTCCTAGGTTATCAGAGTTCCTTTTTTGCAGTATAAGACAACAGTTGGTATAACAGGGAAATGTCAGTCCTCGCCTCTATGTCTGAAGAAGTTGATGAGGGATTGGGGGGGTAAGTTCGAATCTCATATCAGACCCTAGAAGCTTTTAGCTATGCCACTGGTATGCACTGTATATAGAATGAAAAATCAACTGACACCCTTACCTTTCACCCGTCACATTTAAAACCCTCAAGCACAAACAAGTCTCCATTTTTTCTAGAATACCCAGGTATCCAATAGCTATTTTGCCTCGATGGGGATTCTGAGTCTGCCGTGTTCCAGCTTCCATCTATGCCATTAAAAGCGACTTGCTCCCAGCAATGACGATGTCTACAAAACAGGAGCCAGAAAATCAGCTCTGTCACAGCCAGGATCTCCAGAGAGAAATTAAACCCATTATGAAGAAGGGGGGAAATGCTATTAAAAATATTACAGACAAAAAAAAAACAAGATGATAGTTCAGATGTTTGAAATGAGTGGCGGACGATCCAAAACAATTTTTGTCATGTTTCCAGGAAACATTATTTTAAGCAGGCTGAGTATGTAATGTATTTTCCGACGTGGCGGCGTACCAGCAAGCCTGATGGCTACTTTTGAATACAATGCACCATAAACATGTCACAGTTACAGTTTTTCCTTAGGAGAGGCATTTTTTATTATTATTTTTATTATTATGATAAAAAAACAACCACCAGAACAGCTCAAGATGTCAGAACAAAGCAAATTTAATTTCCAATGTCCTCCTGCGACCTTGAATAAACACAGAGATGAGGATATGGATTTATTTAACGAAAGGTTCCAGTAGCAGAATTGAAAACAATTTACGGGATGCTTGTATGGATGCTGCGTCCTTTATTTATGCAATATGGCCACTTTATTAGATGGAAAGCAGTACTTTGTTCTCAGAATTCTTTAGTCTGAAAATAGCAGACACAGTAAACAATAAAATTGCGTAGAAAAATGTCCGAAAGTATGTGTCTGATTACAGAAGGCTACAACTGCAGTCATTTTAATGTTGGCTATGTGCCCTGATTCTGAGCCTCCGCGGAAACGTTCGGATTTGTGCTTATGCCAATTCGCAGACCACGAATTTCTGTTTGCTTATGTGATTCATAGCCACGTTTGAGATTAATGTGCTTAGGCGTGTGTGTACGTGAGCATAAGTGGTTCGCAGAAGCATTCATTTTGGCCAAGCATTTATGCTTGTACTGTGTGAAAGTGCATCTTAAATTGGACCAAAAGTCAAAAATAGAATGTTTAGTAAATTACTCCCCTAAAGCGCTTTGGAAAAAATTGACAGTGCTTAACACCATGCAGTTCTTTGCTGCAGAACTGTATGGTAGCGGCCATCTTGTCACACAAATAAGCATGAGGGCAGAGCTATGCCAAAAGCAGCCCACATCAAACTGAGAGATAAATAACTCTGAAACACGGGCAGCTTGTGTATTATGTTATATAAACACATGCACTGAATTACCAGCTGCTAGCGGGATTGTGTGTGTGAAGGGAAAGATGCAACAATGTATCTTTATCACTTCCCACTGGGGACTCTGGATTTGCTGCAGACCCTCCAGATGTGTAAACAATATGTATCTTCTAAAGTGTTACATTTCTTTCAGTTGTGCAGCAAAGCAATTATTCATCACAGCTGATGGCATTCTTATAAAAATAAAGAAGGATTACACTGATATGTGAGGCAATGTTGATTGTGGGATTGGGTTTTTATAAAAGTTGGACTCATGCATGTGGCAAGATGGCCGCTGCCATGCAGTTATGCAGCATTGAATATAATTGCTATGTCATAACATGTTCATGGCGTTAACCCTCTTCAAACAGTTTATGTCACTGGGGATTTAGGGGTGCAATTTACTGAACTTGCTTTTTTGATTTTGGTCTGCGCTAAGGTGAAAATTTAAATTTTTAAAAACAAATTGGTATATATGGGTATCCTTTATTCTCGCTTCTGGTTGTCCTTCTCGTCTGCATGCCGGCATACGCTTCTGTTGTGGTGTTTCTTTTGTCCTGGCTGCACTCCTCTTTTGCGGCATCCCATGTAGTTTTTCATTTCTCCCAGCAGTGTCACTCACCTCATCCCTCCTTGTAGTCCCTCCTCTTCCTTTGGGGCATCCCATGTAGTTGTAGGTTTCTTCCAGCAGTGTCACTCACCTCATCCCTCCTTGTTGTTCCTCCTCTTCCTTTGGGGCATCCCATGTAGTTGTAGATTTCTTCCAGCAGTGTCACTTACCTCCTTATTCCTCCTTGTTTTTCGTTGTGTGCTCTTACTTACCTGCTTTCCTTGAGTGTTTTCAGCTACAGCTTTCATTCAGAATTTCTGTGTCTTCTGGTGTGTGTTGTTTGTCTGTTGTCTTACCTGAGTTCTTGGCTGTCTCCCAGGCTTCTGCCTGATCCATGGGACATTCCACAGAGAAGGATGAGGATAGTGGCAGGTGGATTTGGTGTCACCTAACACACACACCTTGTCTGGGTCTCCCTAGTGGTCAGACCCTTCTGCTCCGAGTGGGTTTGATTCTCTACCAGAACTCTGATTCTAGAAGAGAAGCACATTTATATTACACAGCTCTGCATTAAGGGACAAGTGTTCAATGTATCAGTCGCTGGGAAGTTTCAGCCAAAAATTTGCCACAACCAGGGCATCTGCCATCTCTTCAGATCCAACCACTGCTGGAGGACCTGGATGTGCGTGTAGCTGGTATTCCCTTCCTGATTTAAATGTGCCACAATCTCCTCTGCCAACGTCCTCTTGGGTGTTGGCCTTGAAATCATACCTCTCCCTAATACTGGTCTAGGTTAAAAAAACACATAAATGATCACTAGAATGAAGGTGCAATTGCTCCCTCAACAGTTCTAACCCTGTATCTGTGATTTGTTCTACAATTCTGTTTGGCCCTATTTTGCCTACACAGGGCCACTCAGACTGCAGTTGTGGTGGTTGTCCTTACTCACATCAATTAGTTCCCTTTAAACATAGCAGACACACAGTGTCCCTTCCCTGTGTATGCATGGGCCTATGCTGTGTGTTTTTTTAGTGACCTTGCCAGGATGTGCATAAGCACAGCTGATTCTGCACATGGTGTAATGGCACTACAGCATTTGCATAGGCATCAATGTCTTGCTACATTACGTTGCGCTTATTCATTAAGGCAACTGCTCCAACTGGCGTACGGATATCACAAGCTGCAACTGCCTCCCATACACCTCTGCATTCTGACCTTTATGTGATACACACCAAGGAAAAAGAACAGTCAATGCCATCTGACTGCAGACATTTGACTTAAATACAGATGTGGGCAGAGGCCAATTTTCAGCCTATGACATCACCAGGCAGACAAGGTTTGGGTTGGCACATGTGTGTGCACCTCAGCAGAGCCAATCCCTGTCTGCCTAGTACAACGAAGCCTCCACTATTATTGTTCCCAACGTCATGTGCCTTGCTTCATATGTCTCCTCTCTGGCAGCCGCTGGCATCTTTCCTATCGTTTTCAATGTTGCAATTTGCAAACAAGCGTATGCGAAAAAAAGGCAGTGCATGGCATAGGCTGGGTACTTACAAGCATGATATATTCCTGTTCTTCTCTGGTGAAGAGGGAGGGAGCCATCTTGCTGAGGGTCTCTTCCGCCAAAGTACGGTGCTGGCCGATATGCATTCACCCATTATGTTGTAGCCTATAGCAAACGCCTGTTGCAGTGGTGCATGTCAATTAAAGGCCCAATTGCTTCCTAATTAACTCTCTCTTGTGTATGAAACATCGCAGGCACAGTGTGTCCTCCCCCCTGTCCCAACCAAGTGGGCCCAGAGCTGCTGGCCCTTCCCATAGTGTGACCATAAGCTCACAAGGGGCACATTAAGTCGGGGGTTTAACAATGACCAGCACTAACATGAATAACAATGTCCTCAATGGCATCTCAGACCATTTTGAACAACTGTGTGGTACCCAAAGCCGTCCATATGGCACCATATTGCCCAGAGCGTGACTACAGCAGGACCCAGAATACAGAGAAGTAAAGCAGTTGTCAAAAAAAGTTGATTACCTTAAGAGGGCAGTAATGAAAAAGAAATCAACCTGAGATGCCATAAGGGGTAAGTGTACACTACCAAGAGGTTGTTTAAGTGTTTGGCCAGTAGAGCCAATTTTGTAATTGGCCTATTTTGTAACAGATTACACACTGGGGGATGGCTGCCAAAAACGGACCCATCTCTCAGTACCGAGAGATGTGTCGACAGATAGTCATCCACCATTTGAGTCAAAAGCGGCCTCCTTGTACTAAAGGCCGCATCCAATGGTGGTGCATGTGGCAGAGAATTAAATAATGTGTTCCACAATATGGCAATGTTCGGTGGTGCTGGTGCCCCTGCTGCATTGGTGAATTCCTCCTTCCCCTCAGCCTTGTGCCACCGCTGAGTCTGCTGGGAACTCTGCAAGTAGTGAATCCACTGGAATGCATTTGTTTTCTCTCATCTTTCTATCCCACTCCAGTCCTGGAATCAAGGAGGTGATCTTATTCTTATAGCAAAGATCCAGCAGGGTGACCAGCCAGTAATCAGCACTCGTTCCGCAGACACTGGGGCATGTAGTGGTTCATGTAGGCCAGGCTGCCCTGAGTCAAGGAGAAGCTGTCCTCAGTGGCAGGTGTCTCATCCTTCCCCTCCCCGCTTCGGCCATGCTCCAGTGACTCAGGGTGCTACCCTGCTGTTAGAAAAATTCCTCTTCCTCCCCCTCTGAATCCTCCAAAACTGTCCACAGGCTGGACAGTGGAGTACCTGCCCACTGTCAGCCCAGCAACCCACCCTGTGAGCCACGTGTGCACTGTCGTGACACCTGGGAAAATGGGCCTTCCTCTTTCTCCTCTGCTTCCTCATGTGCCCCATCACATCCTCTGTCATGGCCTGAAGGGGTTTTTTAGCAATCAAAGGATAGGGACGGTAGCGCTGACGATGGAGTTATCAGCGCTGACCATATTGATGGCATACTGAAAGCACTGCAACACAGCACATATGTCCCTCATGGAGGCCCACTCATTGATAGTGAAGTGCTGCTGGTCTACACTTCGAGCATTTTGTAGCTGGAACTCCACAATTACCTGCTTCTGCTCAAAACCCCTTTCAAGCACATATAAAGGGGAATTTGACCTGGTTGGTAAATCACATATGGGGCGCTGGGTGGAAAGGCAAAGGTTCCTCTGCAGTGCAGACGGGCGAGCAGCAGCAGGGTGTGAATGCCGAAAGTGCGAGCACACAGCACACACTTTATACAGCAGCTCCGGCATGTCTGGATAATGGGCCAGGAAACTTTGCACCACCAAGTTAAGCACATGTGCCAGATTTGCATCAATCCAGCTCAGGCCAAAACTGCTAGAAGGTTACACCATTGTCGCACACCACCTTGCTTGGCTTCAGGTTCAATGGTAGAAACCACTCATCTGTCTGCTCCTGGAGGCCAGTCCACAGCCCCTGGCCAGTGTGTGGTCTTTTGCCCAGAAGAGTTTCAGCATGATCTGCTGCCATTTCTCTGCTGCCAGGAGGAATCAGAGTAGGAGGAGGATGCAACCGGAGGCACTGAGTGATGTCCAGCAATCCTGGGTGGTGGAAGAATAAGTACCACACTGCTTCCCGCCTCTGTCCCAGCCATCACTACATTACTCCAGTGGGCAGTTAGAGAGATGCAACGTCTCTGCAACGGTCATACTTACGTGTCAGCTTGTCAGTGGTGATGTGGACAATGGAACTAATAGCATTGCGCAGTGTACACCTAAATCTCCTCAGGCTGTAGTAGTGGCAGCTGGGAATGGCATATTGTGGGACAGCCACTGCCATCAGATTTTTGAAGCGGTCCATCTTCACAGGCAGCATGGGAGAAAAAGTCATCAATTTTGAAATGTTCGCATTCAGGGTCAGAGCTCATGGGTGAGGAATAGACAGCTAAAGGCTTCCCTGGGAGGGTGCGGACAGGCTTGGTGATGATGGTGCTGCTGCTGGAGCTGTGGTCTCACATCCTCCCTTTGGGGGCAGACAGATGGCCTTGTCATTGGGTAGGCGGTGGTAGAGGCTGAGGCAACTAAAGCAGCGGAGGGAGCCTCTGGTGTTTGTATGTTTTGTAGGTGTTTCTGAAACTGCAGCTTCTGTTTGGATTGCAGGTGTGTGGTCATGGATGGGATGCAGAGATTATTTCCCTTTGCTTCAGGGACTGGTGGCACAGTGTGCAAATGACTGGTGTCTTGTCGTCTGTGCACTGCTCGAATAAATGCCATGCTGGGGACATCCTTTGTGCCGGCTTTGCTGTGCTCCATCCCTGGGCGCGGTGGGCAGTAGTGGCAACAGGCTGACCGCTAAGAATTTGCACCCTTCTCCCTCTTCTGCTGGCTGCCTGGACCACCACTTCCTCTGAAATGAAATACCTATGCAGATGGGTAAAGATGAGTTGTATTGAATACCCAGTACATGCTATGCAGTTGGGCACAGCTGATATATATTGAATACCCAGTAAGTGCAATAGAGAGGGGCAGAGATGAGTTGGATTAACCGGACCTTCAACGTTGTTTAATTAAATTCCCCAAACCTTAAAAAACATTTCCCTGGCATCTATAATTAATACATTTTAAGTTTTTAGTCACTTACTTATTATTCTTTCCCCCACTTTACTACAACTCTGTTCAGGAGTGAATGAAGAGGAGGAGAAGGAATGCAGAGCGACATGAGACTCCATAGGCCACCATCGTGTTTAAAGCTTATACACAAAGAAATTGGTAAACAGATGGATTTATGTGCTCATTTACATGGACGATGTCCTGATTTGTTTTGAGCAAGAAGGGTATGAAGCAAAAATACTGCAAACCCTAAGTCAGCACTTTGATACCAAGGAACTTCAAGACCAGGGACTATTTGAGTTACCCTATTGCCCTACTGAGGATATGACAGCAGATTTCCTTACTAAGCCCTTGACCGCTGAAATACACTCACGGCTTTACAAAGAAGATGGGTTTCATAAAATAAGCTGTTGTGAAGGGAGATAGTGTTGTAAGGGAGAAGTGTTGGAGATATAATACTTTGCAACAGCTTACAGCTTGTCTTTAAATGTGATTAGTGACTTTTGCTAGATTTACTGCAGTTTACAGCTATGACAAGTTAGATGGCACTGTGACCAACACTCAACTGTAGAGTATGCATGCATACTGTTGTGTTGTATTTCCTTTCTTCAGTTTCTCTATCACTGGTTCTTCCTTCTTTTTCTGTCTGTGTTTAGCTGCCATGTAAGGTGACATTCTCTTACTGCATTGCTGTTCAAGTAAAGTCAGTTCCTGTTATACCACTAATGTCTATCTGGATTACGACTCAGCTGCACCCAGCACTCACACTCTGCAACACATCTGACCAGACCAGACGGGTTATATATCTAATTTCGGCTGTCCAGATGAACTGGGATCACAAAGGAACAAGACATAACATGCTCCTCTCCCTCCATATATATAAAGCTTTTAATGCCCTGACATGGGACTATATGTTTTATATTTGGGGGCAACAAGGGTTCGCTGTGAAGTTCCAAAATATATTAGAAAATCCTCAGGCAGTTATAGGGATCAAAGGCTTTGAATCTCACTCAATTAATATCCATAGGGGCCCTTGACAGATAGCTCATTTTTTGCAGTCACACAAGGTTAAAGAGGGTGACTACTACAGACTTATAATTTATGAGAAATTGTGCTTAGTATACCCGGGCAGTAAGGGTGGGATATCTATGCTCTATAATAGCCTTATAGACTTGAGGGAAAACTCAATTAGAGGCTTAGGTGGGAGACTGATTTACAACAGACCAGTGAGACTGCAGATTGGATTGCATTGGTGGAGAACAGTTATTGAGGTTCTCTCAATACCTCATTGCTGGAATCCAATATGGTCCAAGGTACTTTATCGTTTGAATATGGTCGCCAGTAGGCTTGTGGTTATGTATCCAAGTAACTGTCTCTGCTCTATGTTTTAGAAATTGTGGACAAATTGTGGACATGTTTCATATTTGGTTGACATGCCCTAAGGTGGTGAGATTCTGGAGCCAAGCTTTTGATATTGTTAGTAAATTTACAGGGGGATTAGTACCGAAACACCATTAGCGGCTCTGTTAAACTAACCTGAGATGGGGGTTTCCAAATCTAAGAGGAAATGTAATTTTTATGCATGCATGGCAGCTGGAAATCCTGTAGTCTAAAAATTCAAACATGTTAAATGAGCGGCTGAGTAGCATCCTTCTAGATAAGGAGGTGCAATTTCGGGGTACCTGGGGTCTTCGGTTGGCGTTCCAGAGCTCTAAGAAGCTGAGGCAGTAGTGCAGACCCAGTTAGGCACAGTTTTCTATCTTAATTTCCTGCTTTATCTCTCTTTATCTTCCTGTTTCTTCTTCTTGTTTTCTTCCCTCTTTTTTCTTTTTTCATTGCTGCCAATCATCCCATGATCCTTGTTGCCTTCTCCACTGCCACTAAAGGGTCCCCCCCTGCTTCCAATCACCCTTTGGTCCTTGCCACCATCTAAGCTGACACTGATCTGGCCACCTTCTCCAACCATGAGCAAGACTGCAGACTGGGCCACATAAAGATGGCTGCCGCTCCCATAAGTAAGGGCAACGGATCATGGGATCACTGGGCTCAGGTAAGTTGTACAGCAGCTTCATGCTGCTGCATTCTTTAGGCGAAGCTGTTTGATGGGCTGCTCAGGTACCCGAACTCGCATTTTGCTATTCGCGTTCACTCAACATGATTTCTAATCCATCCAGCCAGTCCAGGTTGCAATCAGTTCCTTATAAAAACTCTTTTTATCTTTAAATCTTTGTCTAGGCAACTTAAAAAGTAGTCCTGAGTAGTGCCACTGTCCCAGCTTCAGCATTGTTGACCCCAGTGCCAACAGCATGCTTTCTGCCTGGTCAGGGTATGCACCCCTGCTGCCAGTCACATAGAAGCATGCCCCTTGATAATTGGCTGTGGGGGGGCATTATCTGAATATTCATCCCTTAGGAAACACTCATATGTGCACTAGTGGTGGTCAGGAGCACACTCTGATTCGGAGCTGGCAGCTTGTATTGCTAATTAGTAGCTGTAACCCATATGTCTGGCAGCCATTATTCGAATGAATTATGTTCCTGAAAACTGTAACTCTTTAGCTAGTTTCTCTATTTGTTATGCCCATTATATCACTTTAGTTGTTGCTTCTCAAGGACTGTTTATTAACCAGACTCAGCACGTTCTCATAATATTTATTGCACTTGCAATGTATGTAAATGTTTTGAATGATAAAAGACTGAATCCTTCGCATTTAAGACGTAGTTCACCCATGGAGTGAAAGATGTGGATGCTGCCCGGAATCCACCCAGTTGAATGTATTGGCTGGATGTAGAATTTGCCTCTTCGTGTGAAAATATATTCCAGGGAGCTTACCCCTCGACCAGCTCTTGTAGCAGGGTAACAATTATGCTATATCTAAACTTTCAGTGATGGCTCTTTTTGTATATATGTAAATTATATAATTAGCTGCCAAATTGATTAGTTCTTACTGAGTAAGCTCAGTAAAATTAAAATGTATTACAAGTTTAATTATTAGCTAATTAAGTTAACTGTATTGCTTAATCATATAACAAAATAATAAATGTATCCTTACTTAAAGCAGACAAAACCCCGGGAATGTGACTTTCCTGGGTTTTGTTACATGCCCCCGGGGCATCCAGAGTTGGGATGCCCCTGTGTGTGGTTTGGTGGCGCATGCGTGAGCTCTCGTCCAATCAGAGCCCTTTGCTGTTTCCACATCCTCTGGCAAAGGGCTCTGATTGCCTTCATCCTCAATAGTGCACATTGCCACATCCCCCGTATCCCACCCCAGCTTATCTGAATGCCTGGGGCGGGAGTGCATGCACACCGCCAGGAATGCAGAGGATTTGGAAGGGTGCAACTCCCCATTGAAAACATCAGAGCTGTTTGGCTAATTACATAGTCATGGCAGACAGCTCTAATTGGAAGAGAGCCTGCGCATGCATTACTGGGCCGGGGAAACGAGAGTTATTACTAATGACCTGGGGGGATTCACACAGCAGGACATCGCAATTAGGGATGCCCCAAAAGAAAGCCTTTTAGATTCTGGGCTGGTAGCTGATGGTTTTTGTTCTGCTTTAAAATGGGAGAGTTTTTTTTCTCCTTTTTACCTTGATTTACCAATACACAGCTCCAAAACTAGAGAACTGCAGCCCTCATCACTATGATGGATTGAGCCTGCAGGCTGGCAGGTGAGTTTAGTTTATTTTAGGTGACAAATTAAAAAAAAAAAAAAAACATTTCACGGCTTCCTGTTTTAGTTGAAAATAGAAATGCTCCATTGGCATGAAGTGTCATGACCCTTATAACGAATGAAACATAGAAACATAGAAGGTTGACGGCAGAAGGAGACCATACGGTCCATCTAGTCTGCCCTTATGTGTATACTCTATGTACTCTTTATCTTAGGATAGATGTGTGCTTATCCCAGGCATGTTTAAATTCAGTGACTGTTGATTTTTCAACTACCTCTGCTGGAAGTTTGTTCCAAGCATCTACTACTCTTTCTGTAAAATAATATTTTCTAACATTGCTCCTGATCTTCCCCCCGACTAGCTTCAGGTTGTGCCCCCCTTGTTCTATCATTAAGCTTCTTCTTAAAAACACTTCCCTCCTGAACCTTATTCAATCCTTTCACATATTTAAAGGTCTCAATCATGTCCCCCCTCTCCCTTCTTTCCTCCAGACTGTACAAATTAAGTTCTTTAAGTCTCTCCTGATAAGTTTTAAGTTTAAGTCCTTCCACCATTTTCGTTGCCCGCCTTTGGACACGTTCTATTTGAATAATGTCTTTTTGCAGGTAAGGTCTCCAGAACTGCACACAGTATTCTAGCTGTGGCCTTACCAGAATGGGCAGAATGGGCAGTTACATTGCAGCTTATCAAAGCCTATTGGCTGTGGAGGTATAGCGCATTTATTATTATTATTGAGTATTAATATAGTGCCATCTTCTTCCATAGCACTGTAGACATCTTCTTCCATAGTGCTAATTACAGACAAGGTAAAACATACGGTAAAGGGACCATTAATAACTAAATGCTACAAAGTTCAAACCAAATGTTGTGAGAACAGGAGACAGTAGAAAAGAGAGTCCTGTCCTTGTGAGTTTACAGTCTAAAATGCACTTTGCCTGCACTGCATTGTGGGGCACTTGCGTCCCGCTGGCATTTTCAGGTCTTCTGCTGGCTGCTGGGTCATTCCACTGCTAGTTTTCACCTGTTTCCTCCTTCACCGGTCCTGCCACCTCCTCTTCTATTAGTAGCTAGTAAGTAAAGGTGGGGGGCCACCAGGAAACCCTCTGCCGCTAATGCAAGCTGTCCAGGTCCCTTCAAAGAATTTCTCACAGACACACGTGAGCCATTGCTGTATAAAGAATCCTGAGGTTGTCATGAACCTCAAACATTAGCTAAATAAATATTCAGAACCTGGAGATCCGGACGCACCAAAACATACATTTCATGTCATTATAGCAGGCACAGACCCAAGCTATGCCGAACTCAGTTTAGGAGACATATCAAACAGCCTTGTTTGGACTTCTCGGGTGCGCAACATCTTTAACACCAGAATCAGAGTCCTCTGACTTTCCTACTAAAAGTTATGCTCCATAACAGTTTTAGTGTTCTAACTGCAAGCTGCCAGGAGTGTAGGACCTGTGCATAAAGATCCCAGACCCTCCTTTGTCTTTCAACTAGGGGTTACCTGATATAGGGAGGAAGCACCAGGATCCAGAAGACTCTACATGCCCCCTGTGGTTGCACTGCATAACTGCGTACCCGCTGTCTGACTAAGGTAACTTATTTATCTGCTCATTCTGTAACTATTCATTTGTAATTTGCCCTTCAGACTTGTATATGCATCTGTTCATTGCATGTGTATATAGTAGTTTAATGTGCTCTTGTAGCGATTAAATATTTATTAAGGCCTCACTCTCTCTTGGCTCTCCTCCTATCTCTCTGACCGGTCATTTAGTTTATCCTACGCAAATACGGTTTGCCCTCCTTGTCCCATTCTCCGTCGGTGTACGACAGGCCCTTTCCTAGGAACCCGAATTTTTTCAATCTAGACACAGTCTTGGCCAACTTATAAACTCACTAGGCTTCTAATATCACTTTTATGAAGACAACACTAAATTATATATCTATGGCCCCAATCTCACTTCCCTCCTATATCACCTTCCTGACTGTCTAACTGTCAGGCCTAGGCGAATACCATCACTGGGCATTTAAGGTGTGTTGGGAAATTCCTGTTCTAGGGATTGGAACTCAGGACAGGGAGGTGGCTCTAAACCAGGCAGTTAATTCCTCCCTTGATGCCATAGTCAGTGGTCACTGTCTGGGGACAAAGGAAGCTAGGCAGCTGACTGGGAACAGAAGGACAAAAGACAGACAATGCCTGCACGTGGGTGGCCCGGTACTTGAGTCTGTAAGAGGGCTTGAAGAGCCCGTAATCTGCCCAGTTCTTCAGCAGTGCTCCTAAAGGTGAACATGTGCAGGTAGGCCCTTTGTGGTCACAAACTTTGTGAGAGGAAACACAGGGCAAATGTTCACAAGACATGAATAGGTGATCTGGGCCCCAATGCAGACTGTGGTGGAACTGGGCCCAGTGTAGGCTATGGCGGAGCTGGGCCCCAGTGCAAGATATGGTGGAGTTGGGCCCCTGTGTAGGCTATGGAGGAGCTGGGCCCCAGTGCAGGCTGTAGCGAAGCTGGGCCCCAATGCAGGCTTTATGTACTATGGGGGTTATTTAAGAATGGCTAGCGGCAGGTAATGCTACCTAGTGGCACGTAGCGTCTGGTGAACGCTGGGCGCTGTACTCAAAACCACATTTAGGAAAGTGAATCTGGTGAGCGCCTCTAACAGCGCCACGTGTATTACTAGAGGCGGCTCAGCGTATAGCGCCGGCACTCGTCAGTTCACGAGCGCCACGTATTACCTTTCGCTCAGTAGTGCTCTGCCATACATTTCAATGGTTTCATTTGTTGGTGTTTAAATAGCGTTTTGGGCAATAAAAATTTAATTTTTTTTGCTCAAATATTTGTGTGACCTCTCCTGACTTGCAAACACGTTTATACATTTTTAAAAAATATTTTTATGCAGAATTGTATGTGCAGGTCTGTTGTGCGCTCTGGCCTCCAGGCGTTCCATAGCATTCGTACCTTGCGATGGGTTGAAAGGTTTTGCTTTTGGTTTTGCTTTATGCACCTCCTCATCCTCCTCTTCAGAGGATCATCAACAAGTTAAGAAGAGGCAGCGTGTGGACCCTAGAGTGAATGTGCAAATTTTGAAGGTATGTGTTTTTTTTTCTTTTTAAAAGTTTGTTTTGCTGTGTTACGCTTTTTTAAAAGTGTTAGCGTTTCCGGCTGTTCTTTAGCGTTTATGCGTTAATATTTGTGCTGTTAGTTTTAAACTTTAGCGTCTTGCTGCTTAGTGGAAATGTATTGTCAATTCTGCTAGGATTTTTTTTTGTATATGTTCAAATTTTTTGTAATTTTATTAAAGTGGATCCCAACCCATGGAACAGATCTCAGTAATGTATTATATTACTGGGATTTTAATTTCTTTATACCTCAGGGCATCCCAAATTGGGATGGTCCACTGTATTGAAATCCCCAGGTTGTCCATAAACGTACCTTCTTTCCTGGTACAACGGTGCATGCGTGAGCAGTGGTGGCATCCCCGCTAGCCCTCTATCTGGACGTTTGTGTGTGCCACCCAATTCTGATTTTCTTGGGAAGGCATGCTCCTTCTTGAATGGTAGTGTGGTATACGTCCGCCTGTGCACTCAGATCCACTTTCCTTACAAGAAGGCTTACATGAATGGGCGGTGGTGGATCTGACCACGGTGCCCGGAGGAGTGGCCCATCCCCAATCCATTTAGAGGGGGGTCAAGGACCCAAACCCAGGATATGTAATTTGTTAGCTTTGGTTACACTTTAATTAAATGTCAGCTTATATGTATTTTTCTTTTTTGTATTTTTAGCCTAAATGTTTTGTTTTATTTTTTTATTTTTCCTTTCTGTGCATCTAGGATTTTTGCGAATGAATACGACTATGCCCTGACCCATAAGGCTGACATTGTGAAGGTGGTAAAGGCAACACCAAGCTACGGGCAAATGCAAGGTGGTCTGACTTGAAATTTGTACCGTATTTTATATATGTTGTAATTTATATTAAAATCATTCCAATATTTTCTATATATCTGCATAAAGTCACAGTAATCTAATAACAGCGAACTTGAAATATTAATTAGGCAGATAAAAATATTTAAGAATATCTTTCACACTTGTACATCTGTTCAATCTGGTTATGACAGGTTCAAGATTTCTTATATTAATATGTTTGATCCTGCTGAGCTTTTTTATACATTCAGAAATGGTGCATATGGTTCTGGGTTGGTGGCTCAGCTGCATTTAGAGTATAATTCCATCTGCTTAAAAGCCTAAAAGCCAAACCAGATCAGTCCCCGCCATGTTTGATGTAAAAGTCAAGTTATATTATATTGATGTTCATTGATATGTACACATGGGCAGGTGAATAAGTATATTAACCCCATGTGGGGTATTGCAATTAATGTAATATTGTGCTCACTTGATTTGTACATTTGGTAAATTTATATCAATCCCAGTATTGAAATATTTGCACATACTACACCTGTCACATCTGTATGGGCCAGATGTTTACCAGCAACATTTTTTGTTTCTAACCTCATGATGTTTATGTGCAAGGGCCTTTGTAAAAGTAAGTTTGGGCTTCTTGGTTATTTATTTTATTATTGGGACATTTGTTAAAATGTGCTGTAGTACAAATTGATTTGACTGCTGAAGTTGGAGGCTATCTTGTATTATAAAATATAAAATAATTTCTTATACTGTCTTATGCTGACTTGACTTCTCTGTGCTGACTAAGTTATTAAGAAACACAGACCTGACCTTGTCTTCTGTCCTTGTATCTATTTAAATATCCCTGAATATGTGTGTAAATCTGACACTGCTGTCTGTGTTCTTAAAGTGGACCAACACCCAGGGGGGATCGGCCCGGGAATCGATCAGATCCTTCCCCACTGGGCATCCGAAATCGGGATGCCTGCGGGGTGAAACCCCCCAGGACGCCCAGAAACCTTACTTTATCCCCGTTCCAACGGTGCATGCGCCGGCCGCGGCCGCATCTCGCGCTTCCCTCCAGCAGGGCGCGCACCCGCGCCGGCCGTTTGTGAATGGCCGGCGTGGGCGCGCTCCCTGTTAGAAGGAAGCGCGAGACGCGGCCTCCAGCGTGCTCAGAGCCGCTGTAGTTGTCCGTCGCTTGTCCGTACATAGAGCTCTGAGCGCTCTGATTGGACAAGCGCTCGCGTAGGAGCGGGGTGAGGTGAGTTATTTAGGGCGATCAGGGGGGGTTTCACGCAGTGGGGCGGGGGGGGACCAATAGCACACTCTACCTATTATTTTTAGCTGGCCACTAGCAGTTTATTCATTTTTATATTTCAATAATTTTATTGAGTTTTCAACAAAGCAAAAGAGAATTCTAAATTTGTATGATTTAGCAATGGCCAATTTTGCTACCAAGCAACCATAGAAAATAAATGTATTTTCTGCCCAATTCCTTCGTAACCTTGCTTATAATACCAAAGGCTTGGTTTCAAGACTTTACAACCTTAGGGCATTTCTACCATATATGAAACATATCACCCACCTGTCCACAATTTCTGAAACGTAAAGGAGATATGTTAGGGTATAAATTTGCCAACCGACTAGAGACAATAGGCTTGATTCAGAGAGACAAAAAAAAACTTCAGTTTTAGTGCCGATCTGTTTTTTTTTAAATGTTTCCGCTCTCGTATGAGTGTACGAGCAATTCTATGCATGCATTGCAATCCTTCTGTAAAGTTTCCGTCCGTTCGTACAGCAGATTACGAATACGAGTATGTCATTTTCCAGCGTGACTTTTCCGTTTCAATTTCACATGTTACAACGTAGGCTTTCGTTTTTGCCCTTTTCCCATCGTATACTCCCACGAATCCTTTACGTTTCCCGTTAGATTCTGTTTCCCTTTTTCAATAAATAATCGTCCAGACGGAAATCCTTACAATCTTGCACCTGCGCACTACAAACTTAACTCATTAAAGTGCTCGCCTACATATTTGCCACCCTCACTTCTACTACAATGTTTAGCTAAATCACTTAGCACTATCCTTCATCTTCCCTTTTGGACCCTTAAAGCTCACCCCAACCACTTAGCGCTATCCTCCATCTTCCCTTTTGGACCCTTAAAGCTCACACAAACCACTTCGCGGTTAGGTTCTTCTTCCATTTTAGCCCCCTGAAACTTACCCAAATCACTTCTCGGTCATGTGAATATTCATCTTTAAATATTTCTGGGCCCATTAGTTTTGTGTTAATGTATTTTGTAAATGAAATGACACTGTAACATTATTTTTTGGATTCCATCATAAAATATAAAATTCAAATTTTTACAACTAAAAAAGACAAAATACATAGCAATGGCAGGCCACATAACATTATTCTTCATCTGTGGTCCCCAACGAGTTGCGCAGCTCCTGCATCTTGCCCACCAACTGAAGGACCCTGACACTCAGTTGTGCCACTCTGGCACGTGTGGTCCCTGTCCCAACCTTGTTGGGGTCATACTGCATTTACCCCCCCCCCCCCTGTATGGTCCAAACACCTAAATCTGGACTTCAAAAGCCAGAGGGCCCTCACCACCACGGCCCGGGTTTTGCATAGTGCCCGATTAGAGAACCCCTGGCCCGCATTCTGCAGGCAAAGTACGGGCATCAGGAGCAAGGGCAGTGTGGATTTCCAGAATCCCCTGAAAGAATTTAAAAATACTAACATAAAATACACATTCTAAGCTACAATATTGTTTAACATGTCATAAAGGGCTAAAAACAGCCATAGGTTAAGACATAAGTCATCAACTATATTCATTGCCATACAGTGAAAATGGATTGATGGAATGTGAGCAAACTTACCCAGGGGCCATCCACCAGATAATTTTCCTGACTCAAACTGACGAAATAAGCCGGAGCTCTGCAATATATAAGCATCATGGGATGACCCTGGATGCCCTGCAAGAACACTGAGGAATCGCATAGCTGGACCAAACACTGCTTGTATGTTGTGTGAGTGGCACATCTTGCGGTTCCTGCAATCAAATATAAAAAAATTACACAAAGCAAAGGTAACCGACTAAAACAATAACTCCTACAACAAATTAAGATTCAAGTTCAACAATCCAAATATAATTCACAAAGGACATAAGTCTAAAAAAATATAGCAATTATATGGATGTGTGGGAAAATAAAGGTCTACATGCTAAGGACTAATTAAGGTCAGCATTAAAATGCATGTATAAGGCATACATGAAATGTATTGATTGAGGTATGCATTGCTATACAATTTATGGCCTCGGCCATGCTGATACATGCAATGCCTTGGTGCTAAAGGCGCGCAGACTCCTCCACATAGCCGCAATACATGCTCAACAATAGCAATCCGAGCCCTCAAAGGTCCCATAAGTGGATCGGAAATGAAACAGATTTATCAAATATCAGATTTTGTTTGGAAAATGATCCGAACTAACGGAAATGATCCGATTTCCTTCCGTTCATCGAAAGTGCATATACACATTTTCCCGAACGTTCGTACGAATGAAAAATGAACGAAAAAAAGCAAAAAAGTGACAAACACCCACTAAAACTTTCACAGCTACGGAAGTCCAGACGAATGTGTCTTTGAATCGAGCCTAATATGCCAATGAGTATTTAGTATTTATTTATAGTACAAATACCACCTTTCCCTCCAGAGGTAAGTTAGGCATAGTTTCACAAAAATAATAATGTTAACTTTCTCCCCTTCTTTAATTATCCTAGGATTTAAGAATTGCTCTATTTATCTATATGTGTATTCTTCTTTTAAAGGAAGTTTACATTTGTTTTAAAAATTGCCATACTCTGTAATCCACTTGGAGTTTGCAATTCTATAGAGAGTTTTCTGTATCCACAATTTTAGATATGCTCTTTTTATCCCAGACCCAAAGTCAGGAATTTCTCCTAGGGGGCTGCTGGTGTATGTTTGTAAATCAGGTTGTGTTTTTTACTAATAGTATCCCAAAGAGCTAATGCTTTAAACAATACAGGACATAATATAACTGGCCTTTTTACCCTTGCAATCCAGATGAGAGAATCAATGGAAGTCAAATCACATGCTTTCTGTTCTATCATTACTCAGCTGGGCTTTTCTCCACTAATAAAAATCCTTTGTAAGATGGGCTAAATGAGCAGCAACATAATAATGATATACATTTGGGACATCAAAGCCACCCTTATGTTTTGCTATATATAAAACTCTGAGATGTATTTTACTACTTTTGCCTGCCCAAATAAATCTCAACACTTTAGTGAGAAATTTCTTTAAATCTGCCTTCAGGATAGAAATAGGAAGTGTTCTGAGCAAATATAGCAGTCTATATTCCAGTCTAGTCTGGTTAAATTTTATGTGCAGGGTCCATGTGTGGATTTGATTTCCCCAAATGTATTCTTCTTCCAAAAAGAAAGAGGTTGAAGTTTAGCCTCACTTCTAATGGATTTCCCCAGGCTAGATGATATTATGCCAAGATCAAGGAATAAATCTCCCTCAGAAAGTAAAGTTAAATTGAAATGGGAAAGCCCATCTGTATTTTACATTCTTCTGAATCAACTTAGTCAAGAGCGGTTTCATTTCCATTTTTTGGATTGGTAATGGAGCAAGATCAGCACAAATTTGGATTGGATTGTCTGTTAATATAACATTATATTAGGGCGTCCTCTTACAGCTGCCATAAGTTGTTCCTAAATTTGAAAGTAAGGTGGTTTTACTATTATATTTCACAGTGCTCTGTCTTTTCTAGGTGATGTTAGTACTAGAGATGAGCGAACTTTTGACAAATCGCTTCGACCCGAATTTATTCGCGACGAATCGCTATTAAAAACGGCTATTTCTGAGCCTCCTAGAGCCTCAATAGGGTTGTAAACCTAGCTGTAACACGCATAGGATGCATGCTGGGTTAGTTAAATAATACTGTAAATAAATATCACATGCAGATCAGAGGCATCGCTAATAGAATCGCAGAGCGGCACAATTGCAGAGAATTGAAGTGGCATCACTATGAGGGGCAGGAGCCCAAACATTGCTTTAAAGAGACACTGGAGTTGGCAGCAGCAGGAGCCCAAAAATTGGATGAATCACACCCTGGAGTTTCAAGCAGCAGCAGGAGCCCAAACATTGGCTGAAAGAGACACTGGAGTTGGCAGCAGCAGGAGCCCAAAAATTGACTGACACACCCTGGAGTTTCAAGCAGCAGCAGCAGCATCAGGAGCCCAAACATAGCTTGAAAGAGACAGTGGAGTTGGCTGCAGGGGCCCAAAGATTGGATGAATCACACCCTGCAGTTGCAAGCAGCAGCAGCAGGAGCCCAAATATTACTTTAAAGAGACACTGGATTTGGCAGCAGGAGCCCAAAATTGGATGAATCACACCCTGGAGTTGGCAGCAGCAGCAGCAGGAGCCCAAACATTACTTTAAAGAGACACTGGGGTTGGCTTCAGGAGCCCAAAAATTGGATGAATCACACCCTGGAGTTGGCAGCAGCAGCAGCAGCAGCAGGAGCCCAAACATTACTTTAAAGAGACACTAGAGTTGGCTTCAGGAGCCCAAAAATTGGTTGAATCACACCCTGGAGTTGGCAGCAGCAGCAGCAGGAGCCCAAACATTACTTTAAAGAGACACTGGAGTTGGCAGCAGGAGCCCAAAGAATGGATGAATCACACCCTGGAGTTGGCAGCAGCAGGAGCCCAAACATTACTTTAAAGAGACACTGGGGTTGGCTTCAGGAGCCCAAAAATTGGATGAATCACACCCTGGAGTTGGCAGCAGCAACAGGAGCCCAAACATTACTTTAAAGAGACACTGGAGTTGGCTTCAGGAGCCCAAAAATTGGATGATTCACACCCTGGAGTTGGCAGCAGCAGCAGCAGAAGCAGCAGGAGCCCAAACATTACTTTAAAGAGACACTGGGGTTGGCTTCAGGAGCCCAAAAATTGGATGAATCACACCCTGGAGTTGGCAGCAGCAGGAGCCCAAATATTACTTTAAAGAGACACTGGGGTTGGCTTCAGGAGCCCAAAAATTGGATGAATCACACCCTGGAGTTGGCAGCAGCAGCAGCAGGAGCCCGAACATCACTTTAAAGAGACACTGGGGTTGGCAGCAGGAGCCCAAAGATTGGATGAATCACACCCTGGAGTTGGCAGCAGCAGCAGCAGGAGCCCAAACATTACTTTAAAGACACACTGAGGTTGGCAGCAGGAGCCCAAAAATTGGATGAATCACACCCTGGAGTTGGCAGCAGCAGCAGCAGCAGGAGCCTAAACATTACTTTAAAGAGACACTGGAGTTGGCTTCAGGAGCCCAAAAATTGGATGATTCACACCCTGAAGTTGGCAGCAGCAGCAGGAGCCCAAACATTACTTTAAAGAGACACTGGGGTTGGCTTCAGGAGCCCAAAAATTGGATGAATCACACCCTGGAGTTGGCAGCAGCAGCAGCAGGAGCCCAAATATTACTTTAAAGAGACACTGGGGTTGGCTTCAGGAGCCCAAAAATTGGATGAATCACACCCTGGAGTTGGCAGCAGCAGCAGCAGGAGCCCAAACATTACTTTAAAGAGACACTGGGGTTGGCAGCAGGAGCCCAAAGATTGGATGAATCACACCCTGGAGTTGGCAGCAGCAGCAGCAGAAGCCCAAACATTACTTTAAAGACACACTGAGGTTGGCAGCAGGAGCCCAAAAATTGGATAAATCACACCCTGGAGTTGGCAGCAGCAGCAGCAGCAGGAGCCTAAACATTACTTTAAAGAGACACTGGAGTTGGCTTCAGGAGCCCAAAAATTGGATGATTCACACCCTGAAGTTGGCAGCAGCAGCAGGAGCCCAAACATTACTTTAAAGAGACACTGGGGTTGGCTTCAGGAGCCCAAAAATTGGATGAATCACACCCTGGAGTTGGCAGCAGCAGGAGCCCAAATATTACTTTAAAGAGACACTGGGGTTGGCTTCAGGAGCCCAAAAATTGGATGAATCACACCCTGGAGTTGGCAGCAGCAGGAGCCCAAACATTACTTTAAAGAGACACTGGAGTTGGCAGCAGGAGCCCAAAGATTGGATGAATCACACCCTGGAGTTGGCAGCAGCAGCAGGAGCCCAAACATTACTTTAAAGAGACACTGGGGTTGGCTTCAGGAGCCCAAAAATTGGATGAATCACACCCTGGAGTTGGCAACAGCAGCAGCAGGAGCCCAAACATTACTTTAAAGAGACACTGGGGTTGGCAGTAGGAGCCCAAAGATTGGATGAATCACACCCTGGAGTTGGCAGCAGCAGCAGCAGCAGCTGGAGCCCAAACATTACTTTAAAGAGACACTGGGGTTGGCAGCAGGAGCCCAAAAATTGGATGAATCACACCCTGGAGTTGGCAGCAGCAGCAGGAGCCCAAGCATTACTTTAAAGAGACACTGGGGTTGGCTTCAGGAGCCCAAAAATTGGATGAATCACACCCTGGAGTTGGCATCAGCAGGAGCCCAAAAATTGGATGAATCACACCCTGGAGTTGGCAGCAGCAGCAGCAGGAGCCCAAACATTACTTTAAAGAGACACTGGAGTTGGCTTCAGGGGCCCAAAAATTGGATGATTCACACCCTGGAGTTGGCAGCAGCAGCAGCAGCAGGAGCCCAAACATTACTTTAAAGAGACACTGGGGTTGGCTTCAGGAGCCCAAAAATTGGATGAATCACACCCTGGAGTTGGCATCAGCAGGAGCCCAAAAATTGGCCTAAAGACATAAATATGTTTTGCACCATTTGGAAAGTGTAAAACGTGGCACCATGTTGAATCTAGTCGCATGCATCAGGCATTGGTGGGTGGAAATCCTGGCTGATCCATCCCTGATTCATTTTGACAAAGGTGAGTCTCTCCACATTTTTAGTTGACAGACGAGTTCTCCTCGCCGTAACTATGGCCCCGCCGCACTAAACACCCGCTCAGATGGCACGCTACTTGCCGGGCAGGACAGCTTTTCCAGGGCAAACTCTGCTAGTTGCGGCCACAAATCAAGTTTGGCTGCCCAGAAGTCCAGCGGATCCTCAAGGTGTGTTGGCATGGTCATGTCAAAGTATGACATGACCTGCTGGTTCAGGTCCTGCTCCAGGTCTTCCTGCTGCTCATGAGTAGCCTCACTATACGGGTGTAGAAAGCTACTCATTAGCGACTGAAGACTGAGGCTGCTGCTGATGGAGCTGCTGCTGCTGCTCCTGCCAACCCCCCCAGCGGCCATGGCAGTGGAAGGTGAGCGCAGAGGTCCCCTCGAGTCAGACCTGCGAGAGTATGGACCATGGCGCAGATAGGCATCGGCCAACTGCCTACGTAGAATGTCTTTGTAGTAGTTCAGTTTGTCCTCCCTCTCGGTGGGTTTAAAAAATGCCCCCATTTTGTGCCGGAAGCGAGGGTCCAATAAGGTGGACAGCCAGAAGTCATCCCGCCGACAGATGGAAACAATTCTGGGGTCACTACGCAAGCACGTGAGCATGCTTCCTGCCATTTGCGCAAGTGACTCGGATGGACTACCTGTCTCCATCTCCACTGCATACTGCCACGGTGTGCCCGGGTCCTCTGTCTCGCCTTCCTCAAAAACCTCTAGCTCCTCTGGCTGCTCCTGCTCCTCCTCTCCTGTCCGCTGACTAGATAAACCAGCCATTTCGCCAAGCCTAAACTGTGTTTCGCTGGGCAACTCCTCCTCCTCTTCCTCCTCCTCCTCCAGTTCAGCTCCAACGGGGTTCATGTGGCCGTAAGATGTGCTGTAGTACATGAAGCAGTGGAATCACGTCGTTCATCCCGTAATCCTGCCGACTGACAAATAAAGTGGCTTCCTCAAAGGGCCTGAGCAAACGGCAGGTGTCACGTATGAGCTGCCACTGGTTGACATTGAAGTTACACAGGGGAGTCCCCCTATCTGCTTGGATCATCAGGAAATCCGTGATGGCTTTTCTCTGTTCATATAATCGGTCCAACATGTGAAGGGTGGAATTCCAACGGGTGGAAACATCGCAAATCAGACTATGTTGGGGGATACCGTTCTGACGCTGTAGCTCAAGAAGGGTGTGTTTGGCAGTGTATGAGTGGCTGAAGTGCATGCAAAGTTTCCTTGAAGTTGTTAGGATGTCTTGCAGATGGGGGGAACACTTCAGAAACCGCTTGACAACCAGATTGAAGACGTGAGCCATGCAGGGGGCATGGGTCAGGCTTCCTTGGCGCAGCGCAGACAAAATGTTCTTCCCATTGTCGGTAACCATGATTCCCATTTTAAGTTTTCTTGGAGTAAGCCATGTTTGGATTTCCTGATGAATACATTTAAGCAGTTCCTCCCCTGTGTGACTCCGTTCGCCAAGACAAACCATGTGAAGCACTGCGTGACACCTCCGTGCCCTGCACACATGGTAGACTGGAGGGGCACTGAGACTTAAGCCTACAGTGGAGGGTGAGGAGATGGCGGAGGATGAGGAGGCCGAGTCGCACAGTGTCACAGGCCCAACGGGCAGGGAACGCGGAGGCCGAAGCGGCGTGACCTGTCCAAGTTGCTGCTGCAAAGGGACCACATTCACCCAGTGGGCCGTAAACGACATGTACTGTCCCTGACCGTAGTTACAGCTCCAGACGTCGGCGCTGCCATGCACTTTGCTACACACCGACAGGCTCAAGGACTGGGCCACATTCTGTTCAACAAAAGTGTGCATCGCTGGCACTGCCTTCTTGGCAAAGAAATGACGGCTTGGGACTCCACCTCGGCTCGGCACAAGCCATCAGTTCTCTGAAAGGTGCAGAGTCCACCACCTGAAAAGGGAGCGACTGCGGCACCAGCAACTTGGACAGGAGCACATTCAGCTTCTGCGCCGTAGGATGAGTGGGCGCATACTGCTGTCTCTTGGACATGGCTTCGCTGATGGATTGCTGGTGGGATGCATGACTTGGAGGAGGAGGAGGAGCAGGAGCGACAGAGGATGGGTATGACGCACAGCTGCCTTCGGCTGAGGTGCTGGAACCTTGGCTGGCAGAAATTGGGAGCGGCGTGCCACTCGGTGAGGAAGCAGTCTGGCCCACCTCTCCGGAGCCTAGGTTCTCCCAGGCCGCTTTATGGTGACACTGCATATGTTGACGCAGGGCCGTGGTGCCAACATTTGGACCCTGGCAACGCTTCACCTTCTGCCTACATATCTTGCATGTGGCCATGTTACCCTCCTGCGGATGCTTCAGGAAAAACTCCCACACTGCCGAGTAGCTACTTTTCCCACCCCCTGGCCTCACTGATTCACTGCTGCTGTTGCCAACTACAGGAACCCCTGCTCCACTACCTCCCGATAAGGTAGACTGCCGCACAGCAGGTGCTCTACCCCGGCCCCGGCCGGCTCCAGCCTTTGGAATTGTGCCCCCATGCTGACTGCTACCACCTTGCTGCCTCAGCTGCTGACTCCGGGGCAACCTGCGCCCCTCTTCTCCTGATGATGATGATGAAGCCCCTTCATCACCCGGCTCCCAAGTGTGATCGGCTTCATCATCATCATCATCATCATCACCGAGTTGTGGCTGTAGCTCCATGATCTTATCGGTTTCAGTGTCTGGCGCAGGAGCTGGAAAGCTCCCAACACCCACATCACTCTCCACATCACTATTTCTGTGCGGAGCTAAAGAAGGCACCTCCATTTCATGGCTGGCCTGTAGCTTCATGGCTCCAGATGATCGTCCTCCTCACTAAAAAGTGGAGCTGAACCCAAAGCATGGGATACGTCGCTGGGGGAGGGAACGGCGTAGGACAGAGTCAGTGGGAGGACAGGGACTGCTCTCGGGGCATGCCAACTCAGGGTTGTGTCTGAGGAACCGACCGACCCTAGACTGGGGCTCTCAGACGTAAGTCGAGATGATGTGGTTGTTGATGAGCACGTCAACCAATCTACCACGGCAGATGCGTTACTGGTGGAGACCCGACCGCTAGCAGATACTGGCAGATTAGGTCTCTCAGCGTGACTCCTGCTGCTACTGGCCCCCAGTCTGCTGCGACCTCTGCCTGCGGAATCTTGGCCTCTGCCGCTCCTCTTTTCACTTACAGGCACTTGTCTGCCCGACATAGTCTAACTGGCATGGTAGTAGGTGATATTTTAAGAACCCCCAGGCAGCGGTGGGTCTATATGAAACAGAATATAATGCACACCAAAAGTGAGCAGTAACACTCAGCCTCCAACAGGCCTGCTTAGTGTAAATAAGAGAGCTGCTTAGTGTAAATAAAGAGGGGTATGGTATGTTACAGAATGGGATGCCCCAACAGCAGAGCACCTGGGAGCAGTAGTACTATGCACAGCAAAAGTGTCTTTATCAGGCCAAATTACTTTTAGAATAAGTGCAAAGGGTTATAGTAAATAGAGGCTGGTGTAGTCACAGAATGGGATGCCCCAACAGCAGTGCACCTGGGAGCAGTAGTACTATGCACAGCAAAAGTGTCTTTATCAGGCCAAATTACTTTTAGAATAAGTGCAAAGGGTTATAGTAAATAGAGGCTGGTGTAGTCACAGAATGGGATGCCCCAACAGCAGTGCACCTGGGAGCAGTAGTACTATGCACAGCAAAAGTGTCTTTATCAGGCCAAATTACTTTTAGAATAAGTGCAAAGGGTTATAGTAAATAGAGGCTGGTGTAGTCACAGAATGGGATGCCCCAACAGCAGAGCACCTGGGAGCAGTAGTACTATGCACAGCAAAAGTGTCTTTATCAGACCAAATTACTTTTAGAATAAGTGCAGAGGGTTATAGGAAATAGAGGCTGGTGTAGTTACAGAATGGGATGCCCCAACAGCAGAGCACCTGGGAGCAGTAGTACTATGCAAAGCAACAGTGGTTAACCAGGGTGAAACAGCTAACAAAGCCAGTGACCCAGGCAGTAACACTCAGGCTGCATGAAAACAAAAGAAAATCCCTGTCACTGCATCCGTTTTTTTCCTACCTTTCCCTGCTTCTCCCTGACCTCCTGCCTGTCTCCCGCCTGTCTACTGGCTGTCTACTAGCTGTCCCTAACTCTCTACCTATCTCTCCCTGAATACAGTCTGCAGTGTCCTCCTGAGTCCTGGCTCTCACGAATGCAATAGACAAATGCGCAAAAGCAAGATGGCCGCCGCCTTATATAGCGCTGTGACGTCACCGGGCATGCTGGCTGCTGATAGGCTGCATGTGACTGTCCCAGCATACACTGCCCCAGCTTACATGTCTGGACATGTCACGTAGACCATCCTAGAATGCCTGTCATTGAAATGAATGGATTTTAGAAAAAAACTTCGCTCGATCGAATCGCGGGGAAATTCGGATTCGATCCGAATCTAATTTGTCATGAAATTCGGATCGAATCCGGGTTCGTCCGGATCGATTCGCTCATCCCTAGTTAGTACCCTATGCATCCTATCAAGAAGTAACTAACTTGCATCGGCATGAGGTAGAATAGCTCTTACAAGTTCTTTTATGGCCGAATATAGATCTGTGATGGATGCAGGAAGGCCTCGCTCTTTAAATGATATCTTTTAGACCTATATTCTTGGTCTTCCATTTTAGATTGAGGTTGGTCCATCTGATGCTGCATTGATCCCATAATCTGCTCATGTTGATTGATTTTAGTTACAGTTTCCTCCACCTTTCTTTCCATGGTATCAATTCTTTGCCCTATATTCTCAAAATCTTTTTTTAAATCAGCAGTTAGTTTATCATGCACCATTTAAGCTTTTTGTCCAGCATTAGTGATATATTTGATATAAGGGCTTTACCTTGCTTTCTAATTCTCTGCTTGAATGGAGTGGAAAGAATCGCCTCCTGTGAGTGACTGGTGAAAAACCAGCGGAATCTCTGTCACTAAGATGAAGCTCTGGAAACTGCTGAGATTGAAGCTTCAGAGTCAGAATATTTCTTCTCTGGTAAAATATTCCTCAGTTTTTGTTTCTCAGCTGTGACCTGTTGTCTTTGCTGAGTAACTGTGCTGCAGCTTTCATTTACAGGAGGTTTCTCCGCCATTACACTTGTCTCTGCAGAACCTGTCCCCACACACTGTTGACTTTGTTGCAGGGGGATTTTTGACATGTTTTTTGTTTCTCAGCTGTGGGCTGTTGTCTTTGCTGAGTATCTGTGCTGCAGCTTTTACTCACAGGAAGTGTCTCCGTCATTACATTCGTCTCTGCAGGACCTGTCGGCACACGCTGTTGATGTTGTTGCAGGGGGGGCTTTTTGACATGGACACTTCTGCTGTGCAAGGCATTAATAATTTGTCTGGGTTGCAGGATAATGGGAAGGGGCACAGACACCCTCTGCATATTGATTATTGGTATGGGGGCTGCACCAACTTATTTAAAGTGGAACACCACCAAGGAGTTTCACTCTTCTGGGTATTGTCCTCTCAGAGAAGGCATCCTGATTTGGCCTCGCTGTGTTAATCCCCACGAATCAGGCAGGAAACTCACCTTTCCACCACAGCGCAGGTGCAGGCCACATAAGTGGACTTTTCCAAAGCCCTCAGACCATGTGCCAAGGAGTATGAGGCTCCCCGTTTGCTTCGCACCAGCTCCCACCGCACTGATTGCTCACCCACAGTGGCATTGTGAGAAGTCAGGTCAGCCTGGCCTCTGCATAGAGCACTCCCACTGTGATCAATAAGCTTCTCTGTACACAGGCCATGCCCACTTGCTGGCCCGGTTTCACACACCACCAGGTGAGTGTTCAGCGGAGCAGGATCAGGTAAATGAGGAGTCTTGTGCTTTCTGACACATTCTGGTCTGGGCTTTCCCTTCATCTCAGAAACCTGAGTTTTGCGTCATTTTTTTACAAATATTGATAATCTGCATTAAAAAGGTATTTTAGGAAGGTTTTGTCTTATCATTTGTGACTTTAAGGGCCAGCAAGGTTCATTCTTTATAGAATTCAATGACTGTCTGCCACCCAAATCTTCTGTTGGCTTGTGTGCTGATTTGCAGTAATCCTAATTTATTCTCAGGTCTCAATATGATTCTAGTTCAATGTTCAATGTTCAAATGTTCTCCATTTTATTATTGTTTAAAAGGGATTGACCTGTAAATCTTTTTGGCAGGTTACCTGATGCTGGGTCAGTGCCACATTGTCTCTTCACACCAGTTGCCAAGAGGGGGAGGATTTTCTTCTTCCTCCTTCATCCTAACCATTATGCCCAGCTCACTCCAATGCAATGCTCACAGCCCTGCCACTCCCATAACAGAGGACAGCAGAATAATTCCACGCATAGCCCTATACAATGGCAGTACGTTTGATTGTGCCTGGACATTTTTTTTTATTTCTTGACTATATAAGTGAAGCATTTCATGTAAAGGCTGAGTACCCATTATACATTTATAGCCACCATTTGCAACAAAGTTTTCTTATTTTTATCAATTTAGGCACCTTCTCTTGTATTTAGAACCATTTACACCATTATTATTTAATCAGATTCATCCCTTCACCATAGAACATTTATTGAACTTCTCCTCTATAAACATTCAGTCTGCCAATTCTCGCCTCCATTGCCCACCCCCCCAGCCCTGTCTTAAATTGATTGTCCGGGCACACTCAAAAATATTACTAATATAGTACACAGACACTGTTAATTATAAATTAAGGTTTCATAATCTTCCTCATGTTGTGCTCTCCTCTATGATGGGAGTGGCAGGTATAAGTGAATAAACAAACTGTAGCCTATCAATAACAGAAGGGTGTCAACTTGACACAAGTCTCAGGGGAGGCACCAGAGGTAGAGGAAGAAGAAGATGTAATTCCCCTTCCTTTCAGTGACCAAAGCAAAGAGACAGCATGGGACTGACATTGCATCAGGTAAGCTGTCTGACAAATTATGTTAAAGTTTGACTGGCCAAAGTTTGACTTCTCATTGGCTCTATCTCTGCCAGTATCCCTGCTATGGGAGTGAGTGGTGAAGCCTGGAGTGAGTAGTACTGATCCTCATTAATCCTCTGACCCTCATTCCTCCGCTAACTTCTGGCTGAAGATCAATGGTGTGGGACAGCGCCCGGTGACAGAAGGAGATAAATAGTAAAAGAAAAAAATAATAAAAGCCAAAATGTGTGTGTGTGTTTTACATTTAACCCTTGTGAACTGGTAAGGGGTCCTTGAAGGGGTCCCACTATTGATTTTAACAGGGACTGAAGCAAAACACAAAAAGGAAACAGGTGGAGCAGTCCATATTTCTATTAAAAAGGCACACTGTTTCAGTTCAGCTTTACAACGAATCAGCTGGTTGCCATGTACTCTTGCACCACCACCACCACCACCCCAACCCCCTAAATCAGGGATGCACTGCCATTAATTGTAGACCACTCAGCACCCCTAAGGAGTTGGAGAACTGAGCACACCTCACCTGCAGTGCAAGCAGCTGGACAGTAGAGGACAATGCATCACTAATTCCCAAAGCAGCATGTGAGGCATGTTAGGTCTCCATACAGCCCTTCCATTGCAGTGAATGGATGGGGGACATGCCAGCTCACAGTGACAAAGCCGGGGGACGTCTCCATGTCTGAGATACAGGAAGAAGATCCAGCCTGCAGGTGAGAGTTGCAGTGGCATACTAGGAGCAAGGGGATGCGGTGGAGAAAAGGTAAATATAGCATTTTTTTTTTCTTATTTGCTTGAAAAATGTCTTTAAGGTGGGTGGCACACATGCTATTGGGGAGTAATTTGTGTTAGGTGTGTCTATAGCAGGGGTCCCCAACCTCTCTTACCTTGAGAACCACATTCATCATGGATAGACATTTTTAGCCACTCTCAACATAAAGATATTGCTGACTATGCAAACCCCCCACCCAAAAAACACTTGACTCTTCAGAAACAAAGCCTCTTTCTCCTAAAAGGCGTCATGCAGTTTTTCACTTACCTTCAGCTGCAAAGACAGGTAAGCTGTCTGATCAAATCATTGACCCAAAGCAAGCTGCGAGCCACACAGCAAGATCCGAGCTCTCGAGCTACAGGTTGGGGACCAATGGTCTAGAGTCTATATATACTTTTACTAGCTCACCCCTGCTTATCTCTTCCCACTTTACCTGTGCTTACTTCACCTCTGTTTACCTCCACCTACCTCTGCTCACCTCTTTCTATCCCCACTTTACCTGCTTTCCACCTATCCCATCCTTACCTCTGTTCACTTCACCCCTACCTGTCTCTACCTCACCTCTGTCTATCTATGCCTGTTAACCTCTCGCCGATTTTGCTAGCGCCACCTCTCTTCTGCCTATCTCGGTCTACCTTCCTGCCACAACCCCTCTGATCACGTAACGTTTTACTGCCTCACCTCTAACCATCTCTTACTCCCTCACCTCTTTTCACGTTTGCATATACATAAAAGCATATTCAATGCTCCAAGGTTAAACCGGACCTTCACCCTGAATCAGATTGCCCGCATTAAAAATCCTACCTGCATCTACTGCATTTTATGAACCTTTAAACATCCAAGATGGCAGCCCATGGAGTCTCAGGCTGCCTGCAAACAGGAAGTGTCTTCTGACTGCTCTGCATTCTGGGATTGCTGTCCTTTTCCAGACCCCAACTCTGTCTGTTCAGAGCACAACTATAACACCACCCCCCTGTACTTTTGCCCCCTCACCTCTCCTCAGTATGTGATGCTTCTGAGGCAAGATCCTAGAGTCCTGAACAGAGTTGCAGCCCAGTGGGAGACTAAAAACGTAAAATTTATTTTTATATTTTTAATATAATTTTAGATGCTGGGGAATAGTTTTTCAAAGGGTTGGGCTTTTCATCAAATGATGCTGAAGGTCCAGTTTATTTTTTGCCTGCAGTAAACTGCTTGCTTTTTCCAGCTTCCATTTTATTGTGGCACCTTGAAATAGAAAAATAAGCTGATGCAGCCCTTAGACTTCAAAAGATTGTGCAACCCTGCTCTAAATGTTAGTGCTAATGCTCAGTGGACTAAGTAAGAAGTACAGACCCTTGATTGGCTTCGTAAAAAATAAAAACATAAACCTACAGGTGAAATTTTCAATTTAGTCAGCACATTCATATCTGAGCTCTACACACTTATGACTCGATTGTTCCAGCTTCTTTAAGCCCTCCAAACTCTGCAAACTCATCAACAGCTTGAGAAGCCTCTTCAGTGCTTGAAAACTTTCTTCCCTTCAAGTGGGTTTTGAGGTTAGAGAACAGATAATAGTCCGAGGGCACCGGGTCAGACGAGTATGCCCGATGTTTCAGCACTTCAAAGCGCAGATCAGCTCATTTCGGCCGTGTGATAGCTGCAATGCGAGGAGAGGCATTGTCTTGCAGAAACCATGCACCTTTTATAAGCTTGTCTACACTGGCACATTCTTGTTTCTAACTTAAAAAATAAAACAAGTATATCAATTATATTCATACACTTCTATTATGATAGATATTTCTTATTACAAAGTAGTGAGATTAGGAAAGCCAAATACTTATCAGCACCAACTTGAATGATTGACAGATCCTATATTAGAAAGTTGAGATAATTAAATAAAAATGTTGCCTTCTATGTCCTGAAGGTGGAAATTACCCAGCTTAGCAAGTACACCATCCTCACATTTTTGCTTTGAATAAAAGTCAAATGGCAGAAATATGGTTCCATAATTTAGAAACATAGAAACATAGAAGGTTGACGGCAGAAGGAGACCATACGGTCCATCTAGTCTGCCCTTATGTGTATACTCTATGTACTCTTTATCTTAGGATAGATGTGTGCTTATCCCAGGCATGTTTAAATTCAGTGACTGTTGATTTTTCAACTACCTCTGCCTCTCAAGCATCTACTACTCTTTCTGTAAAATAATATTTTCTAACATTGCTCCTGATCTTCCCCCTGACTAGCTTCAGGTTGTGCCCCCTTGTTCTATCATTAAGCTTCTTCTTAAAAACACTTCCCTCCTGAACCTTATTCAATCCTTTCACATATTTAAAGGTCTCAATCATGTCCCCCCTCTCCCTTCTTTCCTCCAGACTGTACAAATTAAGCTCTTTAAGTCTCTCCTGATAAGTTTTAAGTTTAAGTCCTTCCACCATTTTCGTTGCCCGCCTTTGGACACGTTCTATTTGAATAATGTCTTTTTGCAGGTAAGGTCTCCAGAACTGCACACAGTATTCTAGCTGTGGCCTTACCAGGGCTCTATACAGCGGCATCACAACCTCCCTCTTCCTACTGGTGATGCCTCGAGCTATGCAGCCAAGCATCCTGCTTGCTTTTCCCACTGCCTGGCTACACTGTCCACTCATCTTGCAGCTATCAGTAATCAGTACCCCTAAATCTCTCTCCTCCAAGGTCCTGGCTAACACAGTGCTGCCCATACGGTACTCAGAGCAGGGATTCCTTCTACCCAAGTGCATGATTTTACATTTAGAGACATTAAACTCTAGTTTCCACAGTTTTGACCATCTATCCAGTAAAGCTAAATCATTTTCCATGTTGCAGACACCTCCAGGAATATCCACCCTATTACTAACCTTTGTATCATCAGCAAACAGACAAACTTTTCCTACCAAGCCTTCTCCTATGTCACTTACAAATATATTAAAAAGAATGGGGCCCAGGACAGAGCCTTGCGGCACACCACTTGTAACTCGCCTTTGTTCAGATTGCACACCATTTACAACAACACTCTGATACCGATCCCTCAGCCAACTGGAAATCCACTGAAGTATCCAGGGATTGAGTTCTACCTTCAATAACTTATCTATTTCTGCATACTCCTTTCACAAACATGGCAAACTGGCAAGATGTACCAAGGACCTCCTTTTAGCTTCTTAGGCTTGCATGCAAGGGACATTAGGATTGCTTTTTTTTTTGCACCAACCCCTATATCTAGAAAATCTCTGTTGTACCCTCTGCAGGCAGTTATGTAAGATTAGGTAGTTAGCAGACAACATTGCTGCTGGTGAGATTACCTGTCAGTCTTGTTCACAGGCAATGTGGTCCCCACACATGACTCATGACTGTACAAGTCAACCAAAATAGACAGCTCCCCAGTGAATGTAGGAATCTCCTTTAGAGGCAAGCACTCCCTAAGCTGGGAAAAAGCTTACAGCAATGCATAGGTGGGGAAGTCAATCTTTACAATACAATTATCTTTTGCCAGGTCTACTGGCGTCGGGCTGAATATATTTTCTTTCCATTAGTTTGTGATACATTGTAACGATTTTTTAATTACCACCAATGTATCTCAATCTCAATGTCCAGCCCTGCAGCTGAAGAAAATAACTGATTTATTAGTTGAGAGGCAGAGAAGAGTCTCTCACAGCAAATGTTTAGAGACGAGTGATGAGAGTTCGGTTCGGTGGTCCACCAAACTTTTCTGAAAAAGTTCTATTCGATCTGAACTAGTTCAGGACAAACTTTTGCCTAAAATGCATGGAAAACAATCAGAATCACAGGGGGTAGACTTGCGGTTGTGTAGGCCTGGCAGTAATGAGCAAGCCCTCAAAAAATTGTCCTATTTGTAACATGGGGTAGCAGTGGGTTTGGCAGCGTTAAATTTTAGCTGAAGAAAAGCAATGGCTTATTACAAGCACTGAAAAATTTGGTCATTTTGGCCATCATAGGCGGTTAAGATGGCCTGGCAGGAGTGGGCGAGCCCTCAAAAAATTGTAATATGGGGTAGCTGCGGGACTGGCACCCTTAAAGTGGACCAAAACCCAGGATTCTGACTATCCTGGGTTATGGTCCTTGCCCCTGTTGGGGGTGCCCCGCTGTGTGAAACCCCCCAGGTTGCCCAAACAAACTCACCCCTTCCCGGTCCTACGATGCATGTGCAGCTGTTCGTCCAATCTGCTAGCACATTGGATCGGGAACGAAGGTGAGTGTTCAAGCTACCTTAGGGGTTTCACACAGCAGGGCACCCCTGATCAGGGTGCCCCAGGGTGAGCTAGTATGCCTGCCCTTGAGTCTCAGACTCCAGGGTGGGTTTCGGTCCTCTGTAAATTTTAGTGGAAGAAGAAGCAATGTTTTTTTGCAAGCGCTGAAAAATGTACCCAGTTTTTGGGCATCACAGGGTTAAACTGCTGTTGTGTTGGCCTGGCAGTACCAGAGGGTGGCAGGCTGGCAGTGGAGGCGCTTTTGGTGGTAGTAGCAGCAGCAGCATTAGCAGAGGCTGCAGCTGTTGAAGAAAGACTAGGCCATGACACAGGAAACCTGTGGTGGGTGTGTAGGTCTGGCAGTACGAGCGCCAATAAGTTGGAAGTATGGCCTTAAAATGGCAAACAAATTAAAAATGGATAAATGTATGGTTATGCACATGGTAAGGAAGAATGTGTGCTGTGTACACATTAAATGGAATAACACTGGGTAAAACTACAACAGTTAAAGGTCCAGGAGCCTTAAATAACAATAAAGATAACTGCACTGCAGCGACTAATGCCAGGCGGGAGCTGCCAAAGCGAACATAATTAGCACTTTAAGTCATTGGTCAGACATCATATGGCATACAGTGTCCATTTTTGGGCACCAGTGCATTAGATGAACATAACTGAACTGTATAGTTTATTCAAAAGTGGGCAACTAGATTAAAAAATGGCATGAGGGCCTAGAGTATCCTGAAAGATTGTCAAAATTAGGCATTTTTAGTTTGGAAAAGGCACCTAAAGGTAATGAAAATAATTATGTATAAATATATTCAGGTTATGTATAAATGTATTCAGCGTTAATACAAAGTTCTGTTCTAATCTGTTCCAAGATCTCTTTTTACACAGGACTATATTCATAACATGGGGCACAGGGGGGGAACTATTTACTGTAAGAGCAATGAGACTATGGGACACTCTACTGGAGGAAGAAGTCATGAGAAATACCCTAAAGGACTTCAAAAGTGACCTGTCTATTTTCAGCCTTTCATACTATGATATTATGTTACTATAGTCTGATGTTACCTTAGCTGATGAGAAATAAAACAAGGTCATATGTATGATAGCAATACAGCTAAGACTAGATACCCATAATCCTAAGTCAATGCAGTGTGTATGTTTATCCATCCTAACCCCTGTCCCCTGTGCCACCCCTACTTACCAAGTTTAACATAAGAAAAAATTCACACTTTTTTGAAACAGCCCTCTCATTACCACATAAGGGTGTCTTTTGTGTTTTGGTGTGTACAGACTGCCAAGGTATGACCTGAGTTGGTGTCACATAACTTTATGAATACACAAATGGTAAATGCAGAAACACAGCATCACACTAAACTAAAATCAATATATGCAATAATTCTAATCTAAACAAAGGCTGTGAAATAAATGGAATAAGGAAGAGAGTTGAGCATTAGAGGATGCATTGTGGGATAGCAATATTGGACAAAAGGAAAGAGGATCAAAGATATCTGGAGTGCCAACATATAACCAAGTTACCCTTCCGTTAAAAAGAAAGAAAAACCCACAATGGTCACTGAAATCAACTGAGACACAAGTAATTGTACATTTTAGTTCTGAAAATAAAATAATAAAAAAAAAAAAACAGACATTGCTTTTGAATCGTAGTTCAACAGAAACAAATTAATAATACAATGAATAAACAAACTAATTGAACTGACCTGGACAAAAATGATAGTACCCATGAAAAATATTGAAAATAATTTGAGCATAGGTATAAATTAAACTAAGGTGTGTCCCATAATTAGCACCACAGGTGTAATCAGTCAGTTTGCCTATTGAAAGGGTGAAAAGTAGTCACAGGCCAATAGGGCCCAAGGGGTGGAGCCACTGATCACTAAGACTCACCAGGTCCCAGAATCTATGGTGTGCCCCAGTGAGCATATCACAGTATAGTGACAGACCAGAGAGTTCAAAAGAAAACATTGAGGTCAAATCTCAGGCCAGGTCAAGGGCTAGCAGTACCGAGTCACAACGCAAAGTCCAAGCAGAGGTCTAATGGCAGGCAGTGCAGATTCATGTCCAGAGTTAAAAACCAAAGAAGCAATCCAAAGGGAATTCCACGAGCAGAGTCCAGTTCCAAGCCAATGTCGATAACAAGTAAACAATCCAGAGGTTCAAGATGCAAGGTACATAGAGCTGGAGAAAGGAAGGTAGGAGCATCCAGGAAGGCAAACCAGCACTTCCTGGATGTCAGAGCCCTCCTTTTAAAGGGCCGAGGGTGGGAGTGTCTAGGAATCAGGACCAGCACTTCCTGAATGTCAAAGCCCTCCTCTTAAAGTGGATCCACAACCATTTCCTCAATAACAGGTGGGTGTGTGGGTCCGGCCGCATTGAGACAGGCTTGGGGACTTGGCTGCATTTCTGGTGCACAAACTGGTACTTGTGTGCCGAATATCTCTTGTGAATCCTTACAACTGTGCTGTTTGGTATTATTGTGTGTGCCATCATGAACATAAGCTGCAACCCAACTTTGGGATCACCGGAAAGGTCAATTTTATGGAAATCCCGATGGTTTTGCACAAATCGAAATCAGGGCTGTTTTTAGGGGGGGCAAGCAGGACGATTGGCCTGGGCCACTATTAGTGGAAAGGCCCCTCATGCCCCCATATTGGGCTCAGTCCTGGGGGGGTGGCACTGTCTGCTGCTATGGTAGAGACACAGCATGGCACATACCAGTATGGGACAGCAGCGGCACCATAGGATGGGTGAGGAGGGGGCAGAATTTTTTCCTTGCCCTATTTTGCCTATTGAGATTTTGTGATCGCTATTTTGAACTAGATGCCCCACAAAGAGGAGACCAACAGTCCTAGAGGGTGTAAATCTGCATTACGACAGCTAGTCAGAGGAGCAGTGAAATGATAGCAAAGTGCGGACAGTGGTCTTTGACTTATCACTGCAGACTCCCCTGCATAAATGGGAACTTTCACAGTCATCATATAAAAGAAAACACCCTGACCAGCCTTTTGATTAAGCCTGGCTTGCTTAGACCTTGCATGGCCAGCATTGAGTTAATTAGGCTATTTAAAAGAAAAAGTTCTAAAACGTCTGACTGAAGGATGAAACTGAGCACAAGATTAATAGTACGGCCATAGTAACATCAGAAGCAGAGGCAGGCCCAATTTATCTTAATTAGTACAGTCTGTAACTAATCACATGGGACCTCATTCACTTAAGGATGTCTCCCGTTCAGAGCCCGTGGCACATACCCATATTGAATACGGTGCCTAATGAGCACTTACAATAAGGTTGGAGATGTGACTGTTTGTAGGCGGCGGTGGAAGATCGTCATGCCAAAAGCTGAGGGATAATGGTTAATAAAATGACAGCTCCCCCCAACCTCTTCTTTTATTAATGAGTAGTACCTCATTATAGAGATAATGGGGACTCGGTTGGAGATGTTACAGAGAACGCATTAAAAAGCGATTAGCAACACACATAGGATTCAAGCGGCGTATTCTATGTTTCGAGCTCCTATACGGTTAACTGGAGGCGAGAGAGGAATGACAGATGTCTGGGGCTAAACAGAGGCTTGTATTCTGAGATGAAGGCTAAGAGGAGGTCACTTGGTAGAGGACACATTGTATCAGATGGCACTGCCAATGGCTGAATCATTTTGCTTTCCTTCCCTTGCAGGGATTAAGATCTGACTTGAAGAAAGTGATTTCTCCAGCTAGACAGCTGTCAAACGAGGTCAGCAAATAAAGGATTACAACAGAGGCGTAGCAGGGGAGGTATGATGGGTTTATGAAGGTAGATGGCAGAGGCTAATTCTAGATCAACATCTGCATGACAAGAAGAGATCAGGGAGCTGAGCTTAATGCAGAGCAACAGACTTAAAGGCACTGTAGCTGCCTGCAAACAACCTGTCTAGCTGAATCACTGAAGGGTGGAACTCTCCATGCGGATGAGTGGCGGCTCAGACGAAAACAGCTGTCAGATGAGATGTGTTAAATATTCCTCAAAGTTCACCATTCGCTAATCTTTCGCTTGCAAGGTTAATTCAGCAATCGTTAAAAAGTCTCTGGCCAAAACGGCAGAAAATGCAATTTCCCTTCCAGGGCTGTCAGCAGCCAGGTGCTTTCTTGATTTCAGTTACTCAAAGTGGACTTATCATCACAAAACACAGCGCTTTATATTAACCCCCACTTTTCTGGGCGCCGAAGATCATGAAAAAAACTGCTTCTGCAAGTCTGTCATTATATTAAACTGGGCCAACACTCTTAAAATAAACAGTGCTCATATGCATTCCTCCACAGGGCAATTCACATTGCTGCACATAAAAATTCATTTGTCTTCTGAGAACTACTGCTGTGGTAAATGTTACAACCAAAATGGCATCCCATGAAGCTGCAGGCCGCCTGCAAAGAGGAAGTGCTGCTGGGTTTCCTGCCTCTCTACATTGTGGGTTATGTCAGTTGAAGCCAGTGAGTGGTGCAGGAGCAAATGTAAGTGCTGACAATGATTCAGTAACATGCAAGCAGATGGGGCGAGATTTGGGGAGTTTGTTTTACCAACTGTGCTAGGCTGTTGGTCCAGTTCCCCCGCAGGGAGAATGAGAGGTTCCATTGTCCAGCACCAGGTAGACAGGGCAGCGTCCAGTGGCGTAACTAAATGGCACGAGGCCCTGGTGCAAACATTAAATGGGGCCCTTTCACTGCTCATCCAGTAAACTTTTTTCTGAATGTAATAAATAAGGTGGAGGAGCAACAATGAAGGGGCCCCCTGACCTTCTGCGCCTGGTGCGGTGGCATTGGCTTTATGCCCCTCTAACACACTGTTTCTTAACCTGTGGGATGTGTACCCCAAGGGGCATGCATCAATTTTCAGGGGGTCATCAATGGGGGGGGGGGGGGGGGCAACAGGTCTGCCATATTAGTTTAACAGTAAAGCATCATTCCTCCTTTTCTAAATGTGCTACGACTCCGAGTTCCATGACCTACTTATTATGGTTACATTTCTAATTGAAATCCTCTTTGGGGGTACTTGGGATACAAAGGCTGATGAACACTGCTCTAGGGGTTTCACCGGACCTGCATGGAGGAGCTGCGGGGAACAAAAGATATTTATAGACGTTATCTTGGTTTAGCCTAGACATTCCCTTTATCAGGTTTTCCCAAATCAGGTTTTTTTTGGGTTCCGAAGTTCGTGTCCCTATTGATTTCAGTGGGGACCGGGTTCAGGTTTGGGTCAACCAAACTTTTTCCTTGTATACTAACCTCAATCATATGGGCCATGCATGGGCCTTCAGTGGTATTGTCGCTCCGCACACACTTAGCCAGGTACATGTTTGCCTACCTGTGGAGCGGTGCAAATGGATGCTACGGGGAAAACTGCTAAGTATAGCATAGCCCTGCTTAGCTGCAACACCCCCATGGCATCCCCGTTATTTCTGCCCTGCACGGCACCACTGACAGACATTCACGTTGCCCTCTTGGACTCCAGGGCCAGGCAAATCTGGTTTTGGGAGAAAGAAAATGGCAAGTTACTCAGGGAAATTTGTAGTTAGTGTGGGGAAAACTTACAGGCTAATTTACTTCTAGCGCCAGGTATCGGCAGATGAACGTCTGTACAGAGGCACTAAGAGCGACCACTAGTATACGCTGTGATCGGCTATCGGGCGCTGTAGTAACCTGGCCGGTATTGAGTGAGATGTATGTTAGGCGTTCTAACACCAGTTGGAGGAAGCGAAAGGTAGTGCCAACTCATTGCGACTGACACCATATTCAACAATAAAACGCTCTGGATCTGGTCGTTATAGCATAGAGCGCCAGGCGCTGTGTGATTAAAGTCTGTTTTTGAACACATATCCACCAGTAACAAAGCAAAAACACATGGAATGACATTGTTGTAACATTGTGACATTAATACTTTAATGCCAGACCTGTAATGACAATTCTGCATAAAGATATAAAAAACCCCAAAAGTTTTCAAAAATGACTCTTTCTAGGCCAGGAGAGGTGACACAATTATTAGAGAGAAAAAAAAATATTAAAAACAAAAAACCCTGTTTAAACAGAAGAAAAGGAACGTCCATTGAAACGTATGGGAGAGCGACAGGTAGCGACAGGTATTACCTGGCGCTCTGGAAGCTCACCAGAATCGCCTTCATAAATGTGGTTTTGCGTACAGTGCCCGGCGTTCACCAGGCGCTGCCTGCCGCTATCCCTTGATGAATAAACCCCTTAGTAAAACCGCCCATTAGACCTGTCAGGGTGTAACGGACATATAACAAACCTCTGCTAGGAGGGTTCTGGAAAACTCTTCTGTGTGTGTGTGTGGGCGGAGCCAGCCATGAGAGAGAAGCTTGTGAGGTAATTCCAGCAGGTTATAAAAGGCACAGCACAGCTCTGAGGGAGCAGAGTCCGTGAGGTGGGTCAAAGGGAGCACTTCTGTGTCTGTATGTGTTTCTGAGCCACATAAATTATAGGGCCACAGTGAAGTTTTTGGTTGAAACTAACTCTCTCCTTATTTACCTCACTGCTGGACTGTGTGAGGGGTGTAAAGACTTATTTTTTTTGTGTGTTATTCACTGTGTGAAGCCTCCCGCGGAGCGCAAAGAAAGGGACTCAGCGCGGTTGGAGGACGCCCTTAATTATAATTTTATTTAGGAGAGTTTTGAGGCTGTGACCGTTGAAGAAAGAAATATCCAGAAAATATTTAAAGAAACAGCATCATTTTAGTCAGAAATAACAGGACATTTTCCACCAAGTTCGTTTGGTCTAAGGATAAGTGAACTTTTCTCAGTTCTCCTCACTATTTAAAGCATAGTTACAAATTTAGAGCATCATCTATCTGAAGTTTATTATATAGAGTTAATCTTACATTTAAAATAGATTGTGAATGTATTGATAGATTGTTTGAATTACACAGAGCATACAGTGTGTATTAAAGTTATCCAAATAGCCATATATGATAAAGTGACCTAGACACAAGTTTATCCTTTGTTTAACATATTCATCCTCCCCCCCCCCCCCCATATTCTTCAAGTAGAAATTATACTAGATTCTTCTACAGTCATTTATTGCCTTAAACCAGTGGCTATATACACCAACTATTGTTTTCAATGTATTCAACCGTTAAATTCTAAATTGGTTCTTATTCATCTGGTGTGGTGTGTTTTATTCCATTATTTAAACAACCACACCCTGCATATTTTTGGCTGTAGTCGGCAGGATACAAAACTCCGTGCCATGAAGTCCTCGGTAGATGCCGGTGAATCTAGTGAAACAATGTTTAGCCAAACTAGTGGGGTTGGGTCTCCCCTTCCCATTATTGTGCCTATGGGAACAGCGGGAGCCAATGTACCTAAATTTGATGGATATAATTTGGCAATAGGAGATTGGGCAGAAAGGCTACGCACTACTGCCAGATTATATCAAGTCCAACCTGCACACCAAGTTGACCTGGCATTACAATCACTGGAGGGAGACGCTCGCGAGGCTATTCTGGTGTTGCCTCAATCTCAGAGAACTAGTCTGGATATCATTATAAAAAGGCTAGAGTTACTGTATGGGGAGACAACTGAGACAGCAGAATGCAAAACTCGTTTTTATGGTCGCAAACAGTTGGATGGAGAGTCAATTCAGAAATTTGCTGTGACATTACAAAAACTTTGGAAAAAAATTTCCAAAAGTGAGGGGAGTGAGGATGATCAGACCCCTGCAATTGACCAAATAATAAGGGATCAATTTATTAATGGAATAAGAAACCCTGCTCTGAAAAGGTCCTTAAGAGATATGGTCAGGGCTGATGAGGATGTAGAATTTGATCGCATATTAGTGGAAGCATTAGATCGAAATCGAGATGAGGGAAATATGAATCTCTATTGGACTCAACCAATACAAACCAAAGAAAAGGGGGAGGACTACAGGGAAGCAAAAAGGGAAGAAACAAAAGTTTTGACAGATGCTATAAAGAGTTTAGGGGAAAGCCTAACTACTGTTTTAAAAAAAGAATTAGCCCCATTAAAAGAGGCCGTTATGAGTAAAGGGGCGGGAGGACGGGGATATCGAAGAGCAGAATATGACTCTCATGGACCTGACCAACGTCGATGTTGGAGGTGTGGTCAACCTGGACATCTAGCAAGACAATGTTCAGGAGGTTCTGTTTCCGGGTCATCTGGGTCTGGTATTCTTCACCCTCGACCTTTAAACTAGAGCATCCTACAGCTGAGGGGCAAGCTGTAGGAGGCAATGATACTAAGTCCCCTGAGTTATTTCCAGCGGTAGTGGGCAATTGCCCAGTGATAAAAGCAAAAATCAATGGACAGATGATACGTTGTTTAATTGATACTGGTTCGGAGGTGTCATTAATTAATAACGAAACCTATCTTCAGATCGCTGCCAACCTGGATAAATTAGATGAGATTGACATTAAGCTAAAGGCTGCTAATGACCAACCTTTACCCATACTGGGGGTGACTTGGGTGGACATTGAACTTTTTGATAAAATTATTGGTCAAAAAGGGTTGATCGTCACACAAAACACTGCATTGCCATCTACTCCAGTAATATTGGGAATGAATGTTCTTCGGGAACTGGATGGTCTAATGTTTAATGAATTTGGACCAGCATATTGGTCCCAAATCTCTGAAAAACGAAATGATCAAAAATGGTTGCTCAAGTTGAAAAGAGTATGTAGCATACATTGCACCTTGCGTAAAAACAGAGGGAGGGTGGGAGTCATACGCACACCATCTAAGAAAAAAATAGTCCTCCCCCCTAGAAAAGAGGTAATCATACCCTTGAGGGTGGGGGGTCATTGTAGAGTCCAAGGTATCCCTTTGCTAGTGGAACCAATCAGAGAATTTGGAGTGAATGGGGAATGGTTGGTAGGACGTACTCTCTCCCATGTCACACAAGGGGTGGTTTCTGTCAGACTTATCAATCTAGGACAGATACCTATAACATTGCCCCGCCATTTCTTGATAGCTGAAGTACATGCAATAGAGTCCACTGTTAATTCTGTCCTAGAGAAACCGCATCAGAAAAAACATGCTGAAATCTCCATTACCGCACAGCTTGAGGAGTTATGGACACAGCTGGGGTTGGGTGATTCATGTTTGACTCCTGAGCAATTAGAAGAACTTCGAGAAGTGCTGCGACGCAATATAACAGCTTTTGCCCTAACAGAAGATGATGTGGGACATACTTCAGCTATTGAACATCATATAGTCACAACTGAGGACAAACCAAGTCGTGAACGCTATAGAAATATTCCCCCAGCACTTTATCAAGAAGTAAAGGACATATTGGATAAAATGATAGAAGGAGGAGTGGTGAGACCAAGTCAGAGTCCTTGGGCTTCTCCCATCGTACTGGTCCGAAAGAAAAATGGACAACTCCGGTTCTGTGTAGATTATAGAAAATTAAACGCTTTGACATTAAAAGATGCGTATCCCTTGCCACGAGTAGAGGAATCATTGGCGGCATTAAGAAAAGCTACCTTATATACTACCCTGGATTTAGCCTGCGGATATTGGCAAGTGCCTATTAGAGAGCAAGATAAACCAAAGACAGCGTTCATTACACCCATGGGACTGAATGAGTTTATCCGGATGCCATTCGGACTGTCAAATGCCCCCAGTACTTTCCAAAGACTCATGGAACGATGTCTGGGAGATTTAAACTTTCAAACCGTTCTCATCTACCTGGATGATGTGATCATTTTTTCTAGAAATTTCCAGGAACATTTAGAACATATTGAACAAGTATTACAAAGAATTATTGCATTTGGACTCAAACTGCAACCCAGCAAATGCAAATTCGCTCAACAACAAATCAAATATCTCGGGCATATAGTTGCAGAATCGGGAATAGCACCCGACCCAGAAAAAATGGAGGCTGTGAAAAATTGGCCTCGGCCAAATACTGTGAAGGAAGTAAGAGGTTTCCTGGGACTAGTTGGCTACTACAGGCGGTATATCAAAGGATTTGCTCAAAGTGCAGAACCTCTCCATCGACTACTTAGAGGTAAACCGCAAGGTAAAAACAAATGTGTGGCCGGAAACATCCAATCTGTATGGAAAGAGGAACAGGAAAAAAGTTTCAATGAACTAAAGCAAAAACTTTTAGAGGCTCCAGTCTTGGGGTACGCTGATTACAGTAAGCCATTTATATTACAAACTGATGGCAGTCTACAGGGATTAGGTGCAATTCTGGCACAGAAGCAAGAAGGAAGAGAGAGAGTCATTGCGTATGCCAGTCGCTCTCTCAGACCGACTGAAAGGAATCCTAGTAACTACAGTTCATTTCGTCTCGAACTCCTAGCAATTGTATGGGCGGTAACTGAAAAATTTCGTGAATATCTAACCGGGGGTCGAGTGGATATCATTACTGATAACAACCCTTTACTATACCTCAATACTGCTAAGCTGGGAGCCCTTGAACAGAGGTGGGTAGCTCGATTGGCCTCATTTGATTATCATATTCACTATAGGCCAGGACATAATCATACCAATGCTGACGCCCTATCTCGCTCCCCCTTGGGGAAACTGGACACTGATTCCGATCAGATGTTAGAAGAAGTGGAAATTCCTCCCTTACGAGTTCGCCCATTGGAAATCAGAGAAAAAGAGATTGAGGAGGTTCAGATAAATGCTACAACTGCAGAAATATGCGACAAAGGGGAATGGCAGAAATGGCAGTCTGAAGACTCAGATTTGTTGAAAATTTTGACTCACCTTCAAATTGGTGATAAACCCTCTTACCGGGAGAGAAAACGGTTGACTGATAGAGGAAGAGCCATTTGTCGACAATGGGACAAATTGTTCATCAAGGATGGAGTTCTGTATCGCCGTGCATGGGAAAATGGAGAAGAGCGATGTGTTTGGCAGTTTGTAGTGCCAATTGAAATGGTGGAAGGTATTAGTTCAATTCTACACCAAATGGGTGGTCACTTCCAAGGCGATAAATTGGAGGCTCTGGGAAGAAGGTACTTTTATTTCCCACGGATGAGGGAGCACCTAGAGCAAGCATGTAAAAGTTGTAAAGAATGCAATATCCATAAAGGCCAAGAACAACACACCCAACCTATGACTATAGTGGCTAATGAGCCTTTTGACCTGTTGACCGTGGACTTTATCAAGATTGCCGAATCCTCTTCTGGACATCAATTTGCTATGGTCTGTGTAGACCATTTTACAAAATTTGCGATCGTGATACCCACTCATGATCAAACAGCCCATACCACGGCTTGTCTACTATGGAAAAATGTATTCAGACCTTATGGCTGCCCACGTAGACTACTTTCTGATCAAGGCGCTAATTTCGAAGCACAAATAATTAAGGAACTGTGCCAGCTTCATGGAATTCGTAAAGTACATACTAGTCCCTACCATCCTCAGGGAAATGGGGTTTGTGAAAGATTTAATCGAACCCTGTTGGAATTAATCAGAACCCTGGGAAGTGAAAAGCTTGAACAATGGCCTGAACATATCGATGATGTGGTTTGGATTTATAACCATATGTTACACTCATCCACAGGATTTACACCGTACTACTTAATGTTTGGGCGACCAGGAAGATTACCCCTGGACTTCGTGTTGGGGACCCAAGAAGTGGTTGAACCTAGAGCTACTGATCAATGGGTGAAGGAACATAGGCGGCGCTTATTACGAAGTAAAGAAATGGTCCATCAACGGTTACAAACCGAGGAAAATCCTACCCAGAAGTGCCCATTACTGCAAACTGGAGACAGAGTGTTAGTCCGTCGGACCTTTGCACGAAGAAAAAATAAACTAGTTGCAAAATGGGAAACTGATCCTTATGTTGTAATAAAGCAGCCTTTTCCTAATTTGCCTGTGTATGACGTGAAACGAGAGGATGGGAAGGGATCAGAACGGCGGTTACACCGGAACTTGCTTAGACCATGTGGATTTATAATGACTTCAGAAGAAGAGCTGGTAAAGACGTCTGAGGATAGTCCCACCAACAAAAACAATTGGCCAGAGGAGGATGACTGGTGGGTCACCCAACCCCAACTTCCTGCAGGGTCAAACAAGGAAAAAGAGAGACCCATGGAAACAGAACTAAATTTAACAGAGGAACAGGTAGCAGAAATAGAATTGGGAGTGGAGCCCTCATCCCTCATAGGAGACCCCCAAGGACATTTTCCCCAACAGACTGAGGACGAAAGGGGGGAAGCGAGGGATTCTGAAATAGAAGCTAGATATCCAAAAAGAGATACTAGAGGGCAGCTTCCACAATACTTGGAAAATTATCAATTATAGGCAGAGGACTGCTAATAAAAAAAAAGGGGGAAATGTGTAACGGACATATAACAAACCTCTGCTAGGAGGGTTCTGGAAAACTCTTCTGTGTGTGTGTGTGGGCGGAGCCAGCCATGAGAGAGAAGCTTGTGAGGTAATTCCAGCAGGTTATAAAAGGCACAGCACAGCTCTGAGGGAGCAGAGTCCGTGAGGTGGGTCAAAGGGAGCACTTCTGTGTCTGTATGTGTTTCTGAGCCCACATAAATTATAGGGCCACAGTGAAGTTTTTGGTTGAAACTAACTCTCTCCTTATTTACCTCACTGCTGGACTGTGTGAGGGGTGTAAAGACTTATTTTTTTTGTGTGTTATTCACTGTGTGAAGCCTCCCGCGGAGCGCAAAGAAAGGGACTCAGCGCGGTTGGAGGACGCCCTTAATTATAATTTTATTTAGGAGAGTTTTGAGGCTGTGACCGTTGAAGAAAGAAATATCCAGAAAATATTTAAAGAAACAGCATCATTTTAGTCAGAAATAACAGGACATTTTCCACCAAGTTCGTTTGGTCTAAGGATAAGTGAACTTTTCTCAGTTCTCCTCACTATTTAAAGCATAGTTACAAATTTAGAGCATCATCTATCTGAAGTTTATTATATAGAGTTAATCTTACATTTAAAATAGATTGTGAATGTATTGATAGATTGTTTGAATTACACAGAGCATACAGTGTGTATTAAAGTTATCCAAATAGCCATATATGATAAAGTGACCTAGACACAAGTTTATCCTTTGTTTAACATATTCATCCTCCCCCCCCCCCCATATTCTTCAAGTAGAAATTATACTAGATTCTTCTACAGTCATTTATTGCCTTAAACCAGTGGCTATATACACCAACTATTGTTTTCAATGTATTCAACCGTTAAATTCTAAATTGGTTCTTATTCATCTGGTGTGGTGTGTTTTATTCCATTATTTAAACAACCACACCCTGCAAGGGTATTAATATAAAGCAAATGTTGTCCCTCTTTAATTTTGCTTGCACTCTATTACATAGTCCATTACGGAATGTGGAAATAACTGCTTAAACTTTGCCTGGTAATAATGGATTGAAGAAGGTTGCACTATACCAAATAATTATAGTTCGGGGGGAAAGCTCTGCCATGACTTGATGGCTTTAAATTGGGGTTCTGTTGCACCTCTGTGCTATAGGTATATAAGTGCAAAAGATTAAAGCAACGTGGCTCTACTAATGAAACCATTACTATTCATTATTGCTACATCTATTATATAAAAAATCCCATCTTACTGCATTTTTCAGAAGAGAAAAGACACATGGCCATTTGCCTGTTAGCTAAAGGAAGACCTTCTCTCCAGCTGATTTCAGCCTGTGCGGGCTGAACGCAGCAGAATAGAGACTAGAAAACACATCTCACATTCATAGCAGCACAGACGCAGTTGTCATTGTGACATGGCCTCTGTATATTTATGTAACCTTGGTTACAGAATATATGAGGAATTCAAACATGTCTCCTGGAATGTACGTACATTGATATTATATCTACTCTTTATACTCATTTAGACATATATGACTTTTATAGAATGTCACCTGCCTTTCTTCTTAGATAAAGAGGTTATATACATTTGTGCAGATCTTAGGTTTACATTGAGATATTTGGTATTTAAAGGTAATGTTAGTAATTACAAGTTCAGAAATCACAACTTCTTGCAAGGTATGTGACACTTACCCAGACTCAAACTCAGTTTATTTTACCGAGTATATGTAACGCGCACTCACTAGACCAATGGTGGTATTTGAGATGTTGGGGAGATTCTCTGCACATTGGGCACCTGGAGATTGTCTAAGGTATTCACTGCAGCCCCACACTGTTGTCATGCATCAAACAAGAGCAGTTCTTTATTCTCTTCCAAAAGCAGGTTACAGGTTGAGAAATTACAATGGATTCACGTGACAGCTTACACCTCATAGAAGAAATCTCTTCCCACCTCTTCTTAGCTTAGAGCAGAAGACCACTGGACTTACCTCTCCCATGTCCTTATCTCAGCCCAAATACCTTGAGGCATGCCACAGTTCCTGGCTAAGCTCAGACATCTTGCTGTCACAGCTCCCTTATTACAGTTACTTTATTCTCCAAAAAATCACTGTAGGGTCGTTCTTTATATATCTACTGACTTCACCCAGTAACAGCCCTGTCTGATCACGTGTTACACATGTCCAGTACACATGCAGCATGTTTAGGGGTCAGACTCATCCTACTGTAAACCTCTTTTTTGCCTAATTTAAAGTGTTACTCTATACTATTATTCTATTACTGCTAATTTATTATCCTATATTGTGACCTATCTGTAAACTGCCTTTGAAACCCAAAGTCTTATTAAACAAAATCTGAACCTTCTTAGCTCTATCAGTTGCTAAATGTCACTACCTTACAAGCCCCAAATAGTTTTCTTATCAGACAAATAAACTTACTAACATATATACTGTGTTGGACTGGCCAACCAGATGAGCGGAGGATTCTCTTGTAGGGGCCTCAGACATGGACCCAAGACCACTAACAGGGCAGTACAAGGGTTTCAAGACTCTCACAGTGTCAGATCTCCCAGCCTCAAGAAGGGTAAATGGGAAAAGAAGCTCGCTGGCTTCGCTGTCTCTGCTGCTTTCACTAATGCACTTAATTTTCCAGCGCCCATCCTCCACTTGGCCCATCACCACAAGCCCCCAATTAGAAAGCAGGCAAACCAAGTATGGTGATAAAAGCTGCCATGGCAAGGAAGACAGAACACGTCTCTGCCTACACAACTCTGCAATGTACCCATGCATGATGCTGACAAAGCTGACACTATGTACCCTCCAGACTTAACCAGAAGGGGTTCTGAGAGCCACATGTGGCTGTCATGCTACAGGCTGGGAACCTCTGGTGTAATGCCTACCTTTCTCAGAACTTGATGGATTTATCAGTATGTTTTACCATGAGATTGTGTACACTTCCGCAGGGAGAAAATCCCATCTTCCATTGCAGGGTACTCCATGGATACCAGCCTCCCTGACCTGCTGTTGCAGCTGCCCATCAGGAGACCGGGGTGAAAGACACTGGAGGCCACAACAAAAGACAAAAGGAGAAGGGGAGACGCAGCAAGGTGGCTCAGTGATAAGCAGCTGTGACTGCAAACCAGTGATGCCCCTACTCCCCTTTGGAATACACGTCTGCTAAATAAAGGGGCCATCAATTTTAGACCCTTTAAACGTCAAGCACCTGAAATGTATGTAGCTGCTTCTCTGTTTGTTAACCTGCACTGCCCATAGACTTTGCTGCAACTGCCGAGGCAAGCTGCTTTTTCCAAAACCCAAATGCAATGCAGTAGGAAGCAAAGATAGCAATTGGTCCATTTAAAATAATGAACAGTACTTTCTCTGTGTTGTAAATGTGGATAGATCTGTATAAATATATAATTATTTTTGTGCAATCGGATTTTGATTGGAGGGGATCTCTTTATTACCATCAATTCTTTCATCATCGATATAAAATCCGGGGTGTACAGAATCTGCTGATTCCAGAAAGCTTGAATCCAAAAACCAAGTTGCAGTGAGCAAGTCTCGCAATAAATGTTGTTGCCCATAACAATCAGTTTGTTTCTTTTTTTTGTTTCGTTTTGTTGCTTATACTTAAAATGTGTGATCCAACTGTGAATTTCAGAAATCAGTTCAATGTTACAAACAATAAGTCTTTGAGGTGCCCTGAAATGTTACATAACAGAAGGGTATTCAGCAGTAGTGCAAGCTTCAATTTTATTTGTAAAACTCCATGGTATAAAAATAAACCACAGTACTATCAGTTCTAAAAGGGAGAAAAAAAATACCATTTTGTGAGTACTCACCTGTAAAATGGGTATTACGAGTTTGTCACACACCCCGCTTCCAACATTCATGACACTTGGGATACCGGCCTGTAGAGGGCGATCTTGCAGAGATGACATGAGAAAAAGGAGCCCCTCCTGGTCCATAAATACCCGGGACCTCCCACTATTCCTCAGTCTTTTAAAAAAGCAGAGAAGAACTAGGAAGATCAAATTATATAGTGAAAAAATAATAAACACCATATAAAGGATCCCAGAACAAAAAACGGCGGGGCAAGCGGGGTGTGTGACATACTTGTAGTACCCATTTTACAGTTGAGTACTCACAAAATTGTATTATTCCTAGTATGTCACACATCCCGCTTCCAACATTCATGACACTTGGGACATCCAATAGCAGTGTCTATAATGGGCAGGGATCCCACAAGGAAAATAAGGCATAACTTAAATTATTGCAGCTTGCAGAACCTTGCAACCAAAAGCAGCAACCGCTGAGGCCCGCACATCAACCGTGTAAAACATAGAAAAAGTGTGAACCGAAAACCAAGTAGCAGCCTTGCAAACTTGTTCAACAGAAGCCTGGTGCTGAAAAGCCCAGGACGCACCAACAACACAAGTAGAATGAGTAGTAACACGATAAGGGGGGACCTTCCCCTTAGCAGAATAGGCCCCAACAATGGCCTGACGGGTGCCAAACCTTTTCTAGGCCTAGAAGGCACAACACAACGAACAACATCCAAAGAATGTAAAACCCTTTCCTTGTTATTATTAGGATTAGGGCACAATGAAGGAAGAACTATATCCTGATTTAAGTGGAAGGCAGACACCACTTTAGGAAGAAAATCTGGTTTAAAACGGAAAACCACCTTATCCTGATGCCTCTCATAGTAAGGAGCCTGTATTGACAGGGCCGCCAATTCAGAAACCCGACGACAGAGGTAATAGCAACCAAAAAGGCAACTTTCTGAGTGAGAATATGAAGAGGAACCTCCTGTAAAGGTTCAAAAGGAGCCGCCTGCATAGCAGAGAGCACCAGACTAAGATCCCAAACTGGAAGTAGGAGCTTTCTAGGAGGTCGCACATGCGTGACCCCCTGGTAAAAAATCTTAACCAAAGGGTGAAGAGCAAATGACCTTTGAAATAAAATAGCCAAAGCAGAAACCTGCCCTTTCAAAGTACTAATCTGGAAGCCCAAATCCAGATCCCGTTGCAGAAACTCCAAAATCCTAGGGATAGAAAATACCCTGCAAGGCAGGGACCTAGACTCACACCAGTCAATATAGGACCTCCAAGTCCTGTAATAAACCACAGAGAAAGACTTCTTTCTAGCTCTAACAAGAGTCAGAATGACAGCATCAGAAAGGCCTTCCTCCTTTAAGATAGAGATTTCAGCAGCCACGCCGTCAAAGCCAGCGTTGGTAAATTGGGGTAACAAAGTTGACCCCGAGTTTAAGAGATCTGGAAGAAGAGGCAGAGGCAACAGATCCTCTGCCATCCTTGTGACCTCTGTGAACCACAGGCGTCTTGGCCACTTTGGAGCCACCAGAATTGCTGGTGCCCCTTCCAGAACCAACTTGCGCACCACCTTGCTTATCATGGAGAAAGGGGGAAAAGGATACAGGAACCCCAGATCCTTTCCAGGCAAGAGACATGGCATCCACTGCCACTGCCAGAGGATCCTGGGATAGAGACACAAAGGCTGGAAGCTTGTGGTTGTGGCGAGATGCAAACAGGTCCAACCGCGGTGTCCCCCACTTGGGACAAAGGAACTGAAAGACCTCGGGGTTGAGAGACCATTCTTCCTGGCGAGCTCATGCTCTGCTCAGGGAGTCCCTCCCTGGTGATTGATGTATGCAACTGCTGTTCGGTTGTCTGACCGAATCTGAACCGGCAAACCCCGCAAGAGATGAGTCAGTCGGAGCAGCACAAGATGAATGGTTCAAGTTCAAATAAATTGATTGGGGAATGAGCCTCCAGAGGCCCCCACAACCCCTGAAACCGGTGTCTCCTCCAGATGCCCCCTCCAGCCTGTAAGGCTGGCATCTATGGTGACCAACTCCTAACAAGGGGTCAGAAATGATTTGCCGTCCCTGAGATTGCTCGAAATCAGCCACCACTGGAGGGACTGCAGGACGAGGGGAGACAACAGACAAGTCCGATTCAAAGACAACGGGCGCTTGTCCCACTTCGCCAGGAGAAAGAGCTGAAGCGTCCTCATGTGGAACTGAGCAAAAGGACCGCTTCGAGCGTGGCCACCATCAACCCCACTAATCTCATCCCCAAGCGGATAGGCTGATGAGGATTGGACAGAAACAGATGAATTAAATCCTGAATCAGAACAATCTTGGACTGAGGAAGAAATACCCTGGCCTAAAGGGTATCCAGAATCAAGCCCAGAAAGGGAATCTCCCTTACTGGACAAAGAGAGGATTTGGCATGGTTTATCACCCAACCAAACCTCTCTAGTGTAGTCACCACTGTTCTGGTGTTCAGTTCCATCTGATTGAAAGATGACGCTGTGATGAGCAAGTCCTCAAGCAATGGCACGATGCGAATGCCCTGGACCATGAGAATAGCCATTACGCCTGCCAGGACCCTGGTAAACACTCTTGGGCATGGAGTGAGACCGAACGGAAGAGCCGCAAACTGAAAATGGTGGTCTTCTACTGTGAATCTGAGAAACCTTTGGTGAGCGGCAAAAATAGGAATGTGCAGATAAGCATCCTTGATGTCTATGGACGTCATAAAGTCCCCCTGGTGGAGAGCGTCGATCGTTGAACGCAACGACTCCATGCGGAACCTTCGGAAACGTATAAACTGATTGAGTCGTCTCAGATCTAGAATAGGCCGAACAGAGCCGTCCTTTTTTGGGAACAGTAAATAGGTTGGAGTAAAACCCCAGACCTCTTTCCGCTGGAGGAACCTGGCGGATAACATCCATGTTTAAAAAGTTTGCCACAGCTGCTCGGAGCCCCTGTGCGATCACCGGATCTGCGGGCATCCGAGACCTGAAAAATTTGGGAGGAGGCTGAACCTCGAATTCCAGCTTGTAACCGGAGGACACAACTTCCAGAATCCATCTGTCTGATACCTCTTTACCCAAGCCTGGAAAAAAGAATCGCAGCCGCCCCCCCACCCGTACGGGTGAGGGCGCCTCCTCATTGCTGGGCAGGCTTGGAAGTGGACTTGGGCTTAGATCCCCAACTCTGACCTGGACGGCCAAGTCCTCTTCCTCTGTTCCATGCAGTCCCCCTTGGAGCTGAAAAGGGCCGATCCTCTGCCCGTTCTGGAACCACGAAAGGAAGGGTTAAAAGGAAGCCGACCACCGTGTCAGCCGCCCACTGGCGTAGCCAAATAGACCGCCGAATCGCAAGAAGCAAGGCAGAAGTTCTGCTACACAAGACCATGGAGTCATCTAAAGCAGAAAGTACAAAAGACACAAATAAATGACATCGCTTGAGAGCGGAAAACTCATCAGAGGCTGGATCAAGCCCTGAGGTATTCAATAGGTCTCTAATAACAGACCTAATAGCGACTGCCATAAGTGCCGAGGCACCCACAGGCCACAAGGCCGAGCCAAAGCTAGCAAACGCATGGCAAGCCATTTGTTCAATACGTTTGTCCTCCCCATCCTTTAAGGGAAGTAGATTCCGGAGAATGCAAAACAGAGGAATTGGACAAACAGAGCACAGGTGAATCCACCACAGGGGGGATGACCAACGCTTACAGTGTCTGCAGGAAAGGGATATATATATATTTTTTTTTTATATCCCAGCCCAAAGGAATGCCAGGAAGCCGCGCAGGCTTTTCCCATTCCTTAAGAAGGAAAATGTTTCTGATTAGGAAATTCAAAACGAGGCTTGGAGGCTCCAAAGAACTCCCCTTTCTGAGGAGGGACTGCTTCTGGAAAATTGATAGCCAAGACCTCATATAATTGAGCAAGAGCTTTAGGGGTGTCAAAATTCTCCCCTTCACCTTGTTCAGCGTCAATACCCACAATTGCTGAACACCTGAAACATCCGATCCTTCAAAGAATTCTCCTTCTTCAAACGGAGAACAATCAAAAATGCTCGCTACAATCAAGCTCATTTGCCTCAACGGCCAGACCTAAATGTTTTTTAGCTGAGGCCCTCTTGGCCACAGAGCTAGACATTTATTTTTTCAATGTGAGCCAATCAGGCACATACATCAGAAAGCGACTCTCTACCCATGACAATATCACTGGGGGTATGAACAAGACAAGGCGGTGTGGGGGAAGAGGCAGGAGACACCTACCCTGAGGCTTGGGCCCCTTACTGCTGCATTATAACCAATTGAACACAAGATACACAAAAAAAAATGCGTTATCCCCAACAAGGGATGCCCCACATCGCAAACACTGCCGAGTCTGTCCCGCAGGTACTGAAAAGCCAGTATCCTAAGATGCCTCCATTATTAAAATACTTAATTTTTTTAAAGTCACCAAGTATATGGGATTTTTACAGCCGAAGCTACCCGGGATGCCCCTTAATAGGCATCCCGGGTAATCCTAGGTGGGAGGATTTTAAACAAGGACCAGGAGAAACCCCTATTAAGAGAGTTTCCCCCTGGAAGATAGAGAAAACACAATGAGCCTTATGCATATGCAAGAAAGAAATGACAGTAAATAAAAAAGATTTCCCTTTAGTATAACTAAAGGGGACTCACAGTGACCACAACGGCCCAGCGACAGCCCTGCGACCAATCGATATAACAAAAGCCCAGCAGCGGCACCAACGCAGCAGCCAGGACCAGTGGAGGCCAGCACCAGAACAGAAACCATCAAACCACATGTCAAACAGGAAGAGGAAGCAGAAATGCGACGCCGAAGCCCCGCCTACCACCTAGCACTGCTCAGAGAGCAGAGGGCAGGTCAGCCAAAGACAATAGCATGACATCATAGAACGGGGCCAAACAAAAAAAAGAGTGAGAAATTTAAAAAACCCAAAACAGGTATGTCACTTTCTAATCCTTTCCTTTTTTTTTTTTTTTTTTTTAAAACAAATGCATAGGCCAAAAGATACTCCCTAAATAAAGATCCCCCCCCCCCTTTTCACCCCAGTAGGGTCCAGGAGGGCCAAAAGGGGAGAAAACAATAAGCACCCAATAGGCACAAGGAGATTTAAAGGGACGGGCATCCCATGCCGGCGGATTCCGCTTACCCCTTATTTGAGGTCTCACGGAGGGAGCAAGCTCCCATATACACCCAAGGGTGTATATACCTTTGCCCGAGCCCATCAGCCAAGGCTGGGAGGCATAACATACATATCACAATACAAAAATGTGGCTTCAGGCAGAAATAGAAAAAGGCTACCGGCTACCTGCAGGAAGGTAGTCATCTTCTGAATGCTTTGCCGACTGCAGAGACGAAAAGACTGAGGAATAGTGGGAGGTCCCGGGTATTTATGGACCAGGAGGGGCTCCTTTTTCTCATGTCATCTCTGCAAGATCGCCCTCTACAGGCCGGTATCCCAGTGTCATGAATGTTGGAAGCGGGGTGTGTGACATACTAGGAATAAATAGGAATCCATTACCGCTGCTGACTAACCTGGTCAATTTAAATGCTAGACAATGTTTCAAACCTTAGAAAAGCCATAAACACTAGCGACGGAAGGGAAAAAAATGTAATTTTCCGCCTAGGTGCCCTGTGCTGCCGTACTCCCCGGAAAGGAAAAAATTATTGTCTTATGTCATAGGCAAACCGCTATTAGAGCTCATTAGCAAAACAGTCGGTCCTGGATTTTATTAGTGTTTATCAACACGCGGCATAGCCAAAGCAGGGCCGCTGAAGCAAGCACTGACAAATATTATGAACCGCTGTGAAGATTTACATAGCGGGAGAAAGGAAACCGGTTCCCCATAAAAAAAGAAATTGCACAGATCCGGCCTCCTTACAATAGATGGCAATAATGAAATGCAGCAGGCGTGACAGTGGCAATGAATTTCGTTTAAAGTGTGTTTGTGGGGGCATGGATGCTGGAGACACGGGTCATTTCCGACTAATTTAAGGTTGTTTTTGCCTTTCATTTTCAACTCCAGAAAATAAAAGAGTAAGGAAAATATATTTATACATATATAACAAATGCAATAAAATCTCTGAGATGTCCAAGAGGATTTCACATAAAGTTGTAACACGAACAAAAAAACAGCCCATTATTTGGTAACAAAGTGCAAAAAAGAATGATGTAGAATACAGGAACCAATCAGATAGAGCCGCATAATGATTGGTTGGCCCTGGATAGTCCTTGCTCGGTGTCAAAAAACTGATTCATGAACCCCCTTAGTGCAGCATTTTGCTGGCTTATTTTCATCACTAAAGGACAAAGCACGTTAGAAAGGGCAGTTAATTGAATTTTTTCGTCTGTGACTCCATTGAAGAGGCCGGAGGCCTGTTAGAGCAGACCAATATCCTTTGCGGGCACATTTGTTCCATGTAGGTTGTTGGTGTGCTGTGATCCCAACCCTCCACCCAACAAGGAGCCAATTATTCTCCATGGGTCTTCAGTCGGGACTGAACAATGGTGAACATCAATATGAAAGTTAAAAGGTGCCATAGGCAATTATCTAAAACCCACATTGCCTTTTGTGGATACATCATAGGGGCAGTTATTTACTAACTTGTGGCAGTATCCCTAACAACTGAAAAAAATAGAGGGGATAAGTATATGCAGCCCAATCTCTATCTCATTCCCAGTGTACAGTATGGCGTGCAAATCGGGATACTTCATGCTGCAAAGTCCAGTCAGTTTTGATCCAACCTTTTCTTTAATAAGGTAAGTAAAAAAATAAAAAGTTGCAGTATTATGTGATGAGGTGGGGAGCTGGCTACATTCAGTCAGTGACATAATTCTGGTCCCAATGACACCCTTGATTTTTCAGTTAACAGGAGCTTTGTGTATGGTCAACACAAACACCCAATGGCAGCACAGATATACCCACACACTCTGTAAAACAAAGATTTGGCTGTGAGTTTAGGCTTTCATTGAATAGTAACATTGCCCTCCATCATCCCTCTACCAAAGAACAGGTACTACCTTAAAGTGGACCAATCACCCCCTGTGGCTGCCCTGGAATCCAAGATTCTAAGACATGCTGCTAGCCTGCCCCGCTGTTTGAACCCCCCCGTAGTGCTGGTAATCTTACCTGGTCCTGGCATTCCAAAGACATCATCCATGGCTTCTCTGCAAATGTGCACGCTCACCACACCCAGCCATTCAGATAGGCCAGGCATGAGGGAGCATGCACTCCACAGGGGAGCCGGAGATGCGGGCATATCAACGGCTTTATGCCGTGCATTAGTATGTGCCACATAAATCGCTGGATGAGCACCCGTGCATACATCGTGGGAATGTGGAAAGGTAAGGGAAAGCAAGCAATCTAGGGGTTTCACACAGGGGGGCATCCTAAATGGTGATGCCCCCGGGGCAAGAACCAATTACCAGGATTGTCAAAATCCTGGTGATTGATCCACTTTAACAACACAGGTGATACAAAAGTTGCAATCTTCAGTGGGGCAGTTTGTCACATGACCAGACCGGTGGCCAGTGTTTAACAGCAGTCACTAAAATTCCTGAGGAGGTCATCAGTGTACCTTGGCTGCCAGCTGTATTAACATCTACTGAAGGCACTGCAACATAAGCCCCTTTTCCAGACTCAGGAGGAAGCGAAGTGGGCCGTTTTTTTATGCCAGCCCAGATTTCAGCCTACAGCAGGGATGCACAACATGCACTGCTACCAGTTGCAGCCCTGGCACCTCCGCTTACTTCTTCCCACCTCAGACCAGTTCTACTCACGTCACCTCTTCCCATCTCACCTTTGCCCACTTCTGTACCAACATCTGCTCATTTCTGCATTTCCATACTGTAAAACAGGGGTGTCAAATACATTTGTCACCAGGACCGGTTAATAAAAAAAAACAAAATGGAAGCCTGACTATTCAGATGTACGGTTACAAATGCAGAAATATTTTGGCCAGGACAGATGCAGACAGACGCCAAAAGAACAGATCCAGACGCTGAATTATTTTGCTCAAGACAGGTGCAGACCCAGAGCGGTTTTGTTTTGGAGAGATGCGGGTGCATAATTTTCCCCAGGACAGGTGCAGATGCTACGGTAAATTATTTTGCCCAGGGCAGCCATATAATATTTATTCGGCACCCACCTGACAATAGCTAGCAAAACCTCTGCAGCAGCTGTTGCACCCTCCACTGTGGCAATAAGTTTAATGGGTTTTGCGAATCTCGCTTGTGTGGGCGAAAGCTGGTTGCACATACCTCCCAACTGTCCCTCATTTAGAGGGACTGTCACTCTTTGGAGTCAATGTCCCCTGTCCCTCGTTGAGGTGTAACATGCAGATCTGCATCAATAAATGATTAATTTGCCTATCCAAAGTGTTTTTATTGTTGTAACTGTTACACCCCATCTCCCGTCCATTCCTCAATCAAGCATCAGCTTAATTTAACAAATGTCTCTCTTTCACCCTGAGTTAGAAGATATGCAGAGATACAGAACAGTTTCAGACACTACCCTCTTCTCCCCCCAAGATGTTGAAAAGGCGTGCACTAGCCGACTTTAAAGGCACTGCATTTGGGGTCAGGGTTAGAAGCGATACTGAGCTCCAACTGAGCTGAGCACAACACGCAGCAGCACCACATACAGTCAGAAGCCTTGGAGTGACAGAGTTGGCTTTCTGGCACCTGTCCGGGGGCAACATAAATGGCTTGAAGAGCTGCATCTAGCCCCTGAGCCTTAAGTTTGACACATGTGCTGTAAAAGCATATACAATGCTATAAGGTTAAAGCTTGTTTGCATTTTTTGCAGCTTACATTTTATTTTGGCCCCTTGAAGTGTAAATGAAGATTGCGCACCTCTGGTCTGCAGCCTGTCCTTACAGAGGAAAAGGAGACCCCCCCTTTTGAATTCAAGTAAAATAGTTTGAATCTATGCTAAGTATTTATTGCTACCTTGACCCTGCTTCCAGGGAGCAGCTGCCAACCTCAGAAAGTCACCTTTTGATATGACTTAGTGAAAGAGGGACCCTTTAACATTTCGAAAGACATATGGCTTGATGCAGAGCCTCCCCGTTCAGCTATCCTGTGCGTTTTCCCGTTGGTTTTGGGCTTTGATCGGGTCAGAAAAGGGTGCTACGTTGATTTTAGTGTGCGTTTATGCGTTCAGGTGTGCGCGCAGCCGCCTTTCCGATTGTCGGCTCGCACGAGGCTTTTTTCCGGCAAAACGGACGCCTCGTTCATTGGCCCGTTTTTTTCAGTGATGCAGAGCCTTGATTTCCGATTGGAATCAGCCTAATAAAATGGGGCCGCCGAGCCTTCACTTACGGGCAGTCTGACCAGCCGTATTGGAGCTCCGTGCTTTTTGGGAATGCATTCCTCTGTGGGCCAACATCAAAGGCGCCAGCTACGCTGTCTGGTAGTTCTGAGTATTGTAGAAACCAGGCTGCAGCGCACGCCTTTGGACATCGATGGCATGAGTGACGTTGACCTATTCGAGCTCACCCGCCTTAACCGTGTTTCTCTCCATGCCTTGTATAGCGAGCTGCGCCCATGGTTAGCCCCCACCACCAGAAAGGGGCATGCAAATGCAGGTATGACCAAATTGGTGGGCTGCCTGCAATTTTTGGCGAACGGCTTGTTCCAGAGACTGGGTGCCTTCTCCCTGGGGATGTCCCAGTCTACGCTGAGACGCAGCCTAACCAAGTTTTTGGATGGCATGGCTACCCTGGCACAGAATTACATTTTTTTCCCTCAAACAGGGGAAACCTGGAATGCAGTTAAGTTGGGCATAGCCGACATGCCCAACGTCATTGGTGCAATCGATTGCACACATGTCTCGCTCATCCCCCCTGCGGACCAGGAATATCTGTTCAGGTATGTGGTTTGGTTCTGCTTTTTTTCTGGTTAACAAACATTTTTTAAGGCTCACACTAATTCCACTGTTGTTTTGCTTGGTGCAGGAACAGGAAGATGGGCCATTCCATCAATGTTCAGGCAGTGGCGGGCCCTGATCTTCAATTTTTCAGTCTGTTTGCTGGCTTTCCTGGTTCCACGCATGATGGGCACATTTTGAGGAACTCCAGCCTCTATCAACGGTTTCAATCTGGAGATATTTCTGGAGGATGGTTACTGGGTATGTGTATTAAAGTTGTATTTGTTGGCCAGGTTTGAATGTGGATTTGCCACTACCCCACTAATCTGTGAGACCTTTCCTTGAAACTTGAATTTTTTTTTTTGGTTTAAAAATTAATGGGTGAAAGTATTCACCACTATTGGGTTATGTTCTGGCCCTCTTATCTAAGTAGCATTACACAGACATTTTTAATGAGTGTACAGGTTGCATGTGTTTGTAGGCTCATTAAAAATGTCAATTCCTCCCACCATACCTAGCTCACCTATTTGTCCCTGTGTACTAATGTTTCTATGCACACCTAAACCTTTTTTTAGCCATCCACCTTATGTTTGTCTTTTGGTTTTTTGCAGGTGACTCAGGCTATCCCTTGTTACCATGGCTGCTCACACCCATCCTGCACCCATCTTCCCAGGCACAGGAGCGCTACAACACAGCCCATAGGAGGTCTCGCTCTGTGGGGGAACGTGCCTTTGGGTTGTGGAAGATGCGTTTCCGATGTCTGGATCAGAGTGGGGGTTCTCTTCAGTATCAGCCTGGCAAGGTTGTCCAAATAATTATTGCTTGTGGGGTCCTGCACAACCTTGCCATTAGAAGCAGGATTGCTCGATATACTGACCTGGGTGCAGAACCTTTACCTATTTCTGACGAGCAGACCCCTCCTTACACTGGTACACAAAGTGGGCCAGCACACACAATCCGTGCCGACCTTGTGGCCAATGTATTTTCTTGAAACCACCCCCTGTCTGCAGGCTGGGGAAGATTAAATCACACCTAATAAGTGTTACATGCTGGTCAAAAAGCGACTCTAAATGCATTTGGGCTTTACCTCTGCTGCCGGCGCATGTCCATTTTTGGACAACTATATGATTTCAGGTCCACAACTGTCCGCTTGATTTGTTCAGTATCTCGACGGACAGAACCCCATAATGTACCCAAACAGCATTGGCAACAGCCATGCTTTGTGCTTAGCAAAAACGGGCTGTTAGGGACCCACGGCGTCGTTAGCGCCCACATGGGGAGTCGTGTGTGGTTTTTGGGCTTAGGGGGGAGGTTGAGGGTGTGTATGTGCTGCTCTGGGTTAATGTCTGGGTTCCTGGTGAGCTATCAGATGTTGAGCTGCATGTGTTATCTGAGGTACTGGAATTGTGAGTACCAGAGGGTTGAGGTGGAGGGGTGGGTGACCTTGGTGGGGTGTTTGTTTTGGCAATACGCTTACCCTTGCTGATGTGTTTGGTTTTGTGGGTATGCTTGGTGTGTTGAGGTTGAGTATGCTGCAGGGTCTTACTAGATTTAGCACCCTGGTGTGTTTTTTTATTTTTTTTTTGGGGGGGTGAATGGGTTAATGTCTCCTTGCTCCTGCGTTTTGGGGAATGTGCCTGTGTCTGTGGAGTACCCACCGTTTTAGTTGGTGCATGTTCTGCATGTGTGTTGTGCCTGCTCTTCTGTTTTATTTAGAATGAGGCATGTGTGCGGCGGCTATGTGCCTTTGGCCTTGCTTGGCTATTTTGGCTCCCTTTAGGTCTGCCCATATTGATATTGTATCCCACACCGAGCGGAGTGGCTTGTTCTTTAAATATGTTTCCCGTGTGGGCGTGCCCAACAGCGAGTGCGCGCCTGTGCGCACGCTCGCACGTCACCGCGGGGGAACGTCAGAGCTATACCTTGGTAAAGAAGACAAGATGACGCCCGCCTTCTTTCTCCTGGAGCAGGACGACATCATCATGGATGTGAGTATGCGAGCGTGCGTTTATGTGCGCGCACACATTCCTTGTAATAAAAAAAAAAAACGCAAGAATAGTCTGAAACAACTTAGTTTGTCACGTTACATACCAGCCCACCTTAGTTTAACACATGTACGCAGCAACAAACTAGCCTACATGCAGATAGCAGAACTAGGGCAATGTGAGGCAGCAAGAGGTTAATAAAGTGACTTAGGCCCGGAAACTTGTTAATGTATTTGGTGGATTAATGGTGTGTCCTTGTATTTTTTAATAACAGATGATGCTGAGGAATCGCTACGACTTCCTGCCGTCAGATTATGACAAACGGACGTTGGCCCTGGAGGTGGTGGACGCGATAGAATGCCGATCCCAAACCACCTATACCTTCACCCAGATCGCCCAACACTGGTCTGATTTAAAAAGAAGGCATAAGCCCCGGGTGAGGCGGTACTTCGCAAAATATTTCCCATGTAAGTGTTTAAAATGTAAATGCACCTATAACCCTGGCATCGCCTGGGCGTGGTTTAATGATTGTGTTTGTATTTCAGCCCATGAATGGAATATACGGTTCCGCCCCACCCGGACCAGGACACGCAGCCCAGTGTTGGGCGAAACAGGTGAAGGTGTAGGTGGCCCACCGCCAGGGTCAACGGCCATCCCCTCCTCTGTAAGTGACTCGGAGGAGCCGCTGGACCTCAGCATGCAGGGGAGGGGGGGATCTGACGGCAGGGAGACTAGCAGAACAGAGCCTCAACCGGACTCTGGTAAGGGAAATATAGTTAGATATGTGGCAATACATGCATTAAATAGAGATACTCATGTGCACTATTGTTGTAGATTCAGACGTCGCTGGAACATCCCAAGGGATGAGTGAGGAAGGGGGCGAGGAGGAAGAGGTTGCTGGGGAAGGTGAGTAGATTGATACCTAGAAGCCTAACTTAATATTATATTCATGAAAGAACAACAGTCTCTAATATCAGTGTGTTTGTCATCCATACAGATTCACAACAGCAACAGAGGGAGGCTGAAGGGAGACTCTGCCCCCGACGCAATGTGCGGCCAAAACCTTGTAAGTGGTGTTTATTTAAACTAAAGAAAATGAGCAAACAATTCCATTTGAAAACTAAAATTCAGAAACATTTCCAAAAATTTTTATAAAAAAAAGCCCTTAAAGCGGACCTTAACTCTGAATAAGAGTCTATCTTAGATATTTCCCACACCCTGTACATACAGATTGTCCACCTTACAAATCATCTTACCAACCTTTTCCAGAGCACAGCTCTGCTCTGTGTGAGCAAAGCACAGCTATAACCCACCCCCTGTACCTTATCCCACTCTCCTCTCCTCAGTAAGTGTGATGCTTCTGAGTCAAGATGGCGGCGCACGTATCCTAAATTCCTGAACTGAGTTGCAGCCCAGTGGGGGAAATAATAATAATTGATTGACTAAAAACTTACTATATATTAGTTTAAGATGCTGCGGAATCTTTTTAAAAGAGTTTGGGCTTTTCATTAAATCACGCAGAAGGTCCGGTTTGAAAAGGGCCCCAAAAAAACAACGCACAACCAAACCAAAAAAAAAAATGCTAAACGAATGTTGTTTTTCATTCACAGATCAAAGATTACCACACCCTCAAGACCCCGAGGCCTAATTTTTTTTTTTTATTTTACAAATGTTAAAATTTTTATTTTTCATTTTTATCCACAAAAAAACCTTTAAAAAAATTATAATAAAAAAATATATATATATTTTGAGAGTTGTCTTTCCGGCAAAAGTACAATCACACAACATCAGCACACATTTACATGACACAAAAGGTTTAGATATGGGACAATAAATCAGAAAAACTCACAAACAATTAAGGTAAGTATTAATGGCAAGGAAGAAGGAACAAACAAGGAGATTAAGGTATGCATTAAAGCCAAGGAAGAAGGAACAACAAAAAATGTATTTAAATATATATATATATGTGTGAAATTGGCAGTTGTTGTCATATGCATATTCCAATGGAGGTTGAGGGATGTGCGCTTGCGTGTAGCCAGATTGACAACTGAAGAGCCATGGAGATGTAAGTATACTTGAAAAAAACACCAAAATGGAAGGTCAAATACGACGGAAGGCAAGCAGGTACGTTCAAAAAGCAAGGAAAAAGCTGGGAAAAACGGCCCGCCCGTGTGAACGGGAACGGAAGCCCCGATCAAATTGAAGGCACCCGAGAGAGCAAAAAACACTTCCCGAGTGAAGTCAAATTGACGGATCAGTTAGGGAGCCATTCCGATGGAGGCTCTGCATCACATTTGAGCCACGATTCAAACGGGAGCCCCGGACAATCGGAAGGTTTTAAGGTCAGTTCAGGGGAGGCTCTGCATCAGGCCCATAGTCCAGATTGTGTGCAAGCAGTTTTTACTCTACTCTACTCTACATCAATGTCCCCCAACCCTCTCTGCGAGAACCACCAACAGGTCATGCTTTGTTGATCACCACATAGCCGGATCTATAGCTGCACAAATTGCTTCACCTGTTTGTGTGGAGATCTGCAGAACATGAGCTGTTGGTGGGCCTTGAGGAGGAGGGTTGGGGAGCACTCCTTTTTCAGCAGGACCAGGCACTATACACAACATTAGCATCACCTCATCAAATGATGCTTGCTGTTGTACAGGTTTGGTTTACAGCGAAGGGGATCAGCCAGTTCCCCACCTACCATGAACAGATGTGCAAATCAAGAACTCCAGAACTGACCATTATTAGCTCCATGCAGCCAAGCAATAAACACTTTGAGAAAGGGATCAGCAATTACACTAACACAAAGATAATATCTTCTATTCTGTATTGCAAGCTCACACGTCTGTTAATGTCTATCTGGCGCTATACCGGAGATAGACCATGACAAAATAGTGACGGCAAGGCAGCCACAAGAAAATGGCGCCTGAGTTGCAGACATATGTTTTTGCTCTGCAACTGGCGAGCGCAGGGATGACGTCCTTCCTGGTGGGGGGGGTATAAAGGATGAGTGCTTCCACATGGAAGCACAGGAAAACGCTGCGCTCGGTTGGCGGCAGGACAGACTGGGAAATCAAAGGGGAGCTACAACTGGAACCATTATACAGGTGAGAGATCAGGCTGGGTCTATAATTGGGAAAGAGTTCAGGTATACTCGGTTTGATTATATTGTAATCATGCTATAGGATTGAACAATATCAGCTGCACAATAATTGAATACGTGGGGAAGCAAGAGGAGAGTAGCTCCTTTGATGTTTTTTGAACCCACAGAGAAAAAGGTGAGAGGCCAGGTGGCTCATAGATAAGTATATAGCATAAAAATAAATGAGATATTAAATGCAGCATTATAAATATTTTTGGCAGGACAGACCCGGGCAACTCTTCAGGACAGACCCTGAAGAGCAGAAAGTACTAAATTCAAGTCCCACACCGGTAATATTGACTTGTAATACCATTGTGTTTCTAATAACCATATGCCTACATTTAAGGTTATATTTAATATAACAATGAATCATACACAGAGTGACTAAACAATTGTTTTTCTGTTCGGGTATTGAGAAAACATGTCTACCTGTTCCATAGAAAGAGGGACAATAGTCCCTAAAAATAAGCAAATGAGAATTATATTGAAATGTATCATGAACATTGAATATTTTGTGTGGAGAAGTACAACTATGTGTATGAAATTATTCATTCATGGACTATGTGTGTTTTAAAGTGGACCTAAATAAAACAAGCACTGAGAAATATTTGATGAGGTCGATTGATTGGGTCATGGGAATGGGACCCAGCCTTAGGGCCCCAAAGGTTTTGGAAGTATTGAAAAAGACCAAACTTTTGAACCAATCTAATAAACAATCAAGAGAGGTCTCCCTTGGGGATCCTTATTAAAGGATCCTCTGTTTAAGTTTTTTGAATGCATAAAAGGAACTTGAACTCCATCCAGGGAATCGCCAGAGCGTCCGTGGCAATAGCCAGAAGATCTCTTGAGAGGGAGACGAACCTTGGGAGCTTGTGATTGTGTCTACAGATCCACATCCGGCTGATCCCAGCAGAGACACAGAGCGTGAAAGGTCTCGCTGCTGAGAGACCATTCCCCCAGGCGCAAGGCGCTCCTGCTCAGGGAGTCTGCCTCCAGGTTTTCTACCCCGGGAATGTAGACTGCCGAGATACAGGGAACATTCTCCTCTGCCCAAGTCAGAATCTGGGTCACCTCCTTGAGGGATCTCTTGTCTCGCCCTGGTGATTGATGTAGGCGACAGCCGTCCCCTTAAATGGGAAGTCAAGCGAAGAAGCACCAACCGGATCACTCTCAGCTCCAGGAGATTTATGGGTCAGCGGTTCTCCTGCGGACCCCACTGACCCTGGATCTTCTGCGTCTGCCAAACGCCTCCCCAGCCGGTCAGACTGGCATCCGTAGTAACTATCTCCCAAATGGGGAGTCAGAAAGGACTTGCCCACCAACAGGTTCAGGGAGTCCAACGACCACAAGATGGACTGCCTGGCCAGGGGGGACAGCAAAAATTCTTGTTCCAGAGACTCCTGCATCCGGTCCCAGCCAGCCAGCAGGTTCATTTGAAGAGGTCTCATGTGAAATTAGGCGAAGGGCAATGCCTCGAAGCATGACACCATTAGGCCCACCAATCTCATCCCCAGACGTACAGACGGTTGCTGGCAAGACAGCAAGGCCTGCACCTGTGTCTGGAGACCCAAAACCTTCTGCTGTGGCAGAAAAACCTTGACCTGAGCGGTGTCTATCGACATTCCCAGGAAGAATCTCACTGTTGAGGGATTGATAAATGACTTCGGGTAATTGACTACCCAGCGGAAGGCCTCCAGGGTTGACAACACCGTCCGAGTATCGCTCTCGGCCTGCTGCAAGGACTGGGCCGCAATCAGCAAGTCGGCCAGATAGGGCAGCATACGAATGCCCTGGTTCCTCAGGATAGCCATGATGCCCGCCAGCACCTTGGTGAAGACACGGGGGGCTGAGGAAATCCTGAATGGAAGTGCCACAAACTGGAAATGCTGATCCAGAGCAAACCTCAGGAACTTCTGATGCCCCTGGAAAATCGGGATGTGCAGATAAGCATCCCTGATGTCTAGGGATGAGCGAATCGATCCGGATGAACCCGGATTCGATCCGAATTTCATGAAAAATTCGATTCGGATCGAATCCGAATTTCCCCGCGATTAGATCGCTCGAAGTTTTCCTTTAACATCCATTCATTTACATACAGGCATTCTAAGATGGCAGACAGGACATGTCTAGACATCAACCCCGCACCAGTGCAAGCTGGGACAGTCACATGCAGCCTGTCAGCAGCCAGCAAGCCCGGTGACGTCACAGCGCTATTTAAGGCCGGCGGCCATCTTGCTTTTCTTCATTTCTGTATTGCATTCGTGAGAGACAGAACGCTGCTGTAGGCAGGGAGAGAGACAGTTAGACAGACAGGGACAGGCTGGAGACAGGCTGGAGACAGGCTGGAGACAGGCAGGGAAAGTTAGGAAAAATCGGAGGCAGTCACAGGGAGATTTTTTTTTTTTTTCATCCAGCCTGAGTGTTTGTTACTGGCTGGCTGACTGGCTTTGTTAGCGTTAGCACTCCTGTTGTGGCATCCCATTCTGTGACTACACCAGCCTCTATTTAAGACCATAACCATTTGCACTTATTCTAATTGAAATTAGGCCTGATAAAGACACTTTTGCTGTGCATAGACTTACTGCTGCCTGCCAGGTGCACTCCTGTTGTGGCATCCCATTCTGTGACTACACCAGCCTCTATTTAAGAACATAACCATTTGCACTTATTCTAATTGAAATTAGGCCTGATAAAGACTCTTTTGCTGTGCATGCTACTACTGGTCCCAGGTGCACTCCTGTTGTGGCATCCCATTCTGTGACTACACCAGCCTCTATTTAAGATCATAACCATTTGCACTTATTCTAATTGAAATTAGGTCTGATAAAGACACTTTTGCTGTGTATAGCACTACTGCTGCCTGCCAGGTGCACTCCTGTTGTGGCATCCCATTCTGTGACTACACCAGCCTCTATTTAAGACCATACGCATTTGCACTTATTCTAATTGAAATTAGGCCTGATAAAGACACTTTTGCTGTGCATGCTACTACTGGTCCCAGGTGCACTCCTGTTGTGGCATCCTATTCTGTGAGTACACCAGCCTCTATTTAAGACCATAACCATTTGCACTTATTCTAATTGAAATTAGGCCTGATAAAGACACTTTTGCTGTGCATGCTACTACTGGTCCCAGGTGCACTCCTGTTGTGGCATCCCATTCTGTGACTACACCAGCCTTTATTTAAGACCATAACCATTTGCACTTATTCTAATTGAAATTAGGCCTGATAAAGACACTTTTGCTGTGCATAGCACTACTGGTCCCTGCCAGGTGCACTCCTGTTGTGGCATCCCATTCTGTGACTACACCAGCCTCTATTTAAGACCATAACCATTTGCACTTATTCTAATTGAAATTAGGCCTGATAAAGACACTTTTGCTGTGCATAGCACTACTGGTCCCTGCCAGGTGCACTCCTGTTGTGGCATCCCATTCTGTGACTACACCAGCCTCTATTTAAGACCATAACCATTTGCACTTATTCTAATTGAAATTAGGCCTGATAAAGACACTTTTGCTGTGCATAGACTTACTGCTGCCTGCCAGGTGCACTCCTGTTGTGGCATCCCATTCTGTGACTACACCAGCCTCTATTTAAGAACATAACCATTTGCACTTATTCTAATTGAAATTAGGCCTGATAAAGACACTTTTGCTGTGCATAGACTTACTGCTGCCTGCCAGGTGCACTCCTGTTGTGGCATCCCATTCTGTGACTACACCAGCCTCTATTTAAGAACATAACCATTTGCACTTATTCTAATTGAAATTAGGCCTGATAAAGACTCTTTTGCTGTGCATGCTACTACTGGTCCCAGGTGCACTCCTGTTGTGGCATCCCATTCTGTGACTACACCAGCCTCTATTTAAGACCATAACCATTTGCACTTATTCTAATTGAAATTAGGCCTGATAAAGACACTTTTGCTGTGCATAGACTTACTGCTGCCTGCCAGGTGCACTCCTGTTGTGGCATCCCATTCTGTGACTACACCAGCCTCTATTTAAGACCATAACCATTTGCACTTATTCTAATTGAAATTAGGCCTGATAAAGACACTTTTGCTGTGCATAGCACTACTGGTCCCTGCCAGGTGCACTCCTGTTGTGGCATCCCATTCTGTGACTACACCAGCCTCTATTTAAGACCATAACCATTTGCACTTATTCTAATTGAAATTAGGCCTGATAAAGACACTTTTGCTGTGCATAGCACTACTGGTCCCTGCCAGGTGCACTCCTGTTGTGGCATCCCATTCTGTGACTACACCAGCCTCTATTTAAGACCATAACCATTTGCACTTATTCTAATTGAAATTAGGCCTGATAAAGACACTTTTGCTGTGCATAGACTTACTGCTGCCTGCCAGGTGCACTCCTGTTGTGGCATCCCATTCTGTGACTACACCAGCCTCTATTTAAGACCATAACCATTTGCACTTATTCTAATTGAAATTAGGCCTGATAAAGACACTTTTGCTGTGCATGCGACTACTGGTCCCTGCCAGGTGCACTCCTGTTGTGGCATCCCATTCTGTTACTACACCAGCCTCTATTTAAGACCATAACCATTTGCACTTATTCTAATTGAAATCCCATTCTGTGACTACACCAGCCTCTATTTAAGACCATAACCATTTGCACTTATTCTAATTGAAATTAGGCCTGATAAAGACACTTTTGCTGTGCATAGACTTACTGCTGCCTGCCAGGTGCACTCCTGTTGTGGCATCCCATTCTGTGACTACACCAGCCTCTATTTAAGAACATAACCATTTGCACTTATTCTAATTGAAATTAGGCCTGATAAAGACTCTTTTGCTGTGCGTGCTACTACTGGTCCCAGGTGCACTCCTGTTGTGGCATCCCATTCTGTGACTACACCAGCCTCTATTTAAGACCATAACCATTTGCACTTATTCTAATTGAAATTAGGCCTGATAAGGACACTTTTGCTGTGCATAGCACTACTGGTCCCTGCCAGGTGCACTCCTGTTGTGGCATCCCATTCTGTGACTACACCAGCCTCTATTTAAGACTATAACCATTTGCACTTATTCTAATTGAAATTAGGCCTGATAAAGACACTTTTGCTGTGCATAGACTTACTGCTGCCTGCCAGGTGCACTCCTGTTGTGGCATCCCATTCTGTGACTACACCAGCCTCTATTTAAGAACATAACCATTTGCACTTATTCTAATTGAAATTAGGCCTGATAAAGACACTTTTGCTGTGCATAGACTTACTGCTGCCTGCCAGGTGCACTCCTGTTGTGGCATCCCATTCTGTGACTACACCAGCCTCTATTTAAGAACATAACCATTTGCACTTATTCTAATTGAAATTAGGCCTGATAAAGACACTTTTGCTGTGCGTGCTACTACTGGTCCCAGGTGCACTCCTGTTGTGGCATCCCATTCTGTGACTACACCAGCCTCTATTTAAGACCATAACCATTTGCACTTATTCTAATTGAAATTAGGCCTGATAAGGACACTTTTGCTGTGCATAGCACTACTGGTCCCTGCCAGGTGCACTCCTGTTGTGGCATCCCATTCTGTGACTACACCAGCCTCTATTTAAGACTATAACCATTTGCACTTATTCTAATTGAAATTAGGCCTGATAAAGACACTTTTGCTGTGCATAGACTTACTGCTGCCTGCCAGGTGCACTCCTGTTGTGGCATCCCATTCTGTGACTACACCAGCCTCTATTTAAGAACATAACAATTTGCACTTATTCTAATTGAAATTAGGCCTGATAAAGACTCTTTTGCTGTGCATGCTACTACTGGTCCCAGGTGCACTCCTGTTGTGGCATCCCATTCTGTGACTACACCAGCCTCTATTTAAGACCATAACCATTTGCACTTATTCTAATTGAAATTAGGCCTGATAAAGACACTTTTGCTGTGCATAGCACTACTGGTCCCTGCCAGGTGCACTCCTGTTGGGGCATCCCATTCTGTAACATACCATACCCCTCTTTATTTACACTAAGCAGCTCTCTTATTTACACTAAGCAGGCCTGTTGGAGGCTGAGTGTTACTGCTCACTTTTGGTGTGCATTATATTCTGTTTCATATAGACCCACCGCTGCCCGGGGGATCTTAAAATATCACCTACTACCACGCCAGTTAGACTATGTCGGGCAGACAAGTGCCTGGAAGTGAAAAGAGGAGTGGCAGAGGCCAAGATTCCGCAGGCAGAGCTCGCATCAGACTGGGGGCCAGTAGCAGCAGGAGTCACGCTGAGAGACCTAATCTGCCAGTATCTGCTAGCGGTCGGGTCTCCACCAGTAACGCATCTGCCGTGGTAGATTGGTTGACGCGCTCGTCACAACTTACGTCTGAGACCCCCAGTCTAGGGTCGGTAGGTTCCTCTGACACAACCCTGAGTTGGCATGCCCCGAGAGCAGTCCCTGTCCTCCCATTGCCTCTGTCCTACGCCGTTCCCTCCCCCAGCGACGTATCCTATGCTTTGGGTTCAGCTCCACTCTTTAGTGAGGACGATCAGATACAGGAGGACAGTCAGCAGCTACTGCCCAGCCAAGAAATGGAGGTGGCTTCTTTAGCTAGGCAGACAAATAGTGATGTGGACAGTGTCGTGGGTGCTGCGAGCGTTCCAGCTCCTGCGCCAGACACTGTTGACGAATCCACGAACATCAGTGACGTACAGCCACAACTCGGTGATAATGATGATGACGATGAAGCCGATCGCACTTGGGAGCCGGGTGATGAAGGGGCTTCATCGTCATCATCAGGAGAAGAGGGGCGCAGGTTGCCCCGGAGTCAGCAGCTGAGGCAGCAAGGTGGTAGCAGTCAGCATGGGGGCACAATTCCAAAGGCTGGAGCCGGCCGGGGCCGTGGCCGGGGTAGAGCACCTGCTGTGCGGCAGTCTACCTTATCGGGAGGTAGTGGAGCAGGGGTTCCTGGAGTTGGCAACAGCAGCAGTGAATCAGTGAGGCCAGGGGGTGGGAAAAGTAGCTACTCGGCAGTGTGGCAGTTTTTCCTGAAGCATCCGCAGGAGGGTAACATGGCCACATGCAAGATATGTAGGCAAAAGGTGAAGCGTGGCCAGGGTCCAAATGTTGGCACCACGGCCCTGCGTCAACATATGATGCGTCACCATAAAGCGACCTGGGAGAACCGAGGCTCCCAAGGGGTGGTCCAGTCTGCTTCCTCACCAAGTGAGCTCCCAATTTCTGCCAGCCAAGGCTCCAGCACCTCAGCCGAAGGCAGCTGTGCGTCATACCCATCCTCTGTCGCTCCTGCTCCTCCTCCTCCTCCTCCAAGTCATGCATCCCGCCAGCAATCCATCAGCGAAGCCATGTCCAAGAGACAGCAGTATGCGCCCACTCATCCTACGGCGCAGAAGCTGAATGTGCTCCTGTCCAAGTTGCTGGTGCTGCAGTCGCTCCCTTTTCAGGTGGTGGAATCTGCACCTTTCAGAGAACTGATGGCTTGTGCCGAGCCGAGGTGGAGAGTCCCAAGCCGTCATTTCTTTGCCAAGAAGGCAGTACCAGCGCTGCACACTTTTGTTGAACAGAAGGTGGGCCAGTCCTTGAGCCTGTCGGTGTGTACCAAAGTGCATGGCAGCGCCGACATCTGGAGCTGTAACTACGGTCAGGGACAGTACATGTCGTTTACGGCCCACTGGGTGAATGTGGTCCCTTTGCAGCAGGAGCAGCAACTTGGACAGGTCATGCCGCTTCGGCCTCCGCGCTCCCTGCCCGTTGGGCCTGTGACACCGTGCGACTCGGCCTCCTCCTCATCCTCCGCCATCTCCTCACCCTCCACTGTAGGCTCAAGTCTCAGTGCCCCTCCAGTCTACCATGTGTGCAGGGCACAGAGGTGTCACGCAGTGCTTCACATGGTTTGTCTTGGCGAACGGAGTCACACAGGGGAGGAACTGCTTAAATGTATTCATCAGGAAATCCAAACATGGCTTACTCCAAGAAAACTTAAAATGGGAATCATGGTTACTGACAATGGGAAGAACATTTTGTCTGCGCTGCACCAAGGAAGCCTGACCCATGCCCCCTGCATGGCTCACGTCTTCAATCTGGTTGTCAAGCAGTTTCTGAAGTGTTCCCCCCATCTGCAAGACATCCTAACAACTTCAAGGAAACTTTGCATGCACTTCAGCCACTCATACACCGCCAAACACACCCTTCTTGAGCTACAGCGTCAGAATGGTATCCCCCAACATAGTCTGATTTGCGATGTTTCCACCCGTTGGAATTCCACCCTTCACATGTTGGACCAATTATATGAACAGAGAAAAGCCATCACGGATTTCCTGATGATCCAAGCAGATAGGGGGACTCCCCTGTGTAACTTCAATGTCAACCAGTGGCAGCTCATACGTGACACCTGCCGTTTGCTCAGGCCCTTTGAGGAAGCCACTTTATTTGTCAGTCGGCAGGATTACAGGATGAACAACGTGATTCCACTGCTTCATGTACTACAGCACATGTTGGAAACCATGGCTGGTCAGGGCACTGGAGACATGGCGTTTACATCTTACGGCCACATGAACCCTGTTGGAGCTGAACTGGAGGAGGAGGAGGAAGAGGAGGAGGAGGAGTTGCCCAGCGAAACACAGTTTAGGCTTGGCGAAATGGCTGGTTTATCTAGTCAGCGGACAGGAGAGGAGGAGCAGGAGCAGCCAGAGGAGCTAGAGATTTTTGAGGAAGGCGAGACAGATGACCCGGGCACACCGTGGCAGTATGCAGTGGAGATGGAGACAGGTAGTCCATCCGAGTCACTTGCGCAAATGGCACGAAGCATGCTCACGTGCTTGCGTAGTGACCCCAGAATTGTTTCCATCTGTCGGCGGGATGACTTCTGGCTGTCCACCTTATTGGACCCTCGCTTCCGGCACAAAATGGGGGCATTTTTTAAACCCACCGAGAGGGAGGACAAACTCAACTACTACAAAGACATTCTACGTAGGCAGTTGGCCGATGCCTATCTGCGCCATGGTCCATACTCTCGCAGGTCTGACTCGAGGGGACCTCTGCGCTCACCTTCCACTGCCATGGCCGCTGGGGGGGGTTGGCAGGAGCAGCAGCAGCAGCTCCATCAGCAGCAGCAGCCTCAGTCTTCAGTCGCTAATGAGTAGCTTTCTACACCCGCATAGTGAGGCTACTCATGAGCAGCAGGAAGACCTGGAGCAGGACCTGAACCAGCAGGTCATGTCATACTTTGACCATGCCAACACACCTTGAGGATCCGCTGGACTTCTGGGCAGCCAAACTTGATTTGTGGCCGCAACTAGCAGAGTTTGCCCTGGAAAAGCTGTCCTGCCCGGCAAGTAGCGTGCCATCTGAGCGGGTGTTTAGTGCGGCGGGGGCCATAGTTACGGCGAGGAGAACTCGTCTGTCAACTAAAAATGTGGAGAGACTCACCTTTGTCAAAATGAATCAGGGATGGATCAGCCAGGATTTCCACCCACCAATGCCTGATGCATGCGACTAGATTCAGCATGGTGCCACGTTTTACACTTTCCAAATGGTGCAAAACATATTTATGTCTTTAGGTCAATTTTTGGGCTCCTGCTGCTGCTGCTGCCAACTCCAGGGTGTGATTCATCCAATTTTTGGGCTCCTGAAGCCAACTCCAGTGTCTCTTTAAAGTAATATTTGGCCTCCTGCTGCTGCTGCCAACTCCAGGGTGTGATTCATCCAATTTTTGGGCTCCTGAAGCCAACCCCAGGGTCTCTTTAAAGTAATATTTGGGCTCCTGCTGCTGCCAACTCCAGGGTGTGATTCATCCAATTTTTGGGCTCCTGAAGCCAACTCCAGTGTATATTTGGGCTCCTGCTGCTGCCAACTCCAGGGTGTGAATCATCCAATTTTTGGGCTCCTGAAGCCAACCCCAGTGTCTCTTTAAAGTAATATTTGGGCTCCTGCTGCTGCTGCCAACTCCAGGGTGTGAATCATCCAATTTTTGGGCTCCTGAAGCCAACCCCAGGGTCTCTTTAAAGTAATATTTGGGCTCCTGCTGCTGCTGCTGCCAACTCCAGGGTGTGAATCATCCAATTTTTGGGCTCCTGAAGCCAACTCCAGTGTCTCTTTCAAGTAATATTTGTCCTCCTGCTGCTGCTGCCAACTCCAGGGTGTGATTCATCCAATTTTTGGGCTCCTGAAGCCAACTCCAGTGTATATTTGGGCTCCTACTGCTGCCAACTCCAGGATGTGATTCATCCAATTTTTGGGCTCCTGAAGCCAACCCCATGGTCTCTTTAAAGTAATGTTTGGGCTCCTGCTGCTGCTGCCAACTCCAGGGTGTGATTCATCCAATTTTTGGCCTCCTGAAGCCAACCCCAGTGTCTCTTTAAAGTAATATTTGGGCTCCTGCTGCTGCTGCTGCCAACTCCAGGGTGTGATTCATTCAATTTTTGGGCTCCTGAAGCAAACTCCAGTGTATATTTGGGCTCCTTCTGCTGCTGCTGCCAACTCCAGGGTGTGAATCATCCAATTCTTGGGCTCCTGAAGCCAACCCCAGTGTCTCTTTAAAGTAATGTTTGGGCTCCTGTTGCTGCTGCTGCTGCTGCCAACTCCTGCCAACTCCAGGGTGTGAATCATCCAATTTTTGGGCTCCTGAAGCCAACCCCAGGGTATCTTTAAAGTAAAATTTGGGCTCCTGCTGCTGCTGCTGCCAACTCCAGGGTGTGAATCATCCAATTTTTGGGCTCCTGAAGCCAACTCCAGTGTATATTTGGGCTCCTGCTGCTGCTACCAACTCCAGGGTGTGATTCATCCAATTTTTGGGCTCCTGAAGCCAACCCCAGTGTCTCTTTAAAGTAATATTTGGGCTCCTGCTGCTGCTGCTGCTGCCAACTCCAGGGTGTGATTCATCCAATTTTTGGGCTCCTGAAGCCAACTCCAGTGTCTCTTCAAAGTAATATTTGGGCTCCTGCTGCTGCTGCTGCCAACTCCAGGGTGTGATTCGTCCAATTTTTGGGCTCCTGAAGCCAACTCCAGTGTATATTTGGGCTCCTGCTGCTGCTGCCAACTCCAGGGTGTGATTCATCCAATGTTTGGCCTCCTGAAGCCAACCCCAGTGTCTCTTTAAAGTAATATTTGGGCTCCTGCTGCTGCTGCCAACTCCAGGGTGTGATTCATCCAATTTTTGGGCTCCTGAAGCCAACTCCAGTGTATATTTGGGCTCCTGCTGCTGCTGCCAACTCCAGGGTGTGAATCATCCAATTTTTGGGCTCCTGAAGCCAACCCCAGTGTCTCTTTAAAGTAATGTTTGGGCTCCTGTTGCTGCTGCTGCTGCTGCCAACTCCTGCCAACTCCAGGGTGTGAATCATCCATTTTTTCGGCTCCTGAAGCCAACTCCAGTGTCTCTTTCAAGTAATATTTGGCCTCCTGCTGCTGCTGCCAACTCCAGGGTGTGATTCATCCAATTTTTGGGCTCCTGAAGCCAACTCCAGTGTCTCTTTAAAGTAATATTTGGGCTCCTGCTGCTGCTGCTGCCAACTCCAGGGTGTGAATCATCCAATTTTTGGACTCCTGAAGCCAACTCCAGTGTCTCTTTCAAGTAATATTTGGCCTCCTGCTGCTGCTGCCAACTCCAGGGTGTGATTCATCCAATTTTTGGCCTCCTGAAGCCAACCCCAGTGTCTCTTTAAAGTAATATTTGGGCTCCTGCTGCTGCTGCTGCTGCCAACTCCAGGGTGTGATTCATCCAATTTTTGGGATTCCTGAAGCCAACTCCAGTGAATATTTGGGCTCCTGCTGCTGCTGCTGCCAACTCCAGGGTGTGAATCATCCAATTTTTGGGCTCCTGAAGCCAACCCCAGTGTCTCTTTAAAGTAATGTTTGGGCTCCTGTTGCTGCTGCTGCTGCTGCTGCTGCCAACTCCTGCCAACTCCAGGGTGTGATTCATCCAATTTTTGGGCTCCTGAAGCCAACCCCAGGGTCTCTTTAAAGTAAAATTTGGGCTCCTGCTGCTGCTGCTGCTGCCAACTCTAGGGTGTGAATCATCCAGTTTTTGGGCTCCTGAAGCCAACTCCAGTGTCTCTTTCAAGTAATATTTGTCCTCCTGCTGCTGCTGCCAACTCCAGGGTGTGATTCATGCAATTTTTGGGCTCCTGAAGCCAACTCCAGTGTATATTTGGGCTCCTGCTGCTGCTGCTGCCAACTCCAGGGTGTGATTCATCCAATTTTTGGCCTCCTGAAGCCAACCTCAGGGTCTCTTTAAAGTAATGTTTGGGCTCCTGCTACTGCTGCCAACTCCAGGGTGTGATTCATCCAATTTTTGGGCTCCTGAAGCCAACTCCAGTGTCTCTTTAAAGTAATATTTGGGCTCCTGCTGCTGCTGCTGCCAACTCCAGGGTGTGAATCATCCAATTTTTGGGCTCCTGAAGCCAACTCCAGTGTCTCTTTCAAGTAATATTTGGCCTCCTGCTGCTGTTGCCAACTCCAGGGTGTGATTCATCCAATTTTTGGCCTCCTGAAGCCAACCCCAGTGTCTCTTTAAAGTAATATTTGGGCTCCTGCTGCTGCTGCCAACTCCAGGGTGTGATTCATCCAATTTTTGGGCTCCTGAAGCCAACTCCAGTGTATATTTGGGCTCCTGCTGCTGCTGCTGCCAACTCCAGGGTGTGATTCATCCAATTTTTGGCCTCCTGAAGCCAACCCCAGTGTCTCTTTAAAGTAATATTTGGGCTCCTGCTGCTGCTGCTGCTGCCAACTCCAGGGTGTGCTTCATCCAATTTTTGGGCTCCTGAAGCCAACTCCAGTGTCTCTTTAAAGTATTGTTTGGGCTCCTGCTGCTGCTGCTGCCAACTCCAGGGTGTGAATCATCCAATTTTTGTGCTCCTGAAGCCAACTCCAGTGTCTCTTTAAAGTAATATTTGGGCTCCTGCTGCTGCTGCTGCCAACTCCAGGGTGTGCTTCATCCAATTTTTGGGCTCCTGAAGCCAACTCCAGTGTCTCTTTAAAGTATTGTTTGGGCTCCTGCTGCTGCTGCTGCCAACTCCAGGGTGTGATTCATCCAATTTTTGGGCTCCTGAAGCCAACTCCAGTGTATATTTGGGCTCCTGCTGCTGCTGCTGCCAACTCCAGGGTGTGATTCATCCAATTTTTGGCCTCCTGAAGCCAACCCCAGTGTCTCTTTAAAGTAATATTTGGGCTCCTGCTGCTGCTGCTGCTGCCAACTCCAGGGTGTGATTCATCCAATTTTTGGGCCCCTGAAGCCAACTCCAGTGTCTCTTTAAAGTATTGTTTGGGCTCCTGCTGCTGCTGCTGCCAACTCCAGGGTGTGATTCATCCAATTTTTGGGCTCCTGAAGCCAACCCCAGGGTCTCTTTAAAGTAATGTTTGGGCTCCTGCTGCTGCTTGCAACTCCAGGGTGTGATTCATCCAATTTTTGGGCTCCTGAAGCCAACCCCAGTGTCTCTTTAAAGTAATGTTTGGGCTCCTGCTGCTGCTTGCAACTCCAGGGTGTGATTCATCCAATTTTTGGGCTCCTGAAGCCAACCCCAGGGTCTCTTTAAAGTAATATTTGGGCTCCTGCTGCTGCTGCTGCCAACTCCAGGGTGTGATTCATCCAATTTTTGGGCTCCTGAAGCCAACTCCAGTGTCTCTTTAAAGTAATGTTTGGGCTCCTGCTGCTGCTGCTGCCAACTCCAGGGTGTGATTCATCCAATTTTTGGGCTCCTGAAGCCAACTCCAGTGTCTCTTTAAAGTAATATTTGGGCTCCTGCTGCTGCTTGCAACTCCAGGGTGTGATTCATCCAATTTTTGGGCTCCTGAAGCCAACCCCAGTGTCTCTTTAAAGTAATGTTTGGGCTCCTGCTGCTGCTTGCAACTCCAGGGTGTGATTCATCCAATTTTTGGGCTCCTGCTGCTGCCAACTCCAGTGTCTCTTTAAAGCAATGTTTGGGCTCCTGCCCCTCATAGTGATGCCACTTCAACTCTCTTGAATTCAATTGTGCCGCTCTGCGATTCTATTAGCGATGCCTCTGATCTGCATGTGATATTTATTCAAAGTATTATTTAACTAACCCAGCACGCATCCTGTGCGTGTTACAGCAAGGCAGAATGGTTTACAACCCTATTGAGGCTCTAGGAGGCTCAGAAATAGCCGTTTTTAATAGCGATTTGTCGCGAATAAATTCGGGTCGAAACGATTTTTGTCGGAAAATTCGGCGAATCAGTCGAATCGAATTTTTCAAAAGTTCGCTCATCTCTACTGATGTCCACCGTGGTCATGAAGTCGTTGGGCCGAAGCAAACTCACCGCCGATCGTAAGGTTTCCATGCAGAAATGCCTGACTCTTACAAACCTGTTGAGACCCTTCAGGTCCAGGATTGGTCTTAACGTTCCGCCCTTCTTGGGAACAGTGAACAGGTTGGAGTAAAAACCTTGCCCCCGCTCCTGTCGAGGTACAGAGCAAATCACACCTAACCGCAGGTGGTGTTGCACAGCCATTCTCAAACCCTGCGCTTTTAGTGGGTCTTGGGATATCCGAGAACGGAGGAATTTTGTGGGCGGCCTGACTGCCAGCTCAATCTTGTAACCGGAGGACACTACCTCCTGGATCCACCGGTCCGAGACGTGCCACATCCAGACCTGAGCAAACAGCAGAAGCCGCCCCCCCCCCCACCCGGATGGTTGAGGGCGCCCCCTCATGCCTAAGGGGACTTGGCAGGGGGCTTGGATTTGGTTCCCCAGGAGGGATTGGGTCGGCCGCGGGACCTACCTCTACCCCAGGTATCCCTGCGGCCACCTGGGAATGAAGAGCCTCTTCCTCCCAGAAAGGAGCGATAGGCAGAGGGATTCCGAAAGGACAGAGCAGGATTCCGTCTCTGAGGGAGTCTACCATCCTTGACCAGGAGGTCCAGGTGCTCCCCAAACAGCCTGTGCCCCACAAAGGGAATACTCGTAAGCGATTTCTTGGCAGCAGCATCAGTCGACCATTGCCGCAGCCAAAGCGAGCGGCGGAGGGCAACAAGCAGGGCCGAAATCCTGGCACCAAGCCAGACCCCATCGTCCATGCCAGAAGCAACAAAACCAATTAATTCCAATCAATTCTTTGGTTGCACAGAGTTTCCCTAAAAAAGAATAAAAAAGAAGAATCGGGGGGCGGAGCTTGCTATGGAGCTGTAAAGACGTGGACGCTCCCAGCTCCCGGCCCCATCAGCACCTATTAGCAAAATTATAAGCCAGTCCTGGGCCCGGGTTAGCAACAACCAGCCAGTGGGCCTCTTGAAGATCCCTGGTATTAGCTGGGATCGGCTGCGGAACGGGGGGCGATGCTGCAGGAACAGCCTGCAGAAGAGCGGCCGCTATCTTGCCGCCTCCGCACTGCACATTGGCCGCAGCCCGGGACCTGAGGTGAGCGACTTGGTTACTGTCCCCCACCCCCTGTTTGGCATTCAATTGCCCCACGTGTGTGTGAGGGAGAAGCCCGGAGCGCGAGGTCGGGCGCCATCTTGAGAGGCTCCTCCACCCCTCCCCTCTCCTACCTGAAACAGGAGACCTATGGACGTTTGCAGTCCTCCGGTGACAGTCTGCCCTGCACGGTGGATAACCCCCCCCCCCCCTGCCTCGCTCCCTCTGACCTCCTGTAGTGTGGGGAAGAGAATCAGAACGCTGACTTGGGCGCCACCTGCTGGTACTTCTTCGCCTCTCCTTCTCACTGTGCACAGAGAGAAACTTCTGACTGAATTTAAAGCTGCAGTGCATCCCTAAAAAAGGGACAGAAGAGCACTGTCATTGGCTCCAGGGGGGCTGAGAAAATCACCTACTTTGTTCTGCCTGCCAGCACCCTCCAGCACACACAGTAGCCCTGAAGCCTGATTGCCGCTGCTCCAACACATTGCTTTCTTTGTCTGTCACCTTTGAATTTGCCTCTTGGAAGAAGCGTCCATGCGCCTTGGGATGCCCCAGCCCTTGAAAATTTGAGCCAAGAAGCAGTATTTTAGTGCGATGGGGGGAGGCAGCAAAAATAAGGACAATAAAGCTCAAACCAGGGGGTCCCTGGCAGCTAATCAAGGTGACCTCAATCGCTTCATATCAAAACCCTCTGGGAGTGCCCGCTGGGAGACTCACCGCGGAGAGAGGCGATGAGAGAAGAACCTGATCAGGGGAATGTGGGCACCTCAGGGTCATCGCCGCTGGACCGCACGCTATCAGAAATTTGGGCCCATCTGCGCTCTATGCCTACTAAAGAAGACCTGTCATTGATCAAACGGTCAATAAGTGAGAAGTTAACCGAGGAAGTCGGCCTCCTGAGAGGAGACCTGCGACAGCTGGATACCAGGCTGAATAAGGTGGAGCGAAATCAGGAGGAGGACAAATCGGCTATTCAGCAGCTTACTCTTCGCCTACAAGCACAGGAAGCGGCGAACGCTAACTTGACCCTCCATCTTGAGGATTTAGAAAACTGCAACCGGCGGAATAACATCCGCATCAGGGGCCTTCCCGAAGCAACACGAGCAGAGGATCTTATGCCCACATTACAAGAAATCTCTGCGCTTCTCGGTGAACAAGCAGACGGGGATTCTAAAATTGAGATTGACCCTGCACACAGGGCAATTGCACCTCCCCCCAGACAAGGGGAACCTCCAAGAGACGTCATCTGCAGGATCCATTTTTTCCAGGAGAAGGAGGCGATCATGGCGGCGGCCAGAAGGAAGGGATCCCTGGACTTTGACGGAGCAGAGCTACATTTCTACTCTGACCTCTCGAGATCCACACTAGCAAGGAGGAGAGCCCTACGCCCACTGTTGGAATTGCTTAAGGAGAGTGGCGTGGCCTACCGGTGGGGATACCCTTTTTCGCTGGTTGCTTCAAAGGGAGGTAAAACCTTTGCACTCCGCAAGCATGAGGACTTACCACTTCTCTTTAGACAGTTTAGCCTTTGCTCTATTCAAGTCCCAGACTGGTTGGGCGCTGCCCCGGATCCATGCCCCCCGCAGGCCAGAGGAAGAAGGGCCCCACAGCCCTCTGACGCGTGACTTATGTCGGTCGAGACCGGTGCATACACACTCGCTGTGATATTTGGGTCACTGCTCAAATTACAGGACATTCGTTCACAGGGGGGCGGAGATAGACGAAGGTGGCTTCCCCCTTCTTGATTGGTGCACCCGAACTGCCTGCTGACAGGTCGTATGTATGGTTTTGTAAGCTTTTATGCTATGCTAATGTTTCTCTGATTGTGTTTCCCTGAACATAAGCTGAGACAGTTATTGTTGAAGGTGTTACATGTTTTTATGTGGGCGGTGCTTCCCCTTGGGCGCCGGGGTCGGGCGGGGGGGTCGCGGCTCGGGTGGTGGTTAGTGGAGTGGTACCTGTGCCGTGGCCTCTCCCTCTGTGCTCGGTGGCTGGGGGGAGCCCTTCCAGGAAAGTAGGGTGGGTGAAACAGTGACCTTTGGTTGACTAGAACGGCCTGAGGCTGCTGGAGGTGCTAACGCCCTTTCATAAGGAAGGATTTTGGTCCCAGGACTTAAAAATACCATTTTGTGAGTACTCACCTGAAAAATGGATATTGTCAGTGTGCCACACACCCCGCTTCCCCTTTAATTCTTACGATCGGGTTACTCCACCAGCAGGTGGCGACGTTGCAGGGAGAAGTCTTGAAAACGAGCCCCTTCCGGCCTACATATACCTGGGACCTCCCACTCAACACCAGTGATTTAAAAAGCAGAAAGACAAGGTACCAGGAAATCCAACGGTAACCTCAAAATAAAGAAAAGCTTCACCATATAAAGGATCCAGTATGCCAAAAAGGGCGGGTGAAGCGGGGTGTGTGGCACACTGACAATATCCATTTTTCAGGTGAGTACTCACAAAATGGTATTATTCTCAGTGTGCCACACACCCCACTTCCCCTTTAATTCTTACGATCGGGACATCCAAAAGCAGTGTCCACAAGGGATGGGTATCCGAAGGCAAAGTGAAGCATAACTTAAAACGACTGCAGTCTGCAGAACTTTGCAGCCAAACACAGCATCCGCTGAGGCCCGCACATCAACCTTGTAAAACTTAGAAAAAGGATGAACAGAAGACTAAGTAGCGGCCTTACAAACTTGTTCAACAGAAGCCTGGTGCTGAAAAGCCCAAGACGCTCCAACGGCGCGAGTAGAATGAGCAGTGATACGAAAAGGGGGAACTTTCCCCTTAGCAGAATAGGCCGCAATAACGGCCTGACGTATGCATTTGCTAATGGAAGATTTGGCCGGAGCCAAACCCTTCCTAGGCCCACAGGGCACAACAAAAAAGGCATCAGTTTTACGAAAAGGAGAAGTAATAATCAAATAGTACTTAACACAGCGTACTACATCCAAACAATGCAAAACCCTCTCCTTGTCATTCTTAGGCTTAGGACACAGGGAGGGAAGAACAATATCCTGATTCAAATGAAAAGCCGAAACAACCTTAGGAAGAAAGTCCGGTTTGAACCGAAAGACCACCTTGTCCTGATGCCTCTCAAAGTAGGGCGCCTGAATAGACAAGGCCGCCAACTCCGAGACACGCCGAACCGAAGTGATAGCTACCAAGAAGACAATCTTCTGAGTCAGGGTAGACAAAGCAATATCTTGCAAAGGCTCAAAGGGAGGAGCCTGAAGAGCAGAAAGAACCAAATTCAAGTCCCAAACAGGGAGTAATGGTTTCCTGGGAGGCCGCACATGCGTAACCCCCTGGAAAAAAGCGCAGAACGCTTCTGAAAAAAGATAGATAAGGCAGAAACCTGCCCTTTCAGAGTACTCAGCTGAAGACCAGAGTCCAGCCCTGATTGTAAAAACTCCAGAATCCTGGAGACCGAAAAGACCCTACAAGGCAAAGATCTAACCTCACACCAAGCGATATAGGCTTTCCAAGTCCTATAGTAGGTGATAGAAGAAGACCTCTTTCGGGCACCGATCAGAGTTTTAATAACTGAGTCAGACAGACCCTCCTCCTTCAAGATGGAGGTCTCAGCAGCCAAGCCGTCAAACCCAGCGTTGGTAAATTGGGGTAAGACAGCTGACCCTGAGTGAGCAGATCGGGACGAAGAGGCAGAATGAGCTGATTCACTGTCAGCCAAACGATGTCTGCGCACCATACTCGTCTTGGCCATCTTGGGGCCACGAGAATGGCGGACACCCTTTCCAGAACCAGCTTCCGTACCACCCAGCCTAGCATGGGTATCGGAGGAAACAGGTACAGAAACCCCGGGTCCCCCCAGCTCAGGGATATGGCTTCCGCCACCAGAGCCAGAGGATCCTGGGAGAGCGACACAAAGATCGGGAGCCTGCAATTGTAACGAAAGGGAAACAGGACCACCTCCGGTGTCCCCCACCGGAGCGGACTGCAGACTGCCGAGAGACAAGGAACATGTGCCTTCGCCCAGGTCAGGATCAGGGACACCACTCTGAGGGCACCCAGACTGCAAGTCCCTCCCTGATGACTGATGTAAGCAACCGCTGTTTGATTGTCCGAGCGAAGCTGAACCAGAAGGCCCAGACCCTGATGAGACAAAAGAGCAAGAACCAGACGGAAGGCTCTCAGCTCCAGAACAGACGGCCAAGGGTTGGAAAGAAGGACCCAAGCCAACTCCTGAATCAGACAAATTTTGGACTGAGTGAGAAACACCCTGTGTTGACCGGAATCCGACCGCATTCCCAGAAAGGACATCACCCTGGCCGGAGCAAGGGAGGACCTGGGAAGGTTGAAAAACTTCAGATGCAGGACGGGGCAAGCCAACCCGTCCTTCTTGGGGCTGCGAAGAGAATGGAGCAAAAACTGAGGCCCACCTCTAAGCGCGGCACCGGCCGGATGCCCGCCATTTCCAGGAAAAACCGTGAAGGAGGGCGAGACTCAAACTCCGGTTTGTAACCGGGTGACAACCCCTCCCAGATCCGCTCTGGCTCCTCGAAAGGAGGAACTAAAGGAACTCGCACCCCGAAAGGAGCGACGAGGCTTCTTGAATTGAGGCAACTTACCATCCTTGGTAACAGCATCCAATTTCTCGCCAAAAAGGCGTAAACCTAAGAAAGGTAGCGCTGTAAGCGCCCTTTTAGAGTTAAGGTCCGCCGTCCACTGGCGCAGCCATATAGACCGACGAATAGCCACCAGCAATGCCGCTGTCCTGCTACTCGTCGCAAGAGCATCGTCCTGAACAGTCAGGACAAAAGAAACAAAACGACTCACACTGCTTGAGAGAACTAAATATATCACAAGCGGGATCAAGATCTGCGAGCAGATCCCTAATAATGGATCTAACTGCCAGCAGAAGAAGCGCCGAAGCACAAATCGGCCGTAGTGTCGACCTGGCACTGATAAAACCATGGCGAGCCAATTGATCAACCCGACGATCCTTACCATCCTTAGTGGTAGTGGTGCCAGAAAAGTGCAACGCAGCCGAGCCAGTCAACCCTAACACCGGGGTATCGACATCGGGGGGCACTGACCAAAGCTTCACCAAGTCCTCCGGAAAGGGATAACGCTTATCCCAATTAGGAGGAGTTCCAACCGGGCGCGCGGGTTGTTCCCATTCCTTAAGGACAACCCTCTCAAAGTGCTGTTGCCTGGAAAACACCAAACGCGGCTGGGGTACGTCAAACAACTCACCCTTTGGCAGAGGGACCACCGCAGGCGGATCCAAGACCAAAACTTTAAACATTTGAGCCAAAATGGAAGGAGTGTCAATGGACACCCCCACAGCCTGATCACCAGCAGTGTCAAACAATAGCTGGTCTGCAGGCTCATCCGACTCCTCAAGGAGTTCCCCCTCCTCAACAGGGGGACAATCGGACCAATCCAAAAATTCAGGTACCTCACCCTCCGAAGCAGGCACTGCCGGAGAAAGGTGCTTCCGCTTTGCCGTAGCCTTCTGAGCCACTGAAGCGGAAATTATTTTCTCGAGGTAGGCCAACCGCGCATGCACCCCGGAATGCGAATCCCCATTTTTGACAATGTCACACGGGGTCCGGAATAGGTTGGGGGGGATAGGAGATGACGGAAGTTGCGAGAAGCCAAAAGCCGGAGCAACGGACTGGCGCGCAATGTTCTGCCTTGCACATGGAACGCATAATATGACATCATTGCCTGGGAGCGGAGCCCCACAACCCCCACACAGCCTGGATAGCCCCGAAGAGCCACTTCCGGTAACGTTGGAAGCCTCCATATGGTGAATTTGTGGTATTCGCAACAACCCAGGGTTTTACGCATTAAGCAACCCGGGATGCCCCTTTGTAATTAAAGTCCCGGAAGTGGGAGGATTTTTTTTTTTTTTAAGCCTAGGAAAATCCCAATTTACAGACTAAGACTAGCCAGGTATAACAGACCGGGAGAGCCACTGCAGTGAGGGGATCCCAGAATCTGTGGGGGAAAAGAGACCACAGTCAGTCCCCCAACCAGTATGCACCACATTCATACATAACCAACAAGGCAAACATATATGAATAGTTTAAAAATCATGAATAAAATATACATGACACATGCTATTTCAAGGCAAAGCCAGAGAGTGTATAAACCTGCATAAGAGTATAAACATACACACATACACATAAATATATATATATATATATACATATAACCACACATACACACACACATACCCAAATACAGGCATTTGACCCATACATAAGCAGAAGTGCCCCAGGAAAAACGCTATACATGGCAGGCAATAACAAAGTACAAGGACGGCCCCACGTGCGCAATGGTGGGGACCGTTTACCTCTACAGCTCAAGCCGCACTGGACCTCTTCCCCCACCGACAGGGGAAGTGAAGGGCGGGCCCGGACACAGCAAAAAGGGGGGAAATTTGAAAGTGCAACACAAACAAAGGCCCCAGCAGCCCAAGCCACGCGCCGCCACTGCAGCGCTGCCCTGCCAAAGCACTTCCACACATAACAACATAACACTAAGTAAAGCACCTTATGCAACACGCACCCCCCCCCCCCCCCCATTTAGCAAAGGGAGAAGGGACCGAGCGGGAGAAGGTGACCTAAAGGGAACATCGGGACAGGGGCATCCCAAATTCGGATCACCATGCCGGATAGCCGCATTGGCCCACAAGTGGGGTCGAGCGGAGGAGATAAGCTCCTAGGCACCTAAAGTGCCATCTACCTTTGCCCAGCCAGCAGCCTAGGCTGGGAGGCTTCCGTTTAACTAGGCATAAACAACACAATAGAACTGGGCAGAAATAGACCAAAAGGGGATGCCGGGTTTGACCCCGGCTACCTGCAAGCAGGAGACTTCTTTCTTCTGTCTTGTCGCTTCATGCAGAGAGAAAAAACTGGTGTTGAGTGGGAGGTCCCAGGTATATGTAGGCCGGAAGGGGCTCGTTTTCAAGACTTCTCCCTGCAACGTCGCCACCTGCTGGTGGAGTAACCGGATCGTAAGAATTAAAGGTGAAGCGGGGTGTGTGGCACACTGAGAATATAATGTTTGTGGTTAATATCTTGTTATTACAGTTTCAATGTTTCTATGAGATTATCAGAAACTAGTGGCATCAGGGAGGGGGTACTTGTTCTGCGCAATTCTATTCTGAGACCTACTACGTTACCGTGAGCGGCGACTAGCCTCTCGGTCCCCACTTGGCGGAAGGGACGTGGCGGCTGATACCCCCAATTGGTGGGTGGTGTCGGGTCGTCAATCGGACCTCTCTGGACATTCACAGACGGGCTCTGCCCGCCCCTGAACTCACCGGGCTTCCGGACCACCTTCCCGTATGCCTTCGGATACTGGAGGGCGATCTCAGAACCCCGTAGGTTGTAAGTGGTAAGAGTTAACGTTGTGCAGTTTGGGACTCTTCCCAAGCACTCTTTCTTTCCTTTTTCTTCTTCAATTTTTTTCTCTTTCGGTCTTCTCCCCCAATCCCTAGCCCCCCCTGCCCCTTGCCCCTTATCTCCCGGCTTCCACATTCCTGCGCCCCCCTTAGCTGGGATAAGAGCCGATCCCGTAGCGTTTGTTGGATAGCTCCCCCCGGCACTGGACAGTTGCAATCCCGGGTTTAGTAGCAATGTCCAAAATTGGCAGTAGCATACAGGGCTCTTGCCAGGACGTTGCCCCTAGTCCTCCTTTCACCAAAAAATTCAGGGTGATCTCTATAAACGCCAGGGGACTGAACACCCCCCTGAAGAGATCTAAATTAGCTCAAGAGCTTTCCAGACATAAGGCAAAGCAGCACTTTAAGGGTGAGAGGGCCCCCAGGTTGTCCTCCAGGTCTTTCTCCCAGTCCTACACAAGCAATGCACCAGATGTGAAAGCAAGGGGGGTAGCGATCTTAATCGCTAGGAATACTCCCTTTCGGGTTTTAGACAAGATATCAGACGACCAGGGAAGATATCTGATCCTTAAGGGCTCCCTCTTTAATAAGAGATATACGTTGGCAGTGGCTTATGCCCCCAATTCAGGGCAGGTAGCTTTTCTTGAGTCCTTCATGAATAAGCTCATTGCCGTACAGGAGGGGCCCATCATTCTCGGGGGAGATTTAAATGTGGCGCTGGATCCCTTGCTGGACTCATCCACAGGGCAATCTGCCCTGGCATACGCAGCACTAAGGAAAATAAAGAAAACCCTTCAGAAAGCCCAGCTTTGTGACCCGTGGTGAATTAACCACCCTACCATTAAAGATTACTCCTTTTACTCTGCAGTTCATGCCTCGTACTCCAGGATAGACTATGTCCTAGTATCTCATAGCCTGCTACCCCTAATTACGGACACCAGAATAGAGCCCACTGTAATATCCGATCACGTTCCAGTGGCCCTTTCGATTAACTTGGCAGGGGGGGGAGTGGACATGGAGGTTGAATACGTCTCTTCTGCAGAATGAGCCGCTGGTCCAAAACCTTCAAAACGCTATCAAAGAATACTTTGAGATCAACAAAAGCGCTGACAAGTCTCTGTTTAATAATTGACAGGCCCACAAAGCGGTTATCAGGGCCATATTTATCAGGCATGCCACTCAGATGAGGAGGGACAGGGAGCAGGAATTGCGGAGACAATTGGAGAGGGTTCAGGAACTGGAGAGATTGCATAAAGCATCATTAGCCAAAAGCAGTCTCTTAGCCCTCACTGAGGCCAGAGCAGCCCTGAACTCTCTCCTATCCTCAAGGGCCGCCTACATCATAAAACGTTGTAAGAGAATGTACTTTGAATGGGGAAATAAAAGTAGCGCACTCTTAGCGAGGGCCCTCAGAAAGCAACAATCATTGAACTATGTGGAAGCAATTATTGATGGGCAGCAAAAGAAACTCCACCACACCCCAGATATCGCAAGGACCTTCCAGTCTTTTTACCAAAAGCTCTACAATATCCATCCTGAAGGGGCGGATCTGGATCGGGGGAGACTTGAGCAGATAAAGAAATACATAGAGGACTCCGGAATGCCCGTGTTGCGGGGGGGAGGAGAGGGAGGCCCTGGAGAGTCCAATCTCCCTGGAGGAGCTGAGGGTTGCGGTCCAGGGCTCACCGAACGGGAAGTCCCCAGGCCCAGACGGGTTTTCTGTGAGCTACTATAAGTGATTCCTCCCTCTCCTTGCCCCGCACTTCCTTTCGGCCTTTAATTCCTTGCTTGCAACTCCCGACCCGGTCGTTATCCTGAGTGAAGCATTAGCTGCCTATGTCACCATCGTCCAGAAGCCCGGGAAGGACCCGCTGGCCTGTGGTAGTTATAGGCCTATCTCGTTCCTGAATGTGGATCTTAAACTCTTCGCCAAAATTTTGGCGAGTAGGCTGTCGGGGCTGCTCCCGGCGTTGGTGGATGGCGACCAGGCGGGCTTTATCCCAGGGCGGGAAGCTCACAATAATACAATGAGAGTACTGAATCTACTACATAGGGTTAAACAAACAGGGGAGCCAGTGGTCCTGCTGTCCATCGATGCCGAGAAGGCCTTTGACCGGGTAAACTGGCAGTTTATTAAGGCAGTCCTGGAGCATATTGGGTTGGGGCCTAGTGCACTCCAGCTGGTCATGGCCTTGTACTCGGACCCTTCCGCTTTTGTGCGGACTGGGAGAGGGACCTGGACAGGCGGCTGACGGAGGAACAGTGGAGGTATGTCTTCCTGGCAACCCAGATCTCATGGACCCCTTACCAGTTCACAAGGGGTTAACAGAATAAATAACACACACAATAAAAAAATATCATTTTGTGATTACTCACCTGTAAAATGGTTATTACAAGTATGTCACACACCCCGCTTCCGAATATTCAAGACACTTGGGTAACTGTCCTGTAAAGGGCGATCTTGCAGAGATGACATGAAAAAAAGGAACCCCTCCCGGTCCATAAATACCTGGGACCTCCCACCATTCCCCAGTATAAGACAGCAGTAAAGGGACCAGGAAGAGCCAAAATGTAAACATCAAAGAAAAAGGTTCACCTTATAAAGGTAAAAAAACAAAAAAGGGCAGGATGAGGCGGGGTGTGTGACATACTTGTAATAACCATTTTACAGGTGAGTAATCACAAAATGGTATTATTCCCAGTATGTCACACACCCCGCTTCTGAATATTCATGACACTTGGGACATCCAATAGCAGTGTCCATAATGGGTGGGGATCCCAAAAAGGCAATAATGCAAACTTAAACTACTGCAGCTTGCAGAACTTTGCGGCCAAAAACAGCATCCGCTGAGGCCCGCACATCAACCTTATAAAACTTGGAAAAAGTATGAACGGAAGACCAAGTAGCAGCCGTGCAAACTTGTTCAACAGAAGCCTGATGCTGAAAAGCCCAAGATGCTCCAACAGCACGAGTAGAATGAGCAGTAACACAAAAAGGGGGAACCTTCCCCTTGGCAGAATAGGCCCCAACAACGGCCCGTCGAATCCATTTACTAATGGAGGACTTAGCGGGCGCCAAACCTTTCCTGGGCCCGGAAGGCATCACGAAAAAGGCGTCCGTCTTGCGAAAAGGAGAAGTAGCCACCAAATAATACTTCACACAGCGAACCACATCCAAAGAATGTAAGGTCCTCTCCTTCCCTCCCCTTTGGACAGAGCACTGGAGAAATGGAGAGCACTGATCCCAGACCTGGAACAGGTTGACTGGGAGGAAGCGATAGACAATCTGTACTCCTCAGTTATAGACTCGAGAGACAGATTGATTCAGGCTAAGTGGCTCTACCAGGTCTATCTGACCCCGGTTAGACTCAAGAGGATGGGCCTACTAGATTCAGATATTTGCCCCAGATGCAACTCCGGGCCAGGTACTTTGATGCACATGATCTGGGAATGTCGGGTGATCTGGTTGTTTTGGGAGGAGTTGTTTAATTTCATAACCACCTCCGTGGGCTTGCCAACCATTAAAGCGGCCGCCCTTGATCTGCTGAGCATTGTTGAGCCTTCGTTGGATGACGGTCCCCAGAAGGTCCTAATGCGACTGCTAATGTTCTACGCAAGGAAATGTATCCTACTTAATTGGAAACACCCGAGTGCACCGACCTTATCAGGCTGGAAAAGCCTGGTAAATGGAAGGTTAATCCTTTATAAGATGACTTACGAAGCCAGGGGATGCCCAAATAAATTTGAAAGGGTATGGGGAGCATGGCTTAATACCTCCAGCTCCATTAGCGACTAGAAACGAGCTAGTTACCTGATATGTGTTGGTTTCTAACCCTCGGACCTCATAATACTCACCCGTTATTATGAAACGATGCCCATAGCGGGCGGGTGTGAATGCTGGAGTGAGTGTGTGTGTGTGTGTGTGTGTGTGTGAACAACTTATATTAGTTTAGTATGTTGTTATGAGTCTATAGCAATTTTTTAGTGTAAGTAAGGTTAAGAGCTGTCCCCATGTGGGGATGGTTGTATTATATGTATATGTATGTTACAACTTTAAATGCATAAATAAAGATTTATAAAAAAAAATAAATAAAAAATAAAAAGGTCCTCTCCTTGTCACTGCTAGGCTTAGGACACAAGGAAGGGAGAACTACATCCTGATTGAGGTGGAAGGCCGAAACCACCTTAGGAAGGAAATCTGGCTTGAAGCGGAAAACTACCTTGTCCAGGTGCCTCTCAAAGTAAGGAGCCTGAATGGACAAAGCCGCCAACTCAGAGACACGCCGAACAGAGGTAATAGCCACCAAAGAGGGAACTTTCTGAGTGAGCAGAGAGAGCAATATCATGCACCGACTCGTAAGGAGGCCCCTGGAGAGCCGACAGAACCAAGTTTAAATCCCAAACCGGCAGCAAGGGCTTTCTAGGAGGCCGCACATGAGTAACCCCCTGGAAAAATGTCTTAACCAGAGGATGAAGGGCAAAAGACCTTTGAAAGAAAACCGCCAGGGCAGAAACTGCCCTTTCAAAGTACTAAGCTGGAACCCCGAGTCCAGACCATGTTGAAGAAACTCCAGAATTCTGGGAATAGAAAACACCCTACAAGGCAAGGCCCTGGCCCTAGCACCAGTTATTATAAGACCTCCAAGTCCTATAGTAGACGTTAGAGGAAGATCTCTTCCTAGCTCTAACAAGAGTCTGAACCACTGCATCAGAAAGACCTTCTTCCTTTAAGATGGAAGTTTCAGCAGCCACGCCGTCAAAGCCAGCGTTGGTAAATTGGGGTAGCGTAGCTGCCCCTGGGTGATAAGATCCGGAAGAAGAGGCAGATAAAACTGATCTACTGCCAGCCGCACGACGTCTGCGAACCACACTCGTCTTGGCCACCTTGGAGCCACCAGAATTGCTGGTGCCCCCTCTAGAGTTAGCTTGCGCACCACCCTGCTCACCATGGAGAAGGGGGGGGAACAGGTACAGAAACCCCAGTTCCCTCCAAGCCAGGGACATGGCATCCACTGCCAGAGGATCCTGAGACAGAGACACAAAAGAAGGAAGCTTGTGATTGTGACGTGAGGCAAAGAGATCCACCTCCGGAGTCCCCCACCTGTGACAAAGGGACTGGAATACCTTGGCATTGAGAGACCGTTCTCCTCGTCGAGAGGAGCTCCTGCTCAGGGAGTCCGCCTTTGTATTCTCCACTCCCGGAATGTAAATGGCTGAGATGCATGGGACATTGCTCTTTGCCCAAACAAGGATCAGAGATACCTCCCTGAGGGCACTCCTGCTGCGAGTCCCTCCTTGGTGAATGATGTAAGCGACCGCCATCCGACTGTCTGATCGGACTTGAACTGGCAATCCCTGCAAGAGAAGAGTCAAGCGAGACAGAACCAACCAAATGATCCGCAGCTCCAAAACATTGATGGGGGTATGAGCCTCCTGAGGCCTCCATAACCCCTGGAACTGATGTTCCCTCCAGAAGCCCCCCCAGCCCGACAGGCTGGTGTCCGTGGTGACCGTTTCCCAACAAGGGGCCAGAAAGGATCTGCCCTTCAACAGATTGATTGACACTAGCCACCACTGAAGGGACTGCTGAGCCCGGGGAGACAGCAGACAAGACTGGTCTAATGACAGCGGACACCTGTCCCAAGTCGCTAGAAGATGGAGCTGAAGCGTCCTCATGTGAAACTGGGCAAAAGGAACTGCCTCGGGGCGTGGCTTGGCGATGGCCGTGTGAGGGACCATATTGCGGAGCTCCTGCCGGTATACCTATAAAGAAGCCCAGAAACAGCAGCTAGAGAAGATCCCGTCTTACCTGAGTGATGTCTAAGAAGAAGAGGGGCAGAGTAACGACTGCGGGTCGAGGATCGGGCCCCATTACAGCTTTCTTCCCTGCTGGGGAGCGCGGCGGGGGCGAGGAAGTGGGCCGCAAGATGGCGTACACATCTGGGAGAGGATCCATGCGGGCGGAGCCGCCTGAAGGAGTCCTGTCGGCCGCGGTGGAGCGGGAGGAGGCGGGCGGACGTGCCCCGTCGGTGCTCGGACTCCCGTCCAGGTCGTCAGCTGTGCCGGAGGTGGAGCGGGCGGGGGCCCCACCGCTCGCGAGTCCCGGAGGTGAGAGGGTGACGCGGCGGGAGCCGCCAGAGAGAAGCGGCGGAGAGGTGCGGGGCGGGGGACGAACCCCCCCCCCTGGCAGGAGAATCGGGCGGCGGGGAGACAGCAGAGACGAGACCGCTCCCGCGACATGCTGCTGCTGGGGCTGGCGGGGACAATGACAGCTGCTGCGGTGGGTCGGGGATGAGACCCCGCCGCAGCTTGAGTATGCAGCCGCCTATGCGCGCCGGATCACCCGGTGCCCCCGGGGAGGGGGACAGCAGGGATCACTTAGCCCCCTTACCTGACCAAGCGGTCTTCGTTAGGGGCCCGCCGCAGCCCTCACCATCATCACCCACATTAAATCAGCACTGCCCTGATGGAGGGGATAGACAGGGGCACCCCTCCCGGCCTCAGAGGCACGACACCAGCATGGATGAGGGGGCGCGCCTGGAGGAGAGAATGCTCGCTGCCCGCGGGACGTCCCCCTGTAATTCATCCTCCCCTGCCCGACAGCGGACCCCACATAAGGGCTCTCGTCCCCCCTCAGTGGACTCACAGATGGACGCTGGTTGGAGTGCGGGCATGCCTTCCTCGCCTCACCCGGACCGGGCTCCCCACGTGGAGCCCTGACCCCCCCCGGGGCGGGCGGAGGGAGCGCGTGACGACCCGGTCTCCCTGTCCGGGATGTCCGCCTCTCCATGTTGGTCCCCGGGATCTGCCAGCGGGAGTGGGATGGAGCCCGACGGATCCAGGATGCCCCCCCCCCCCCGAGATTGATCAGCACGGCATCAAGGCCCTCACGGTTTTTCTTTTTTTTTCCTTTTTTTTCTTCTTCTCCTGCTGCGCTGGCTCAAGTGTACGGACTGCTTCATTTATTTGGGACTTGTCCTCCGATTCATGACGTGTTGCCTCACCTGATTCCACGGAACATTTTGGCTCCTCCTTCTGCCTCGCGGGTCCCGGCGGCCTTTACCACCTTATGTCTCGTTCCCCGTTGTGCTGGCGAGATGTAGACCGCTGACTGGGCCCCCCGGGGGACGAAGAGGAGCTTTTGCGTTGTATCATTGTCCCTTCTATCGGAAGAGAGTGAGATGACTGCTGTTTACGCGGTCCCCCCTGAGAGAGGCTCAGGACGTTGTGGCATTATTGGGCGCATTGGTTATCTTGGAGACCGCCAGTCCCGAGACTCTGATTAATCATCAGCGCTCCGGCTTGGGCGGCTCTCACGGGTTCTCGCCTTCCACTTCCCCCCACTTAGGTGATCCCCTACCCTCCTCGGGAAATACCTGGGGAGGCGTTAGGAGATCCGGCACTGCAGTGCCCTAGCTTTGTTGATTGGTTTACTTGCTTTGTCTATTAGATCTTAGTTAGTTCAACAACTGTTGTAGCATAGTAAGTTGAGTTTTCATTGTTATTGCCTGTTTCCCCTCTTTTCTTCCCCTCTCTTCTCCGTTACTGTCTTCTGCGCTTTACTCTCCCTTTACCCTCCCTTTCCTTCACTGAGGTCCTCACCCCTCCCCCCCTCACAACCTCCACTTTGTGGCTTCCCTCTCTCCCGGCCACTAGGAATAACGAAAGGCAAGGATGGCTAATCTAACTGTTTGCTCTTTTAATGTGAAGGGGTTCAATGCCCCCGAGAAGAGATCTAAAGTTCTGTACGACCTCCATAAATGCGGTGCCAAACTGATTCTATTGCAGGAAACGCATTTTAGGGAGGGTCGAGTCCCGAACGTTAGGGACCGTTATTTCTCTTCTTGGGTGCATGCCCCCAACCCGGACGCCAAATCCGGGGGGGTCTCAGTTGCAATCCACAGATCCCTCCCCCACAAGGTTTCAGACTCCAAGATAGACCCCAAAGGTAGATACATTTTTCTGAAACTATCCATTTGCACAAAGACTTATACGGTGGTGAACTTGTACAGCCCCAATAAGAACCAGTCCCAATTTTGTCTTGGGGTCTTGAAACAGTTAGCTGATTTTGCGGAGGGGATAGTCATATTGGGAGGGGACTTGAACATGCCCTTAAACCCGCAGATTGACACCTCCTCTGGTAAATCCTCCATCCCCCTATCCAGACTTAAAAAGCTGAGGTGTATGCTGTCGGACCTCCGCCTGGTTGACGTGTGGAGAGCCCTGCACCCGGGTTCTAGGGACTATACGTTTTTTTCCAACGCAAACAACTCATATAGTCGTATAGTCTCCTAATGAGCCACCACGCTATGTCCTGGGATCCGCAGGCCAGCATTGGAAATTTTCTTTGGTCTGATCACGCCCCAATCTTCCTGTCCTTTGAGCTGCCTGGATTATACCCAAGTAGATGGGACTGGCGCCTTAATGACAACTTACTGAAAGACGGGGCCTGCCTGGCAGCGGTTGAAAGCACCATAGAGCATTTCCTATCTGACCATGTAAATGACGACACGTCCCTTCCCATCCAGTGGGAGGCGCTAAAGTGTGTTCTAAGAGGCACTTTAATTCAGCACGGTTCTAGGCTTAAAAGGGAAAGATCCGCTCTGATTAAGCAGACATTAGCCCAGATCCAAATACTAGAACACGACCACAAGCTCTCCCCTTCCAACGCCCTGTGGCTGGAGCTGGAAAGGACGAGGGCGATACTACAAGGCCTATACAACCAGTGCTACCTACGACACAGGGATAGGTTTGGAGCTATGCTTTACGAGGGCGCTAACAAGCCGGGCAGATTACTTGCTAGATTACTTCACCCTTGTATTTCAGCCACTTACATCCCCAGCATTAAACTGCAGGGGAATGCTGAGACCTCCGACCCAGTGGGCATAGCGGGGGCTTTCAGGGACTACTATAGTTCCTTGTATAATCTACCCTGCTCCACCACCGGGGGGACCAACCTCACTATAAACACGGCCGTCCAGGAATATATTGACAGAACCCCACTCCCCAGGATCCCGCAGGAGGAGATTGAGACCATGGAGGCCCCTTTCGGAGTGACGGAGGTACTGAAGGCTATACAAAACACCCCTGGAGGGAAGAGTCCGGGCCCAGACAGATTCACCCCCAGATTTTACAAACAACTAGGTTCGCGGCTGGCCCCTTTCCTGACCAGGGTCTTCAACGCAGTAGGCCTGGAGACCCCGTTTCCCAAGTAGTCATTGGCGGCAACAATTACCGTTATTCCCAAACCCGGCAAGGACCCCGCAGTGTGCAGCAGTTATCGCCCCATCTCGTTAATAAATGTCGACGTTAAGCTTTTTGCCAAATTAACCGCTAGTCGTCTTCAGGCACACATCCCTGATATCATCCACCCAGATCAGGTGGGGTTTGTCCCTGGCAGAGAGGCTCGAGACAATACAAACAAGCTTCTCACTCTAGTCTCTTATGTGAAGACCAAAGGAATCCCCGCCTGTTTGCTCTCCTGTGACGCGGAGAAGGCGTTCGACCGTGTGAGTTGGGATTTCCTCCGGGCTCCGCTTCAACAGATTGGACTTGGCCCATCCCTACTGGGGAAAATTATGGCACTATATAAAGGATCCCACGGCCTCTGTCAGGACAAACGGTATTTTGTCAGCCCCCTTCCCCATTAGCAATGGCACGCGCCAGGGCTGCCCTCTGTCGCCACTGCTGTACATCCTCACGATGGAACATTTGGCGACTGCGCTGAGAAACAACCCGGACATACGGGGGATAGAGGTGGGGGGTAGACAGCACAAATTATCCCTATATGCGGATGATCTTCTACTGCATTTAACCGGCCCGGTGACTTCCCTCCCCCTCGTCTTGAAGGAATTTGAGCTTTTTGGAAAGGCGAGTAACTTTAAAATCAATTATGGGAAGTCGAAGGCCCTTAACCTTACTTTATCACCGACAGTAATGATGGGACTCAGAAGCAGCTTTTCTTTCAAATGGCAACCGGTGAGCATTAAATACCTGGGAGTTCAGGTCCCAAATGACTTAACAAAAGTGTACGAGCTGAACTATGCCACGCTACTGAACAAAACAATTAGTGATCTTAAACAATACAATAGAAAACCTTTGTCATGGGGTGGCAGGATAAATGTGATTAAGATGGACATCCTCCCCCGCTTCTTGTATATCTTTCAAACTGCCCCTATAATCCCCCCCCGCAGTTTTTTCAAGATCCTAAAATCTGCTCTCCTCAAATTTGTTTGGGGGGTCTCAAAGCCACGGATCCGTTTCAACACCTTAGCTCGGCATAAAACGAAGGGAGGCCTTGGCATGCCAGACCTTAAGCTCTACCATGCAGCGGGGGTCCTAATGAGATTGTCGGACTGGGCCTACCGGGATACAAAAAAGATCTGGGTCACCATTGAGAAGGAGCTCTCCCCATGGCTGCTGGCTTCTCTGCCGTGGACGAGACCCCAGCCAAGGAGACGGCTTAGGTCTCTGCCGTTTTTGACCCAGCATTTTTTCACACTGTGGGACCGCATGACTGCTAGGGGCCAGCTCGTGAGACGCCCAGGTCCGTTGACGCCAATCCTGGGAAACCCTGATTTCGAGCCCGGGGTGGGGGTGGAGTCTTTCCTGGGCTGGAGGGCCGAAACGGCCCCGAGACTAGGCCAGCTGCTAAACGGGGGGGGGGGGGGGGGCTCCCGTCCCTGGGCGAGTTGAGAGAGCGGAATCCCGGGGTCCAGATGTCCTGGTTCTTGCATGGGCAGTTAGCGGCATTTGTGCTGACGTTAAAGGTGGAGTGTAACATGGAGGGCCCGCTGTCGGAACTGGAGGGACTTCTCTCCTCTGTGTCCCCCACACCCCATTCCCTCTCTAGGATTTATTCCGCCCTGATAAGCAATATTCACACGGGGCCGTTGGGTATTATCCCGAGATGGGAGAGGGAGCTGGGGGTGTCCCTCTCGGAGGAGGATCAATCTAAAATGTTCTACCTAGCGCATAAGGCGGCAGTGGAGGGGGCCACACAGGAGAGGAGCTATAAGATTGTCTCCAGGTGGTACAGATGTCCATTGGACATAAAGAGATTTGCTCCCCTCTCCTCGGACCAATGTTGGCGATGCCTAGATGCGGTGGGCGATATGACACACATTTGGTGGGGTTGCCCAGTCATACGCTCCTTTTGAGATAGGGTGCTGAGCATATACACGGAGACCACCGGCGAACCGATCAGCAACTCCCCTCAATTAACCCTTCTCTCCTTATGGGAAGGGCCAACTTCACGCTACAGGACGGATATACTCCGACACTTCCTATCAGCCGCAAGAGCAGTGATCCCCAGACACTGGAAATCACGTGAGATTCCCTCCCTGCGGGAATGGCTGACAGAACTGGAGCGGATTAGGCGGGCGGAGGAGCTGATCTGGGGTGACAGGGGGCTCAGGGACAAGTATGCGCTAACCTGGACCTGTTGGGAGAACCTACGGGATTCGGATAGGTTTAAAAACAGGCTTAATCAGCTAGGGTAACGTTATAATGCTTTCACGGGAGCTGGTGTGAGGTTGGTCAAGTTGAAAGGCGCGGCGGGCAACGGATCAAGTGAAGCCAAATCCCCCTTCCCTGTCTCTTCTTCTTCTATCTTCTTTCCCCTCTCTATCCTTGTTTGGTACACCAAGAATATCTCTGCAGCGGAGCCCTGCTCGCCCTCCCTACCCAGGTATCTGGGTAGCACTCGGATGGCGGTAGGGCTCGGGACCTCTCTATGGTGTGACATGACTCATTAGGCTGTTGTCCTGTACTATTCGCTGTTAAAAAAGTCTTTGGTTTATTATGTCTAAGACTTATCTCTGTACCTAAACAGGGACTGTTCCCTATGTATTGTTTCTGTTTACATGTTTCAATAAAAACAGATTATAAAAAAAAAAAAAGGAACTGCCTCGAAGGAAGCCACCATCAAACCTACCAATCTCATCCCTAGCCGGATAGACGGGCGAGGATTGGATAGTAGAAGCTGAATCAAATCTTGAATCAGAAGCATCTTGGGCTGAGGAAGAAACACCCTGGCCTGAAAGGCATCCAGAGTCATGTCCAGAAACGAAACCTCCCTGGACGGGGAGAGGGAGGACTTGGGATAGTTGATCACCCAAACTGAACCTCTCCAGCGTGGATACCACAACTCTGGTGTCTAGCTCCGCTTAGCTAGGAGAGGAAGCCAAAATGAGAAGGTCGTCCAGATAATGTACAATGCGAATGCCCTGCACTCTGAGGAGGGCCATCACCCCCGCCAGTACCTTGGTGAACACCCTCGGAGCCGAGGTAAGCCTGAATGGAAGGGCCACAAACTGAAAATGCTGATCTTCCACCACGAACCTGAGGAATCTCTGGTGTGCCAGGAAGATAGGTACATGCAGATACGCATCCTTGATGTCTATGGACGTCATGAAGTCCCCCTGACGAAGAGAATCGACGGCTGAACGCAAGGTTTCCATGCAAAACTTCCTGAAGCGGATAAACCGATTGAGGAGCTTCAGGTCCAAAATGGGTCAAACTGAACTATCCTTCTTGGGCACCGTGAATAGATTGGAATAGAAGCCCAAGCCCCTTTCCGCGGAAGGCACTGGGCAAATGACAGCCGTGTCCAGCAGATAACTTACTGCCGCCCGGAGCCCCTGTGCGGCCAGTGGATCCGAAGGCACTTGAGACCTGAAGAATCTAGGAGGAGGCCAGATCTCGAATTCCAGCTTGTAACCAGAAGACACCACTTCCAGAATCCATTTGTCCGAGACCTCCTGGTCCCAGACCTGGAAGAAGTGTCGCAGCCGTCCCCCCACCCGCAAGGGTGAGGGCGCCCCCTCATTGCTGAGCTGGCTTGGCAGCGGGCTTGGGTTTGGAACTCCAATTGTGACCTGGACGGGCACGTCCTCGGCCTCTATTCCAGGAATCACCTCTGAGGGTAGAGAAGGCCAAAACTCTGCCACGAAAGGAAGGGTTAAAGGAGGCCGCCCCCCGAATGGGACGACGTTGCCTCTTACGCTCCTTTCGTGACTGAATCTAATCTTTCTCCAAAAAGCCGCAACCCCACAAAGGGAAGTGCTGTAAGCGACTTCCACAAAATCAGCCGCCCACTGGCGTAACCACACCGACCGCCGAATAGCCACAAGCAAGGCCGAGGTTCTACCACACATAACCATGGCGTCATCCAGGGCGGCTAGCACAAATAAAACATGAACAACTCACACCGCTTAAAAGCGGCAAACTCATCACTGGCCGGGTCAAGCCTGGAAGAACTCAACAGGTCCCTAACAACAGACCTGGTAGCCACTTCTGTAAGCGGCGAAGCACAAACAGGCCGCAAGGCTGAACCAACACTAGCAAAAGCGTGGCAAGCTATCTGATCAATGCGTTTGTCCTCATCATCTTTGAGAGTGGTGGAGTCAGGAGAATGCAAAATAGAAGTATTAGATAACCCAAGCACGGGGGCATCCACCTCGGGAGGGGACGACCATCGTTTTACCACATCCACCGGAAAGGGATATTTCTTATCCCAACCCTGAGGAATACCTGGAAGCCGAGTAGGCTTCTCCCATTTCTTAAGAATAATGCCATTGAAATGCTTTTGATTTGGGAATTCCAGGCGCGGCTTAGAAGTCCCAAAGAACTCCCCCTTTTGCAGAGCATCCTCCTCTGGGGAAGAAATCGCAAGAACCTCAAAAAGGTGAGCCAGGACCTTCGGGGTATCCACAGCATCCCCCTGCCTCTGCTCAGTATTAGCACCAACAAATTGCTGATTGACAGAACCATCAGAATCCTCAAATAATTCCCCCTATTCTAGCGGGGAATAATCAGACCAGTCAAGAAAATCATAATCATCAAACTCAAAAGCCGGGGCGGCTGGAGACAAATGTTTTCCCTTAGCCGAGGCTTTTCTGGCTACAGAGCTAGAAATAAATTTCTCAATATTAGCCAATCAGACATCAGATTGCGACTCCCCGCCTGTGACAACATCACTAGGGGTACGGATAAGGCAGGGTGGGGAAGGAGAGGAGGCCGGGGCCACGGACCTAGAAGCCTGGGCCCCCGACTGCTGCGTTATGGCCTGCTGAGCACAAGGTATGCGAACAAGTACATTATCCCCCGCAAGGGATACTCCACAACCCACACACTGCCTGGATTGCCCCGAGGGGAGCCCAAGCCCAGTATCCTGAGAAGCCTCCATATGGTGATTTTTAAGGTAGTCGCAATGACCAGAGGGAATTACGCTGTTAAGCTACCCGGGATGCCCCTTCAAGTCCCAAGTGGGAGGATTTTTTATTTTTTTATTTTTAGGAACCCTAAATTAAGTTCTAAGGGACCCTAGGACCGGGAGAACCCCCTTTTTAAACATCAAAAGAAGGGATCCCACCTGGAAGACATGAGAACAGGGAGTACATAAGTGTCAACATGCACATCACCCAACAACAACATATATAAAAAGATAAAATGGGGAAATAAACTATAAGACAGAAATTACTCACACCACAGCAAACGGCGACCGTCAACCCTCACAGCAGCGAGGGAATGAAAAGAGAAAGCAGCGAGAGCGGAATAAGAGGGGCGGGACAGCGCACAACGCGCGCCGCGCCTGGCTCCGGCCCCGCCCCCTCCCCTCACGCAGGGCCCGGCCCCAGCCAGCACCAGGGTGCCTCAGTGGAGCAGACCTCGAGGGGGGGCGGACCGCGACGAGCACCCCGCGACGAGCCCCCTCCTTAACTGCACCTGAGAGAAGCAAACGGCCGCACCACGTGTACACACACATACACACACCTTTTCCCCCAAATAAAGTCAAACAACCCACGGGAGAAAAGGCCACCCCCCCCCCCCCCAAGGGGCACAGAGGGACACGGAAGGGGGGAGAGCCCACACCAATAGGTGAAAGGGCAAGAGGGACGGGGCATCCCAAGCCGGGATCACCAACCCGGACACCGCCTACCCCTTTGTATGGGGTACCCCATATACACCACATGGTGCAGCCTACCATTGCCTGGATCTTCAGCCTAGGCTGGGAGGCATACTGTTATAGTTTAAATTGAAAAAAGGTTCAGGCAGCAATAGAAACAAAAGGCTGGGGGGTTACCCCAGCTACCTGCGAGGAGACAACCATCTTCTGACTTGCTCGCCGACTGCAGAGACAAAATACTGGGGAATGGTGGGAGATCCCAGGTATTTATGACCAGGAGGGGTTCCTATTTTTCATGTCATCTCTGCAAGATCGCCCTCTACAGGACAGTTTCCCAAGTGTCATGAATATTCGGAAGTGGGGTGTGTGACATACTGGGAATAAAAGTAATTTGCTTTTTTATTTTTTTTTTACCTTACTCACCTTTGATCCTCTGTCCCCCGGTGATCTGCGATGACAATTGCCGGGTGTTTGGAGGAGAGAGCCTGGGGGGCTGGGGGCGATCACAGCCCTCTCCCCCTCCCCACCTCTCTCCTCCAAGCAGACTGATTCTGAGTCTCGGGTGCGGGTGACATCGGGTGACGTCACGGGGCTAGCAGTCGCAATCCAGGAAGTGGGGTGGGGGGGGGGGGGGGGAGGGCGATTTCTGCCCTTTCCTCACCATGGAAGAGCCTGGGGGGGGCGATCGGAGGCCCCCCCAGTGAAGATGAGACCCGTCGGGAGACAGCGCGACCACAGGTAAGTGTCATTTTACATTTTTTTTTTTTTACAGTTAGCAGCGGCCGCTGCCTAAGCAGGGGGGGGGGGGGGGGAGTTATTCTGGGGGCTCTCCTGGAGCCATCCCCAGGGGGGGATCGGATGGCACCAAATTAAAGAGGAGACCCGGCCAGATCAAACGAGGGATCAGGTGAGTTTTTTATATTTTTTTTTTTTTACTGTGGGGGGTTTAAAGTCAGCTACGTGAGTCTCAAGTAGTTGGCACTTAAATGGAGTAGAGGCTGATACGTGGGACTCACGTAGCTGGCACTAGAAGGGTTAAGATCTGCAACTCTGAGTTTGTAAAGTCAAGGGCTGAACGTGGCAGACAGCCAATGTTTTTATACATCGATCTTGAAATAAAGAGAACAAATACATAGAAGGGCAGATAAGTTTTCCTTCTCTTTACAACCTTCTATGTTCCATCAACATAGGGGTGAATCATGAACCAGTTTGTTTATTCACCAGGTTTTCCCAAGTTTAAAGTGGACCAACACCCAGGATTTTGACTATCCTGGGTTTTGGTCCACTTCGGCGGGGCACCCCGATCGGGGGTGCCCCGCTGTGTGAAACCCCCCAGAAAGCCCCAAAATCTTACCCGTCCCCGCTCCCACGTGACTGGACGGTCCAATCCCCGCCAACGTCCAGGCGGGGATCAGGAACGTCCAAGCGGCTGCCGCCACCGCCTCCCTCGCGTCACTTTCGGCGCGCGCGCGCCCACGCCGGCCATTCGCAGACGGCCGGCGCGGGCACGCCTACAGGGGCGCGGGGGAGGCGGCGGCGGCCGGCCGCCGCCGAAGATCAGGTAAGCGGTTTGGGGTGTCTGGGGGGGTGAGGTGGGAGGTGATCGGCCCGGGAATCTTATAGATTTCCGGGCCGATCACCTCTCGGTGTTGGTCCACTTTAAGCAAGTTTGCCACATGTACCAACAAAATGTGCCATGTTTGCTATATTTACTTGCTGGTCAGGATCGTTGGGCAAATGCCAGCGAATACTTGTCATTTCTCCAGCTTTTATTAGCAAACCCATAGGAATCAATTTTTTTTTTTTTTCAAAAATGGTCTCTTTAGGTCATTTTTGCATCTGTACCAGATATTTTAAGTGTGAATGTCAGGTATTTGAATTACAACTAATAAAACTTTACTTTTCAGATTCTTTTGTAACTCTGTATATAAAGCTTTACAAATAACCAAGACACTCCCGAGACATCACATATATTTTAAAGAGCAACCCCATGCGACAAATGGTTTTTTTCATTTAGCCAGGCAATGTGCAGCGAATTCCAGCAAAAAGTCAGTTGTCCCAATGTTCACCGCTTCAACTAAAACTCTGTTTGTGTGCTTGTAAATGTTGTAAACCATGCCCTTAGTCTTTTATATTAAAGGAATTGTCCAGGCATAAAATCCAAAAAAGATATACTCAACTCTTACCCCTCGTAGTCGATTGGTCCTATTGCAGTGATTGAAAAATACAATTCTGTGATTACTCACCTGTAGAATTGGTATTATGAGTATACAGTACATCCTGCTCCAAATCTAATACTTACAGTTGGGATATACTCCGCCAGATGGCACTGGACTGCAGAGACATTGAAAATAGACTCCTCCCGACCCCTCAAATACCCAGGGACCTCCCACAAATCCCCAGCATTGAAAATACCATTTTGTGAGTACTCACCTGAAAAATGGATATTGTTGGTGTGCCACACACCCCGCTTCACTTTTAAATATTCTTCACTTAATGGGTTAACTCACCGCCAGGTGACGTAGTGCAGAGAGGAAGTCTTGTAACGAGCCCCCTTCCGGCCTATATATACCTGGTACCTCCCTTCAATCACCAGTATATTAAAAAAGCAGAAAGACAAGGTACCAGTATTCCACCGGTAACCTCAAAATCAATTTGATATAAACAAAAAGCTTCACCATATAAAGGCTTCAGAAATACCGAAAAGGGTGGGAGTGAAGCGGGGTGTGTGGCACACCAACAATATCCATTTTTCAGGTGAGTACTCACAAAATGGTATTATTCTTGGTGTGCCACACACCCCGCTTCACTTTTAAATATTCTTCACTTAATGGGACATCCAAAAGCAGTGTCCACAAGGGATGGGCATCTCAAGGCCAGGTGAAGCATAACTTAAATGACTGCAGTCTGCAGAACTTTGCAGCCAAAAACAGCATCCGCTGAGGCTCGCACATCAACTTTGTAAAACTTTAAAAAAGTATGAACAGAAGACCAAGTGGCGGCCTTACAAACTTGTTCAACAGAAGCTTGGTGCTGAAAAGCCCAAGACGCCCCAACGGCGCGAGCAGAATGAGCAGTGATACGAAAAGGGGGAACTCTTCCCTTAGCAGAATAGGCCGCAGTAACTGCCTGACGTATCCACTTGCTAATGGCAGATTTGGCTGGTGCCAAACCCTTCTTAGGCCCATGGGGCACAACAAAAAAGGAATCCGTCCTACGAAAAGGAGACGTGATAATCAAGTAGTACTTAACACAGCGTACTACATCCAAACAATGCAAAACCCTCTCTTTGTCATTCTTAGGATTAGGACACAAGGAGGGAAGAACAATATCCTGGTTCAAATGAAAAGCAGAAACAACCTTAGGAAGAAAGTCTGGCTTGAACCGAAAGACCACTTTATCCTGATGCCTCTCAAAGTAAGGCGCCTGGATAGACAAGGCCGCCAACTCCGAGACACGCCGGACAGAAGTGATCGCTACCAAGAAGACAATCTTCTGAGTCAGGGTAGACAAAGCAATATCTTGCAAAGGCTCAAAAGGAGGAGCCTGAAGAGCAGAAAGAACCAAATTCAAATCCCAAACCGGGAGTAATGGTTTCCTGGGAGGCCGCACATGCGTAACCCCCTGGAAAAAAGTTTTAACTAAAGGCTTAAACGCAACACGCTTCTGAAAAAAGATAGATAAGGCAGAGACCTGTCCTTTCAACGTACTTAGCTGGAGACCAGAGTCCAGCCCTGATTGTAAAAACTCCAGAATCCTGGAGCCCGAAAAGACCCTACAAGGAAAAGATCTTATCTCACACCAAGCGATATAGGCTTTCCAAGTCCTATAGTAGGTGATGGAAGAAGACCTCTTCCGGGCACTGATCAGAGTCTTATAATGACTGAATCAGAAAGACCCTCCTCCTTCAGGATGGAGGTTTCAGCAGCCAGGCCATCAAACCCAGCGCTGGTAAAATGGGGCAACACAATTGACCCTGAGTGAGCAGAACGGGCCGAAGAGGCAGAACGAACTGATCCACTGCCAGCCGAACGATGTCTGCGAACCTCACTCGTCTTGGCCACCTTGGGGCCACGAGAACGGCGGACACCTTTTCCAGAGCCAACTTCTGAAGCACCCTGCCCAGCATGGGCATCGGAGGAAACAGGTATAGAAATCCCAGAACTCCCCAGCTCAGGGACATGGCGTCCACTGCCAGAGGAACCTGGGAGAGCGACACGAAGTTCGGGAGCCTGCGAGAGGCAAACGGGTCCACCTCCGGGGTCCCCCATCGGAGATACAGTGAGCGAAACACCCGAGGATGGAGAGCCCATTCCCCCAGACGGGGAGAGCCCCTGCTCAACCGGTCCGCTACCTGGTTCTTCATCTCTGGAAAGCAAACAACCGCTGTTTGATTGCCTGAACGCACCTGGACCGGAAGACCCAGAATGTGCTGAGTCAGGCGAACAAGCACCCGACGGATAGTTCTCAGCTTCAGCATATTGGTGGGTAAGTGGGCCTCCTGAGGTCCCCACTGCCCCTGAAACTGCAGCTCCCTCCAAAATCCGCCCCATCCCGACAGACAGGCGTCCGTGGTGACAATCTTCCAAAGGAGGGTCAGGAAAAACCTGCCCTACACCAGATTGGTCGAGACCAACCACCACAGGAGGTACTGCCGGACCCGGGAGGACAACTGGAAGAACTGATCCAGCAACCGAGGCTGCTGGACCCAAGACGCTAACAGAAAAAGCTGAAGCGTTCTCGTGTAAATTTGGGCAAATGGAAGAAACACTCTGTGTTGATGAGAGTCCAGGCCGGGACGAACCGACCCATCTTCCTCGGGGACTGCGAAAAGATTGGAGTATAAACCGAGGCCCAACTCTAAGCGCGGCACCGGCCGGATGACCGCCATCTCTCACAGATTCCTTACCGACGCCAGGAGCCCCAGCGTGGCCAAAGGATCGATGGGCACCCGAGACCCAACGAACCGTGAAGGAGGGTGAGACTCGATTTCCAGGACGTAACCGGCCGACACTACCTCCTGGATCCATCTGCCTGGAACCGGTTGGTTCCAAACCTGGGAGAAGTGTCGCAATAGTCCCCCCACCCACACGGGTGAGGGCAGCCCCTCATTGCTGAGAGGGCTTATCAGCAGGTTTGGGCTTGGAGCCCCAGGACTGAGTGGGCCGGCCACGGCCCCTCCCCCGAGTCCAACCTGCACCTCTGGTAGCGGGAGAGGAAGCCCCCTTGCCCGCTCTGAATCCTCGAAAGGAAGGCCTACCGGAACCTGCCCCCCTAAAGGGGCCACGAGGCCTCTTGCGTTGTGGCATCTTACCACCCTTTGCGACTGAATCAATTTTCTCCCCAAACAGACGTAACCCCAAAAAGGGGAGAGCTGTGAGCACCTTCTTAGAAACTGCGTCCGCCGACCACTGACACAGCCATACTGACCGGCGAATAGCCACCAGCATAGCCGCTGCTTTGCTACTCATAGCCAGCGCATCGTCCTGAGCGGATAGGACATAGGACACAAAAGATTCATACTGCTTAAGCACAGTAAACTGTTTACAAGCGGGATTAAGATCCTCATATAGCCCCTGAATTAAAGACTTAATCGCCAATAGAAGAAGGGCTGAAGCACACACTGGGCGCAATGCTGACCCGGAATAAATAAAACCATGGCGTGCGTATTGGTCAATCCGACGATCTTCCCCATTTTTAGGGACAGTAGTCTCAGCAGACTGTACCATGGCCGTGCTGGAGAGCCCTAGCACAGGGGTATCGACGTCAGGAGGGACAGACCAAAGCTTTACCAACTCTGGCGGAAAAGGATAACGCTTATCCCAACTGGAAGGGATAGCAGATAACCACGTGGGATGTTCCCATTCCCTAAGGACCACCCTCTCAAAGTGGTGTTGTCTGGGAAAAACCCAACGCGGCTGAGGTTCTTTTAAACAACTGACCCTTTGGCAGGGTGACAGCCTCAGGTGGATCCAAATTCAAAATTTTAAACATTTGAGCCAGAATGGAGGGAGTGTCAAAAACAACCCCCTCCGACCAATCGCCAGTCGCATCAGCCTCAAGCTGATCTGCCGGCTCATCTGACTCCAACAGGAAATCTTCCTCATCCGGGGATCCATCGGACCATTCCACAGGCTCACATAACTCGTCCTGTGGAGCCGAAGGTACCGGAGTCAGGTGCCTCCGTTTTGCAGCGGCCTTTAACCCTGCTTTAACGGGCACTACTTTCCGGGGGCTGACCGACCGTGCCGCCACCTCGGACTGCGAATCCCCACTTTTGACAGTGTCATGCGGGGTCCGGAACAGGGAGGGCGAGGTAGGCGATGATGAAGGATGCGATGGGCCTGTAGCCGAAGCAACGGACTGGCGCGCAATAGTCTGCTTTGCACAAGGGATGGAAGCCTCCACATGGTGATTTATGGTATTGGCAATATTTGGGCTTTTAGGGAAGGGAGGATTTTAATATATATATATATATTTTTTTTTTTTTTTATTTAAGGTCCCCCTTAATAATCTCTCTCTCTCTATATATATATATATATATATATATATATATATATATATATATATATATATATATATATATATATATATATATATATATATATATATTCTTAAATATCCCAATAACTTAATACTTAATATCCCTAAAGACTAGCCAGGCAACATAGAGCTGGAGGGCCACCATAAACAGGGATCCTGGGATCTGTAAGGCAAGAAAACCATAATCAGATCCTCACATGTGTGCAGCAATCATATATACATGGCACCAAAGTGCCTATAAAAATGAGCAAAAGTCATGCCCCCTAATAAAAAATAACTCCCCCCATATCTATACACAAATCCCACTCAACGGCCCCACCAAGGTGGGGCCGCTTACCTGAACAGACCGAGCGTCGCAGCCGGAGAGCGAGACAGCAGCCAGCAGCCGCACACAGGAGAAAACGAAACCAAGTGCGGCCGCGCGCCCCACGTGACTTCCCCTTTGAAAGGAAGTGAAGCTGGGGCCGCCGCATGACGCCACCGCCGGCGCCACGCCCCCGTCGCCGCGTCACAGGGACCCGCCCCCCTACGCTGATCAGTGCGGCCAACTCAGCTGGTGATTACACCAGATGAGCCACTACACGTGCGCACAGACAGCGGAGGGGGGGGAGGAAAGACCGCAAAGCGTAGCCATGCCCAAGCAAACTACAAACAGTGGCCAGAAGACCAGCGGGGGAAGGGGGGAGGGGGACACTTAGGCGGCAAGCCACCTACCCCGCGCGGTCTGCCCCAAAGCAGACCTAAACCATAGTAAAGAGAGAGTGCACACATGCTCAATGCATAATGTAAACACACACATGTTGTAATAAAGTTATACTAGTGAAACACACATAACTAATGCACACCCTCAACCCCCCCCCCCCCCCGCGCCCCATAGTGAAGGGAGAAGGGACCGTAACGAGAGAGAAAAAGGGACTACGGGGACCCTCGGGACAGGGGCATCCCATTTCCGGATCACCATGCTGGATAGCCGCATTGCCCCACGCATGAGGTTGAGCGGTAGGAGATAAGCTCCTAGGCACTTAAAGTGCCATCTACCATTTGCCCAGTGAGCAGCCTAGGCTGGGAGGCTTCCATTCCACCATCAAGGTATAAACACTCAAACCGGGCAGAAATAGACCAAAAGGGGGGTGCCGGGGTAGAACCCCGGCTACCTGTAAGCAGGAGACTTCAATCTTCTGTCTTGTAGTCAAGCAGAGAGAAAAATACTGGTGATTGAAGGGAGGTACCAGGTATATATAGGCCGGAAGGGGGCTCATTACAAGACTTCCTCTCTGCACGTCACCTGGCGGTGAGTTAACCCATTAAGTGAAGAATATTTAAAAGTGAAGCGGGGTGTGTGGCACACCAAGAATAAGCAGTTAATGAGAAGCCGGGAGAATTAAACAATCCAAACGATCAATTATAACAATGATAACAATCACCATACAGGGGATCCAAGAAAATGCAAACCATATACAGGACGTACTGTATACTCATAATACCAATTCTACAGATGAGTAATCACAGAATTGTATTATTCTTAGTATACAGTACGTCCTGCTCCAAATCTAATACTTACAGTTAGGATATCCAATAGCAGTGTCCATAAAATAGGGTGGGATCCACAAGAAAAAACAGCAGCAGGCAGTTTAAACCACTGCCGCCTGTAGAACCTTTCGGCCAAAAACAGCTGAGGCCCTAACATCAACCTTGTAAAACTTTGAAAAGGTATGAACAGAAGACCAAGTAGCTGCCTTGCAAACTTGTTCAACAGAAGCCTGGTGCTGAAAAGCCCAAGAGGCACCAATAGCACGAGTGGAATGAGCAGTAAGGCGGAAGGGAGGATTCTTCCCCTTAGCAGAGTAGGCCTGAATCACAGCCTGACGAATCCACTTGCTGATAGTAGACTTGGCAGGAGCCAAACCCTTCCTAGGACCAGAACGGACCACAAAAAAAGCATCAGTTTTCCTGAAGGGTGCAGTAGCCACCAGATAGTACTTCAGACACCTAACCACATCCAAAAAGTGCAAAACTCTCTCCTTAGCATTGCTAGGATTAGGGCACAAAGAAGGATGAACAATATGCTGATTCAAATGAAAGGCAGACACTACCTTAGGCAGAAAGTCAGGTTTGAAACACCACCTTGTCCTGGTGCCTCTCATAGTAGGGGGGCTGAATGGACAGCGCCGCCAACTCAGACACACGCCTAACAGAAGTGATAGCCACCAGAAACACAACCTTGAGCGTAAGAATGGCCAAGGCAGCATCCTGCACAGGTTCAAAGGGAGCACCCTGCAAGGCTGACAGAACCAAGTTCAAATCCCAAACAGGCACCATAGGTTTACGTGGGGGACGCACATGAGTGACCCCTTGGAAAAAAGTCCTGATCAGAGGGTGCTGAGCAAAGGACTTCTGGAAAAAAATAGCCAGGGCAGAAACCTGACCCTTCAGAGTACCGAGTTGGAGCTCCATCTCCAACCCATGCTGCAGGAACTCCAGAATCCTGGGAATAGAGAACACACGACAGGGAAGAGACTTAGACTCACACCAGTCAATGTAGGCACGCCAAACCCTGTAATAAATGGAAGAGGAAGACCTCTTCCTAGCTTTAATCAAAGTATCCACAACTGAGGAAGACAGCCCCTTCTCCATCAAGATGGAGGTTTCAGCAGCCAAGCCGTCAAAGCCAGAGTTTATAAATTGAGATGGTGTAGCGAGCCCTGAGTGAGCAGATCCGGCACCAAGGGCAGAGCGTACTGATCTACTGCCAGCTGTACCATGTCTGCGAACCACACTCTTCTTGGCCACCTGGGGGCCACCAGAATTGCTGGCACCCCTTCCAGAGCAATCTTGCGCAGAACCCTGCCCAGCAGGGGAATTGGAGGGAAGACATACAGGAACTGAAAGTCCTTCCACGACATTGCTAGCGCATCCGAGGTCAGGGCCAGAGGATCCCTGGACAGAGAGACAAAAGCTGGAAGCTTGTGATTGAGGCGGGGCGCAAACAGATCCACATCTGGTTGGCCCCAACGGTGACACAGAGATTGAAACACCCTGCTTCATAGGGACCATTCTCCCTGGCGAGAGGTCCCCCTGCTCAGAGAGTCCGCCAGGTGATTTTCCACCCCCGGGATGTACACAGCTGAAATGCAGGGGACATTGGCCTCCGCCCAAGACCAGATCAGAGACGCTTCCTGGAGGGCCCCCTTGCTCCGGATCCCTACCTGATGATTGATGTAGGCAACTGCCGTCTGGTTGTCCGAGCGCACCTGAACAGGCAGGCCCTGAAGATGAGTAAAGTGAGCCAGAACTAACCTGATCGCCCGCAGCTCCAAGACATTGGTAGGTGTGCGGGCCTCCTGAGGGCCCCACCTCCCCTGGAACCGCAGGCACTTCCAGAAACCCCCCCAACCTGACAGACTGGCATCCGTGGTGACCGTCTCCCAGGAAGGGGCAAGAAAGGATCTGCCCCCCAACCGGTTCCTTGAGTCCATCCACAAGAGGGACCTCCTGACCAGGTGGGAGAGCACACAGACCCTGTCCAGGGACACTGGGTCCTTGTCCCATACTGACAATAGGTGAAGTTGCAGAGGCCTCAAGTGGAACTGAGCATAAGGGACCGCTTTGAAGCACACCACCATCAGGCCCACCAGCTACATCCCCTGCCTGATGGAGGGATGGGGACAAGCTAGGAGGGACTGAGCCTGTGCAATCAGACTATCCACCTTCTGCTGAAGGAAGATCCTTGCCTGAACTGTATCCAGATTCATTCCTAGGAATGGAGTTACCAAGGAAGGGGACAGTGAGGACTTCGGGTGGATGATCACCCATCCAAATGACTCCAGAGTGGACATCACCAGCTGAGTATCCAACTCTGCCTGATGTAGAGACTGGGAAGTGATGAGGATGTCGTCCAGATAGGGAAGCACGCAGACGCCCTGACATCTGAGCAGAGACATCACGCCAGCCAGCACCTTGGTGAACACCCTGGGAGCTGAAGTGAGGCCGAAGGGCAAGGCCACAAATTGGTAGTGTTGATCCATCAGAGCGAACCCGAGGAACCTGGGAACACAGGAATATGAAGGTAAGCATCTTTGATGTCCACAGAAGTCATGAAATCCCCTTGATGACCTGGGAACACAGGAATATGAAGGTAAGCATCTTTGATGTCCACAGAAGTCATGAAATCCCCTAGGCGCAGGGAACTGATGGCAGAACACAGAGTCTCCATGCGAAAGCGCCTGCCCCTGACAAACTTGTTGAGAATCTTTAAGTCCAGGATGTGCCTGACAGAACCATCCTTTTTGGGTACTGTGAATAGGTTGGAATAAAAGCCCTTGCCGTTTTCTCTTAAAGGAACCTGGCAGATGACCCCCAGCTCCAGGAGGCCTTGCACGATGAATCTTGAAGGGGGATCGGCAGCAAACTCCAATTTGTAACCGGAGGACACTACCTCCTTAATCCACCGGTCTGAGACATGAAGCCTCCAGACGTGAGCGAAGTGCTGCAGCCGTCCCCCCACCCGGATGGGTGAGGGCGCCCCATCATGCCTGAGGGTGCTTGGGAGAGGATCTAGCTTTGAGACCCCAGGAGGAGCCAGGACATCCACGTCCTCTGCCTCTACCCCAGAAATCTCCCCGGGACCCAGGGAAAGAAACCCTCCTTCCCTGTCTTGCACCACGGTAAGAGGAGGAGAAGGAACCCTGACTCCGAAAGGGCCGAGATTGCCGCCTGCGCTGGGGCTCCCTTAGCAAAAAGGTCCAGGCGGTCTCCAAACAGACACAGTCCTTTAAAAGGGAAAACCAGTGAGGGCCTTCTTGGCAGCGTTGTCAGCAGCCTACTGGCGCAGCCAAACTGAGCGGCGTATAGCCACCACGAGGGCAGAAGTTCTGGCACACATTCTGATGGTGTCATCCAATGCTGATAGGACAAAATTTACAAAAACATCACAACTGGAGAGTGCATTAAACACCTCACAAGGCAAATCATCAGGGGCACTATCAAGCATATTTCTGATAAGGGTTCTAGTGGCCACAGTAATAATGGCAGAGGCACAGACCGGGCGCAGCGCCGTCCCTGCACATGCAAAGGTGTGGGATGCCAGCTGATCAATACGCTGGTCTTCAGCATCCCGCAGGGTAGTAGAATCAGGGGAATCCATGACAGAGGTGTTAGATAGCCCTAGGATCGGGGCATCCACCTCGGGGGGGATGACCAACATTTAACCACCAGCAGGAAAGGGATACTTCCTATCTCAACTCTTTGGAACCCCGGGAAGTTTACTGGGGCGCTCCCATTCCTTGAGCACAAGGTTATGGAAATGTGCCTGCTCCGAAAATTCCAAACGAGATTTTGCTGTATGGAAAAGCTCCCCTCTTTGCCTGGGAGCCTCAACAGGGAGAGAGATGGACAGAACCTCAAAAATCTGGGTCAATAATCTGTCAGTGTCATCCAGGGCCCAGGGGTCAGAGCCAGAATCGTCATGACCCCTTGGTCTCTCATCAGATGAGCCTGAATCAGAAAAGAGCTCCCCTTCATCAGACGGGGTATAGCCACACAGATTCAAAAACTCCTCAGTTCCCATAGGGAAAACAGTAACATTAGGCGTCAAGTGCCGCTTCTTAGCAGGGGCCTTGTGTGCTAAGGACTTCGCAATAATCTGTTCAACATTAGCCAGTCTAGAAGACACATCAGGCTGAGAATCCCCACTAGTATGCAACTCAGCAGGAGTGAGATTTAAGCTTGGGGGAGTAGGTGAAGTGAAACGAGGTGCAGCCACTGGCAGGCCAGATTGCAATGCAAGCACCTGCTCAGCACAGGGTACACAGACCCAAGCCTTGTCAGCGTCAGCATGAGGCTGCCCACACGCTACACACAGCCGGTCTTGTCCCAAAGGGACCCGGTAACATTATCCTGGGATGCCTCCATATGGTGATTATAGCGGCGCTATACGCCGACAGGGAATAACGCTATATAGCAACCCTGGATGCCCCAATAACCCGCTAGGGAAGTGGGAGTATAATTTTTACAAGGCCTACAAGTAATATACTAAAAACAGGGCCGGGAGAAGCCAAGAAGGGTTCATCCCTCCTGAAAGACATAAGCAGACAAGACCTTAAGTACATCGTAACAAAAGTGAAGGAGATAAAGCCGCCCGCGAGGGCACTTACAGACCGCGGTAGGTAGGAGTCCGTCGCGCATAGGCCAACCAAGTAGAAAAAAATGGCATCGGTATAACTCAAGGGGCGGGCCAGTAAAAGCGATGATGCGGAACGCGCCAAAGACAGGCCCCGCCCCCCCCCGAAGAGCGCAAAGCCAGAAAGGCCAACAGCCATTGATGGAGCACCCGCGCCTGAGGTAATGCCGCAGCCAAGCGCGGAACAAGTCAGTGCGCGGCGACGGTAAATTTAAAAAGTAAAGACAAGTCAGCGCGGCGGCTGACACAAGAATAAAGGCATGTGAAAAGAGAAAGCACAGACTGCATAACATACATATCTATACACCCCCCCCTCTTTTCCCCCGAAGACTACAGGGAGGATGAGGGAGGACGGCGGCCACTTAAATAGGGCTCACCGATAGGCAGGGGCAATAGTGCGGGAGGGGCATCCCATAGAGGCTCACCATAAGCCTGAACCGCCTACCCTTTGGTGGGGGATTGTGGTGGAGCAGCACTCCTAAGAACCAATGGTGGTGCTGCCTACCTTCACCCGACCAGCGCAGCCAAGGCTGGGAGGCATATTACTAGTGGAACGGGTGGGAATAGTCCTACAGGGCCGCAGGTTAATAACCCCGCTCACCTGCAAGTAGAGAGCCAATTTCTCGTCCTTCGCAGCCAGACTGCAGAGAAATTCTGGGGATTTGTGGGAGGTCCCTGGGTATTTGAGGGGCCGGGAGGAGCCTATTTTCGATGTCTCTGCAGTCCAGCGCCATCTGGCAGAGTATATCCCAACTGTATTAGATTTGGAGCAGGACGTACTGTATACTAAGAATATTCACCTAATTGCTTGATCCAGTGCTTTCAGAAACCCTCTCCACCCCCAGCCGTCAGTCACATGGATACAGAAATGGACAGATTTGAATTGCTGTGACTGAAGGCCACAGGGTGTGTGTCTGACGCGGAGATAACTTTGAGGCCCAGAATAGGGGCTTCGGGGGATAAAAGGAGAGCATAACCATTTTTTATGCCTGGACAATCCTTAAACAAAGTTTTATGAATTATGGTGACTTTAAAGCACATAAACCTGTTTCTCAGCAAAGTTGTAACTTCAAGATGGCAACAACTGAAAGTATTATTCATAGTCAGGTCTGCAGAAACCCCAATTGGAGATTTCCAGCAAGAGATGTATTATCTGCCAGCAGACTGAAGACATAGTGGTGGGGTTTCCTAAAGTCCAGGTCCCCAATCTCTAACTTGATAGCCACATGCACCTCAAAGAGGAAAACAGTCCAGCTTACACAATTTGCCAGCCTCACCGCTGATATCACATTTATATTCATATCACAGCAGAGGATAGAACCTGGGAAACAAAGTGTATCACCGGATGTGCTGTGTCTTGATCAGTCACAGGGTAGTCACCCAAATCAAGGGGCACACTGCTTTGAAGACTGTCCTCAGCAATTGGCCATGCAGAGCCACTCTCTGCTATTGGAGTAATGTGGTGATCAGTTTTTTTATTATAGTAATATACTGAACTGTGCTTAGCACAAGGGGAGATATACATTTACAATGCCTGAATTTCCCCTTTTAAAGTGGCCCAAAATTTAGGAATTTCACTTTCCTAAATTCCCATCCACTTTACATGGGCACCTAAAATCTGGATTCCCCAGGGGTTTCACCCAGGCCTGGATTTTTGTCTGTTTCAAGTAAATTGGGTGTGTGCTCCTCCCACCACCCTTTTTCTATCACTTTACTAGCTCTCTAGTTATCACTAGCCACTATTTTGAGACCACCATCTGGCAGCGCTATTATAGCACATGGTGTCCCAGACGTCAGCTGGCTCTTGTATAATGTAGCAATATTTTTATTGTATTAAATTGTAGAAAAACAAATTCATCTATTGAAAAGGAAATGTAAAAAGTATTTTCCCACCTGCTTAGTAAAAACAACTGCCTCCAAAATATGAGAGCACTGCCATACAATGCAATGGATAAATTGGACACAGCTTACTTGAGTTATGAATTGCTCTGATCAGCTGCCACCCCCTCCATTGTATCTGAGGATTGTGTGTGTGAGCGCATGGCGTGGGAGGTCTTGAGCCGTATGGGGGAGGCTTTTGACAATTCCCCCCCCCCCATGCTGTACTTGCGGTTATAGGACCCCAGGTAAGCTGCTTCCAAGTTATCCATTGAACTGTATGTCCCAAACGAGGCGATCAGAAATTAGAGTTAGGTCTGCACCTACACAGAGGCACCTTGGCGTCCGGTGGTGCAGCTTTAGCATATTTCTGCAGATGTGCCAACAGAGACCTGTTTTTAACCATATTTAAAGACAGATTATAGGGCTGGTTGTGAGCTGACAGGATTGTGTGTTGTTGCCCATTAGGATTTATGTAGTGTAATTGCTCTTCTCACATGCATCTCCCAAGCTGGCTATAAAATTGGTCTGAGCAGCTGTCGCCCCACCTTTGTATCTTTTGATTCTGTGCAAGCACATGGGTGGAGGGAAGTTGTATGAAGAAGGCATTTGACCCTTCCTCCCCATGTGCTGCCCTCAAGGTTATAGGGCAACCTCAAGTAAGCTGCTCCCAAGTAATCCACTTCATTGTATGTCCCAATAGGGGCTGTCAAAGTTTAGGTCTGCACCTACTCAGAGGCACCTTGGCATTTGTTGGTGTAGCTTTAGCATACTTCTGTAGAGGTTTGCAAACCGAGAGCTCTGTTTTTAAGCAGATTTAGAGACAGATTATAGGACTAATTGCAAGCTAACAGGATTGAGTGCTATGGCCGCTTTAAGATTTCTGCACCTCCATTTTTATCCAGATTTAGAGACTGGTTACAGCTAACAGAATTGAATGCAGTGCCCCCTGTAAGATTTGTGAATTCTAATCACCCTGCTCACATGCACCTCCCAGGTTAGTTAAAACTTGGTCTGAGCCACACCTTCCCTCCTTTGTAATTGTCTCTAAGGTTGCTATGATTATATGCAGTTGCTCTGAAAATTCTTCTCCATAAGCAGCATCATCACAGAAACACAATTCTGCTGGATCTGCAGAGACTAACATTTTCTACATAGATGCCAAGTTAGATAGACATGAGAATGGGTATGTCAAATATTTAAGTAGCAAAGGCATTTTTTCATGGCTAGATTGTGCAGTAGGTCCTGGAGCAGTGGTCTTCCTATAGCAGGAATGTGGCTTCCTGAACAAAGGATGCTGGGAGGTCTGTGCGCAATCCTATATGCCTGTAGTCCAGCAGGACAGAGAGCAGTCTGACAACTGAAGCTAACGTGAACACCTGTAAAAAAGTGGTGCACTTCTTGCCCCCAGAGAAAAAAATTGAGGCATAAAGGGGACATGTAAAGTACGTTTGCACCCTATATCCTTAAATGTTTTCCATGAGGTTTAATTTAGGTAAAAAACAAAACACAAACATTTAAAATGATCATTTGGAGGTACTGCCACCAAATTCTATATAAAGAAACATTTATTTTACATTTTACGGTCCAGTAAGTAAGTACACCGTTTAGGCTCTTATGAAACGCTGGCAAAAAGAGAGGACCGTGCCGGTTAGGCAGCTCTTTAGATGTGGGATAAGTCGCTCACACGATGAGGTGGTGATTAGGCGGTTTCTTCGTAAACAAGTTTGTGCATTATTGATTCACAGTTTTGGTCAGTACAAGCGTTTCAGAGATCAGCGAGTTCTCCCATAATCCCCAGCTCTGAGCAAATGCCACAGGAGGCAAAAGTGAAGGACTGCCATTTAAAAAAATCTCTGGTTCAATATATAAAAAAAAAATATCAATAGGTAAAATACTATCTGCCTGGTACTTGAGGACAGTGGCTTTCAAGTTTTATCAGTAGCTCTTTTTTGCAGACCCAAATCCAGAGAAACCCATAACAGCTGCCATTTCATCATCTTCCTCAAAACCTAGTTCTTCCTCTGCTTTCCTCTTCTTCTCTCGCTGCTTTTCTTTCTTATAGGCTCGCGCTTTTTCTTCCTGAAAAACAGAAAGAAGGACACAACTTTAACATTTTAAAAAACCACACTCAGGACGCCCAAACCACAACCACATCCACACCCAGGACGTGATTATGCTTTTGCAATACCCCAAAGATGGGGCTGTGTGAGAAAGCCTGGACACCACAGGATCAGATTGTGGGATGTGGGGGGGGGCGGCAGATGAGGGAGGGTGGGCATCAAAGCAAGACATCAGTGAAGCAGCTGGAAGCTTACAACTCCTAAAATAAATATATAAATACATATATGTTAGCAGACAAAAACACTTTCCACCTGGCTTGGGTTAAGGCCCTCCCTATGGCAGGATGCCCCTGTATGTAAACCTACCCTCCCATATTAACCTGTTAACGGCTTTAAGCCAGCAATCCCACAGTGCTTGTGCAAATCACTTACGCCCTGGTGGAGGGAGCGGCCTTGTGATGTGCACCATGGGATCGTCAGTTCAAGGCAGGTAACGTGTGACTGATTTGGGATGCCTGTATCCCAACCCCAAACATTGGAGGAGTGGGGATCACAGGATTTGGTACATTTTAGATGTTAGCACATAAATATGCCATTAAAAGCTTTAAATTCATTAAAATCCTTCTTAAAAAGAACGATCTTTATATCTTCTCCTCTGCACCTGCTCCGGCTCTGTAGAGATCGCATCATTGTGCGCCCAGGAGCCTTGTACATTGGGGTATATCCCCTCAATTGCAATAAACCAAGAGTCACTTTTAAATGGCAGCCACCACTTGGAGGACCAAAACCCAGGCCTGACTTATAGAATCCAGGGCTGCTAAACTCACCTTCTCCCACGATCCAATGGCGCATGTGCAAACAGTAGCCGCTCCCTGCTATACCTTTAGCAGGGCACGCGTCAGGCACAGGCACAATCCCTGTTAGAGGGTAGCACAGATGCGCTCACCTGTGTGCTCGGCCCGCTCAGCTAGACTCGGCTGGAGCAGAGTCTTAGACGAGTGGGTGGGAGGGGATCTGAGCGCGCTGATTGGATGAGAGGCTGTGCATGCATCACCTGAGTTTCCCAGCACAAGGAGGGTTTGTCATATGGGATGGTTTTTAATTTTAACTGTGTGTGCTTTTCTTTTACTTGCAATTTGTATACACGTGTAAAAAGCATTTTCCAGCTCCTCCGGCAAAACAACCTGCAGCAGTCACCCCGGGCTTAAAATGTCACATACTGGCGGAGACCAGAGCACCTCCCGCACACAGAGGAGGGGTCCATGCTCGGCTGGAAATGGTTTCCCGTCAGACTGGCCATAACTACGTTGCATCGGATAAGGACATCTGTGCAGCACTGGCTGCCCCCAGGGGGGAGGATTGCAAGGTTATAGTGATTTGAAGGGACTAGGAGGATATAAAATTTGACTTCATGGTTCAGTCAAAGCACTATTTTTCAAGAATTTTCATAGCTCTTTACACAATTCCTCGAAGCTCAGAACATTCCAGTTCTTGCAAGGCCAGCACACTCAATGCATGTCACCCATTGAGCAGGTTTGGGATGCTCCAGATCTTGCACGACAGTGTGTCCCAGTTCCTGACAATATCCAGCAACTTTGTACAGCCATTGAGGTGTGGACCAAAACCCCACAGAGGCCACTACCAAAACCTGATCAACTCTAGGCAAATGTAGGTCAAACCAGGTACTGCCCACCCCCCAAAAAACACAATTCTGTGGAGTACTCCCCTGTAGAATTGTTTTTCTGGGAATCCATTCCAGACCCTTACACTTGGGATTACCTCCTTGCCGATTGGATGTGACTGCAAGACAAAAAAGGCGTGGCCCCTCCTGGCCCATAAGTAGCAGCTGCCTCCTAACCTAGATCAGTACTTCAAAAGCAGTAAAACATAAATCAGAGGCAGGCTGGGAGACCCTAAATAGGAGCCCATGTTACTTCACACCGAACTCCACCTGAATTCTTTCAAAATATAACTTTACTTTTCTTTTTTTATTTTTTTTTTCTAATGCAAAAATGAAAATAAATGGACCACCATCAAAAAAGCATCAAAATATAGATCAGGACCCAAAAGGGGTGAGCCGGAGGGTCTGGAATGGATTCCCAGAAAAAACAATTCTACAGGTGAGTACTCACAGAATTGCGTTTTTTCTTCCAATCCATTCCAGACCCTCCTTACACTTGGGATCTCCAAAAGCAGTGCCATCTATGGGCGGGATCCCCAGCGCAGAACAGCAGGTAGTTCATTTCACTACCGCCTGAAGAATCTTTCGACCAACAACAGCGCCAGCTGAGGCTCTAACATCCACCTTGTAAAACTTGGAGAATGTATGAACGGAAGACCAGGTGGCAGCTTTGCAAACCTGTTCCACCGAAGCCGGATGCTGAAAAGCCCAGGAAGGACCAATGGCCCTAGTGGAATGGGCCGTGACCCGAAAAGGGGGTTTCTTGCCCTTGGCCGAGTAGGCTCTTTCCACTCCCTGCCTAATTTAGGTGGAGGAAGCCCCTTTCTCGGCCCTTCTGATATAACAAAAAGAAAATCCGTCTTGCGGAAGGAATCTGTAGCTGCCAAATATCTTATGGCTGACTACATCTAAAGAATGAAGCGCCCTTTCCTTAGCATCAGCCATAACTGGGCATAAAGAAGGTAGAATTACCTCCTGATTAAGGTGAAAAGAAGAAAAGACCTTAGGTAAAAAATCAGGCTTAAAGCGGACCTTCACTCTAAATAAGAGTCTATCTTATATGTTTCCCACACCCTGTACATACAGATTGCTCACATTAAAAATCATCCTACCTGCATCTACTGCATTTTATAAGCCTTTAAACATCCAAGATGGCGGCTTATGGAAGCTGCCATTTTTGCAGGCAGCCTGCAAACAGGAAGTGACTGTGCTGCTCTGCATTCTGGGACTGCTGACCTTTCCCTGACCCCAGCTCTGCTCTGTCTGAGCAAAACACAGCTATAACCCGCCCCCCTGTACCTTATCCCACTCTCCTCTCCTCAGTAAGTGTGATGCTTCTGAGTCAAGATGGCGGCGCCCGTATCCTAAATTCCCGAACAGAGTTGCAGCCCAGTGGGGGAAAGTATAATAAATTAGTGACTAAACATGTAAAATATATTAATTTTAGATGCTGAGGAATTGTTTTTTAAGAGTTTGGGCTTTTCATTAAATCATGGTGAAGGTCCGGTTTAAATCGAAAAACTACCTTGTCTCTGTGTAACTCAAAATAAGGAGACCTCATACATAATGCGGCTAACTCAAAAACACGCCGGACAGAGGCGATTGCCACCAAAAATATCACCTTAAGCATCAAAATGCTCAATGGAGCGTCAATCATAGGTTCAAAAGGAGCACCCTGGAGAGCCGATAATACCAGATTCAAGTCCCACACCGGTAAAATAGACTTGCGCGGTGGTCGGACATGAATGACTCCCTGAAAAAAAGTTTTAATGAGCCTATTGCTAGCGATAGACTTCTGGAAAAAAATAGATAAGGCCGATACATGCCCCTTTAGGGTGCTTAGTTGTAGGCCCATTTCTAAGCCAAATATTTTCTGCATGAATATTTCCTAGCCTCACACCAGGAAATGAATGTCCGCCAGACCCTGTAGTATATCATGGAAGATAACTTCCTGAATCATGGTATGAATAACCTTGGCCGCTAAACCTCTCTCTGCTAAGATCAAGGTCTCAATAGCCAGGCAGTCAAAGCCAGCATCTGTAAATTCGTGTGCCGAAGCGCCCCCTGTGTGAGAAGGTCTGGATTGTCTGGCAGACGCCAATGGTCTACCGACATCCTTGCTATGTCTGAAAACCAACTTCTCCTTGGCCAGCGAGGAGCCACCAGAATGGTTGGTACCCCTCCTGAGCTATCTTTTTTAGTACACGGCTCAGGAGCGGGAGAAAAATGTACAGGAGCTTGAACCTTGCCCAAGAGGTTGACAGGGCGTCCGTTGCTATGGCCAGATGATCCCTTAACAGGGACATGAATTTCGGCAGCTTGTGATTGTGTCTGGATGCAAAAAGATCCACTTCTGGACACTCCCAGCGAAAGCACATGGCTTGAAAGATCTTCTGACTGAGGGACCTGTCTCCCAGACGCAGCGTCCTCCTGCTCAAATCGCCTGCCTCCTGGTTTTCTACCCCCGGGAAGTAAACTGCCGAGATGCAGGGAACATTCTCCTCTGCCCAAGTCAGAATCTGGCTTACTTCTTCTAGGGTAAAACCTGCTCCGAGTACCCCCGACGATTGATATAGGCTACCGCCGTCCGATTGTCTGACTGGACCTGGACCGCCTGCCCCTTTAAGCTGGGGGTCAGATACTGAAGCACTAGCTGGATTGCTCTTAATTCCAATATATTTATGAGAAGCTGATTCTCCTTCGGCCCCCACTGTCCTTGGATCTTCTGGGTTTGCCAGATACCCCCCAGCCTGTGAGACTGGCATCTGTGGCACTGCGGTGTCAGAAAGGACCTGCCCACTGATAGGAGCAGAGGATCCAACCACCACAGGAGAGATTGCCTGGCTGAGGGAGTCTGAACAAAAACTTGATCCAGCGACTGCGGGTCTCGATCCCAGTTTGACAACAGATTCAACTGAAGAGGCCTCATGTGAAACTGGGCAAAAGGCACGGCCTCGAAGCAGGCCACCATAAGGCCTACTAGTTTCATCCCTAGCCGAGTGGTCGGCTGTCGGCAGGCCAGTAAGTATTTGATTCCGGATTAGCAGAGCCTTCTGCTCTGGTAAAAACCCCTTGACTTGAACTGTGTCCAGAGTCATTCCTAAGAAATTCCTTACTGGCTCCGGAGTGATATGGGACTTCGGATAATTGATCACCCAGCCGAACGCCTCCAGAGTTGATAGGACCGTCTGCGTGTCCTACATGATCTGCTGAGGAGACCGGGCCGAAATCAAGAGATCGTCCAAATATGGAATGATGCATATCCCCTGGCTTCTCAGAATGGCCATGAGACCTGCCAAGACCTTGGTGAATACCCTTGGAGCCCAGGATATCCCAAATGGAAGTGCCATAAACTGGAAGTGCTGGCCTTCCAAGGCAAACCTCAAGAATTTCTGATGCCCTGGAAAAATCGGAACATGAAGATACGGGTCCCTTATGTCTATTGTGGTCAAAGGATCCCTGGGCTGAACTGGTCTTACTGCTGACCTTAGAGTCTCCATACGGAAATGCTTCACCCGGATATACTTGTTGAGACCCTTTAAGTCTAAAATGGGACGAATCGACCCATCCTTTTAGGGAATTGTGAACAGGCTGGAGTAAAATCCCTGACCTTCCTCCTGAAGGGGTACCTGACAAATTACCCCTTTTTGAAGTAGATGCTGAACAGAGTCTCTCAGGGCATCTGCCTTTAACTGGTTCAGAGATGCCCCTGACCAAAGGAACCTTGCGGGCGGTCTGGCTGCAAACTCGATCTTGTAGCCCGATGACACCACCTCTTGGACCCTGTCCTATTACAAGCTCTGCCTCAAAAGTCTCTCTGTGGGATCTCTTAAGGATCCCATAGTAGCAGACGGCATGATAGAAGTATTACACAAGCCTGATACTGGAGAATCCACCTCGGGAGGAATATTCAAAGTTTCAAAAACTGATGAAAGTAAACACTGTTTCGTCTGAGAGAAGGGGGTCCTCATCAGAAAAGAATAAAAAAAAGAATTACTATCCTTGCCCTCTGAGAGCTGCTCGTCTATATACTCTTCCGCTTCCTCAGACCCAAAAGAGGCAAATAAATCTTTTTCCTCAGAAACAGGCTCCAAATGCCTCCTCTTATAGGTGGCTTTTTTAGGAATGACCAAGGATAACGGTCTCTCTAAGTTATCCAGCCTGTGCGCCACCTCCGCCTCGCTGCCTTCCCCCTGTCCGGGGGATGTAAGAGGCACTGAGCCGTCGCGCTCCCTACAGCAATAGCTGGGCTAGAAACCTGAGCCGCCGCTCTATTATGGTCTAAACCAATTCTCATGGCGCAAGTGGAACAAACCGTGCTGAAACTACCCAGGGGATCCTGTTTACATAAGGGGCAGAACTCGCCCTGCTCAAGTGGGATGCCTGAATCACTATCCCCTGATGCCTCCCTCATGGTGTTTTTTTTTTTTTTAATTTGGCAAAAAGACCTGAGGCCCTAAGCCTTAGCCAATCCCAAAGGGACTGGGAGGCACCACAACCCTTTTTATCCTTCTTCCAAATATCTAAAAAATAAAACAGGAGAAAAAAATCCTATTAGAAAAGAAAATGTCATTTCCCCTTAAATGCATAAAAAACCTACTTATAACATCAATATAAGACATTTAAATAATATAATAAAAATAATAAATATAATAAAGATATCTTAAAATAAATATAATATACCAATGTCGACGTCCACTTACCCCAGCAGCCCTTCACACAATAGCCTAGGCAAAGAACACAAGAAAATATGTGTATATATTCATATCGATATGCTGCTTAACTGGATCTTAAAACACCTGCGCCAAAAAACAACCACGGTGATCCACTGGATCCTCAGTGACCCCCCCAAATCGCCCCCAGTGAGGCCATGATCCCTTTAAAAACCGGTAGCTGTACCAGCCCACAATGGCTGCCACAGCCACAATGCTGCAGCGGCCGCACTGATCCAGCTATGAGCCTAAGCGCTGATAAGCCTGGGTCCCCAGAAACGGCTTGGCCCACAATGGCCGCCGCCGCAGCCGCAACAGTTGCACTGCCCCAGCTATGAGCCGTTCTAAGCGCTGATAAGCCTGGGTCCCCAGAAGTGGCCTGGCCCGCAATGGCCGCCGCACCACAGTGGCCGCATTGCCCCAGCCAGGGCTGCTGTACACTTACCTTCATAACGAGGTAACTTTGCAGAGCGAGCCTTGGACACAACCTCCCTCCAGCCAGAGCGAGAGGCAACTGACAAGGAGCGGCCTCGTGCTTCCACAACTTAAGCTCAGCCCCCTGCCTGACGTCAGACCACGCCCCTTAAAGGCGCAACTTTCAAAAAAGAAAAAAAAATTAAATAAAAAAGATTCTAACCTGCATAGGAAGAAGGAAGGGTTGACTACAAATTAACATTTTCCTCAGCAGGTACACCAGAAAAACCTGCGGCTGTAATAATCATGCTGTCTAATCAGCATCTTTCTTAATATGCCACAGGGGTGAGGTGGATGGATTATCTCAGGAATAGGAGAAGTGCAGACTTGTAAATTTTGGGTATATATCCTTTCAGTTCAGCTCATGACCCACATACATACACTAAATCAAATAGGCAACAAGCTCAGCACCTGAATGCTTCAATACATGTGTGGCCTCAGTAACACACTTAAAAGGAATCTGTAGTGTATAAACTGTCATTCAGTAGCTCACTTCATCATTGCTGTGTATCACGCTCTGGGTACTCTAATGATCCGCTCTGGTAACTCCAGCCCTCCAGGTAAGCCCTCAACCCCAATCTCCGCAGCCAGCTTCACCTGTAGGAGCCCCCGCTTACCGGGGCGCAGAATACACCTGCCCGGGATCGGTTGCCCCCGTGACTTCAATGGCTCAAAGGATGTAGGCTTACTGTTGGGAGGTCTGGAGAACCAGTAGCTGGGAGCGGTATTGAGCGAGCCCAATAGCAGGAGCGTTTTAACAGGAAAGTCCAGACATGCTAGGGGTCGGCAACGGGTGTTCTGAGATGGCAGCGGTAAAAAAGGAGAAGGCAAATCGTGGTCAAGATTCAGAGCAGAGGTCGGCAACAGGATATCAGATCTAGGATGGTCGGTACAGGCGATGGTCGGCAACGGGAGTTCAGATCAAGGATGGTCAGTACAGGTGGTGGTCGGCAACGGGAGTTCAGATCTAGAATAGTCAGTTCAGGCGAGGGTCGGCAACAAGATCAATCACGAGACACATGCAAGAAAGGCTAGGTACTAGGCGCTATCGCAGGCACTGAGCAACAGACACGGTGAACCTTTATAGAGACGGAAATGATTGGGGATGGGGGGAAATATGTATGTGATTGGTGCACACTGGAAACTCTAACCTGATAAGGTTTCAGTTACCTGCCTAGGACTCATTGGCCCTGTCCCCGCACGGGAACACCCCTCACCCACCTGGGCTCATTGGCCCTTTAACTTAACTTCCTCCGGCAGCGCCGCCGGAGGGAATATGATGGACGTGCTCGCGTGAACTGGACGTGAACTGCCGGAGAAGCCGGCAGAGGAGGAAGCAGCAGAGGGAGGCGCGCTCGCAGCCACCCGGCGCGGCTGGGCATGAGAGGCGGAGGCGGCGCTGGAACGGGGTGCAGGTAGGTGCATCGTGACACTACCCCCCCTTCATGAGGGGCCTCCAGACCCATACCAGGTTTCCCCGGATTGTCACGATGGAACTTCTTAATAAGAACTTTAGCATGCACATCTTTTGCCGCAACCAACCCAGTCAATTAAATATTGCAATGAATTACGGAGCTTGCGTGAGTCAAGAAGCTTGTTCACTTCATATTCTGGTTCGTTATCTACTAGAATAGGCGACGATGATGGACGCGGCAAATTCTTGGCTGGTTTTAGCAGTGACACATGAAAAGAATTTGGGATTCTCATGGTTTGCGGGAGTTGAACCTTAAAGGACACGTTGCTTAATTTCTGAATAATGGGGAAAGGGGCGATAAACTTGGGCCCTAACTTACTGGAAGGTTGCCAGAGAGAAATATTTTTAGTAAAAACCCAAACAAGGTCCCCAATCTGAAGTGCGGGTTCTTGAGACCTGTGGCGATCGGCGAACCTTTTATGTCTAAGAATAGTTTCTTTCAAAGTCTCCAGATGTTCTTCCGCTCTTGGAGCCACTCTTCCAATGCCGGTAAATTGGAAAGGGACCCAGAGAGAGAGGAAGCCCTGGGATTTTTCCCAAAATTGCAGCAAAACAGAGAAATTTTGGTACTCTCACTCGGCGCATTATTGTATGCAAATTCCGCGAAGTCAATGTATTCCGACCACTGTTCTTGAGCGTCAGAAATGTAACACCGCAAATACTGTTCAAGACTTTGAATGGTTCTCTCAGTCTGTCCATTGGTTTGAGGATGGTACGCAGAAGACAAAGATATCTGAATCCCCAAGCGAGAACAGAAATTCTTCCAAAAACGCGAAGTAAATTGCACACCCCGATCGGAAACTATATTAGATGGTATGCCATGGATACGGAAAATATGCGAGATAAATAATCGCGAAAGCTCAGGAGCTGACGGTAGCTTAGATAAAGGAATAAAATGTGCCATCTTACTGAAACGGTCGACGACCACCCAAATCACAGTATTCCCATGTGAGGGAGGCAAATCTACAATAAAAATTACATCAGAACGCAGATGAGGCGGTACAAACTGACACCCTAAAGGTACATCTACAGGGGATTCATTTTGGAATGGCGCCAAGGCATTAGAAAGATCAGGAAGCAAAGCCCCAATCACACAACCCAAAGGCAAAATAGGTTCACCCATATCACCCCGATCCTTGCAATCCCCAAACATGCGGGACAGAGCATCCGCTTTAGAATTTTTAACTCCTGGCTTAAATGTAATTATAAAATTAAAGCGCGAGAAAGATAATGCCCAACGAGCCTGACGAGAGTTCAGTCTCTTAGCTGAGCTAATGTACTCAAGGTTTTTGTGATCGGTATAGACCGTGATTGGATACAATGAACCCTCCAACCAGTGACGCCATTCATCAAAAGCCAGTTTAACCGCCAATAACTCCCTGTTTCCAACATCATAGTTCTGTTCCGCGGCACTAAATTTCCGTGAGAAGTAGGCGCAGGGATGCGAACGTTCAGGATGACCAGAGTATTGCGACAACACCGCCCCCACACCAAACTCGGATGCATCTACTTTAATGGTAAAAGGTTTATTAACGTCAGGGTGAATTAAAACTGGCGCCGAAGTAAAAGCCTGTTTTAGAGTCAGGAAGGCTTCATTGACCGAAGATGACCAGTTTACAGTGAAGGCGCCCTTGCGAGTAAGGTTGGTGAGAGGAGCAACAATATTGGAAAAACCCTTAATAAAGCGTCGATAGAAATTAGCGAAACCTAAAAACGCTGTAATTCTTTTAAAGATTTGGGTTGTACCCAATCCCGCACCGCCGAAACTTTCCCCGCATCCATCTCCAATCCCTGGCTAGAGATTACATAACCCAAGAAGGGAAGGGTGGTGACCTCAAACATACATTTAGAAATTTTTGCATACAAGTTATTCTCTCTCAATTTTTGAAGAACCATTTTCACGTGTTGTCTATGTTCGGACAAAGAATTAGAGAAAATGAGGATATCATCCAAATAAATTACCATGAATCTACCCAAATAGTCTCGAAAGACATCGTTAACAAAGTCTTGGAAGACCGCAGGAGCATTACAAAGGCCAAAGGGCATGACTAGATATTCGTAATGACCATCTTTAACATTGAATGCAGTTTTCCACTCATCCCCTTGCCGAATACGAATCAGGTTGTAGGCCCCCTTTAGGTCTAACTTAGAGAAAACCCGAGAACCTACTACTTGATTAAATAAATCCCCAATCAAGGGAAGGGGATACCGTTTTTTTACAGTAATCTTATTCAGGGCCCTGTAATCTATGCAAGGCCTTAAACCACCATCTTTTTTCTCCAAAAAAAAGAAGCCAGCCCCCGCAGGCGATGTTGAAGGACGGATGAACCCCTTGCTTAAATTCTCGGAGATTTACTCCTTCATTGCCTGCTCCTCCGGCTGGGTAAGGTTATAAATCTTCCCTCTAGGAGGGATGGTTCCTGGGAGCAGGTCAATGGGGCAGTCATAGGCCCTATGTGGAGGAAGGGAATCTGCAGAACATTCAGAAAAAACATCAACCCAATCTGCATAAGGCTGAGGCAATCCCTGGGGCAGCATCTGAAAACTTTTGAGGGCAGTGGAAAAACAATGTGTCTTGCAGTAATTACTCCACCTCACTAAATCGCCAGTCTAAAATGGGGTTGTGGAGTTTTAACCAGGGATATCCCAGTACTACCGGGGTTTCCGGACAATCAAAAACTCGATGTATTCAGAGTGGGAAGAGCCGACAATTAAATTGAGAGGAGGGGTCTTGGTACTAACCGGACCTCCCTGGATGGCCTTCCCATTTATGGCCAGAACCTGTAGAGATTTCCCAAGGGGTACCAGAGGAATCCCCAGGACGGAGATCATGCTCCGATCCAGGAAATTGCCCGCAACTCCACTATCGATAAAGGCTGATACTGCCTGTTTGGAAGGGCCCCAAGAAAGCTCTATGGGGATTAACATTTTGTTCAAGTGAGAGTAGTTAACGGACTCACCTAGATCAGCACTCTCCTCCTGATCTAGGCGAGGAAGTTTCCCGCCGGGTATCCCTTGTTAGGACAGGACCTAGCAAAATGTCCCGGATTCATAGCCCCATGGAGCGTCTTCGCTGCTTCTCGTCCTGGGTAAGACGAGCTCTACCGACCTGCATGGGTTCTTCCAGTGAGGAAGGTGGTGTGTTTACCCCAAGGGAAGTGGGTGGGTTGGGGGTCTGAGATGGCTTAAAGGACAAGGAAGTCCTAACCCTTTCCCTGGCTCTTTCCCTAAGTTGCCGATCTATTTTGATGGAGACCTGCTAGCTGGTCAAGATCTGCTGGTGTATGGAAATTAACGAATGCGTCCTTGATACCCTCCGATAGACCCATACGGAACTGGCTACACAGGGCTGGGTCATTCCATCTGGAGTCTACTGCCCACCGCCGGAATTCAGAACTGTAATCTTCGGCAGTATTCCGACCTTGCTTCAAGGCCCGAAGCCTGTTTTCGGCTGTGGACTGCTGGTCTGGGTCGGCATATAACACATCCATAGCCTGGAAAAAAGATGTAACGGAGTGCAGGGCAGCATCATCGGGAGGCAGGCTAAAAGCCCATGATTGGGGATCTCCTTGTAAAAGGGAGATAATTAACCCCACCCGTTGGGTCTCAGTGCCCGAGGATACGGGCCTCAATCTGAAGTACAGCTCACAGGAACTTTTAAAATTGGAGAATTTGGCTCGGTCTCCAAAAAATTTCTCCGGTAACGGGACCTATGCACTTCTTGATCAATCGGTCCATGGTGGATATATATGCCCCGGATGTCTGTGAATCGCTGATTTGGAAGCAGTGATTCACGATCTAAATAAGCGATTGGCAACACTGAGAGAAATTGTTATCATGCAAAAGAGTCTGGATCTCACTGATCTGGCACTCCATGGGTCAGGGAGGGGGAGGGTGGTAGTATGGGGGGAGAGGAAAAGCAGGAAAATGAGGCAGCTAGCTGGATAACAGTTAGAAGGCAGGGTAGGGGCAAAAGTTACAGGGAGGCTAGCCCTGAACAGGCACCTCCAAACAAGTTTGCCCGGTTGGCAGATGAGGAGGATGTTAGCTCAGGGATGGCACAGCTGCAGCAAGACACATCTGTCGGCTCCAGTAAGAAAGGGAGGGGAAACGGGAGAACAGGGCAGGCAAGACAGGTGCTGGTAGTGGGTGACTATTATTAGGGAAACAGACAGGGCAATCTGTCACAAAGACCGGGATTGCCGAACAGTGTGTTGCCTTCCTGGGGCAAGAGTACGGCATGTAGCGGAGCGGGCTGACAGATTGTTGGGAGGGGCTGGCGTGAACCCAGCGGTCAGGGTGCATATTGGCACAAATGACATAGGAAGAAGTAGGTGGAAGGTCCTAAAAAATGATCTCAGGGACTTAGGCCGTAAGCTTAAGGCAAGGACCTCAACTGTAGTATTCTCAGAAATACTACCAGTACCAAGAGCCACACCAGAGAGGCAGCGGGAGATTAGAGATGTAAACAGGTGGCTCAAAAATTGGAGTAAAAAGGAGGGGTTTGGGTTCTTAGAGAACTGGGCCGACTTCACAGTGGGCTACAGGTTCTTTGGCAGGGATGGGTTGCACCTCAATGGGGAGGGTGCATCTGTTCTGGGGGAGAGGATGGCTAAAAGGTTAGAGGAGTGTTTAAACTGAGCACTGGGGGGGGGGGGGGGGAGGGTAAAAGCAGTTACAAAGGGGAAGTTAGGAAAGAAAGTGACAGTGGGTGTAGACATGAAACTGGGAGTGGAGAGAGGGAGGGGTTAGCACATCTAGCAGGAATAAGTGCAATATACAAAATTATCACAATTGTCATAAGCATTTGAAATGCATGCTTACAAATGCTAGAAGCTTGACTAATAAAATGGATGAACTAGAATTGATAACAGAAGAGCAATATGACATAGTGGAGGTAACAGAGACCTGGCTGGATGAAAGCTATGATTGGGCAGTAAATTTACAGAGATACTGTGTCTTTAGGAGGGACCGTAACAAACGCAAAGGGGGTGGAGTCTGCTTAATTGTAAAATCCTCTCTACAGCCTGCTCTGCGGGAGGATATATGTGAGGGGAATGACCATGTGGAGTCTGCATGGGTAGAAACACATGGAGGGAGAAACAAAAATAAAATACTGATGGGGGTTTGCTATAAACCTCCAGATATAGCCGAATCCATATAAAATATGATGCTAAGGCAAATAGATATAGCCGCTAAACTAAATGAGGTAGTGATTATGGGGGACTTTAACTACCCAGATATAGACTGGGATGCTGAAACATGTGTTTCGCATAAAAGTAATCGTTTTTTATCTAAAACAAAAGATGGCTACCTTTCCCAACAAGTACAAGCTCCAACAAGGGGGAAAGCCATATTGGACCTAATACTACCCAATGTACCAGACAAAGTAATAAAAGGTACAGGTTGGGGGACACCTTGGAAGCAGTGATCATAATATCATTAATTTCCAATTAGCAGTCACTAGGGTGCCTTATCAAGGAGCCACAAAAACGCGGGACTTCAAAAAGGCAAAGTTTGACCAACTTAGAGATGCCCTACACTGCATTGACTGGGAAAATGTCCTTAAAAACAAAAGCATGGACGCTAAATGGGATACTTTCAAAGGAATCCTTAATTTTCATTGTAACATATATACCTTACAGGAATAAAACTATTAGACACACATGTAAACCGATGTGGCTAAATAAAAAGGTTAAGGGGGCAATAAACAACAAAAAAAAGGCATTTAAATGTTTAAAGCAGGAAGGGACAGCGGAAGCGTTAAAAAAATATAAAGAAGAAAATAAACAATGTAAACAACAGATAAGGGCAGCTAAGCTGGAGACAGAAAGACTGGTCGCGAAAGAGAGTAAAACTAACCCCAAATTATTCTTTAGCTACATAAACCGTAAAAAGGTACAAACCTGAGGGTGTGGGCCCCCTGAAAAGCAAGGAGGGGACCCCTATAGAGGGAAATGAGGAGAAAGCTAATTTGCTTAACAACTTCTTTGCTTCTATATTCACAAAAGAATTTGACATGCCGAGTGAAATGCAGGGGAATAACCAAAACCCTCCATTAAAGGTCACTGGTCTAACCAAGGAAGAAGTCCAGCACCATCTCAAGCAGATAAAAATAGATAAATCACCGGGACCAGATGACATACATCCTCGTGTTTTAAGGGAGTTATGTACAGTAATAGACAAGCCGTTTCTAATATTTGTGGATTCCATAACTACAGGGTCTGTTCCGATGGATTGGCGCTTGGCAAATGTGGTGCCAATATTCAAAAAGGGATCTAGGGGGGAACCTGGGAACTACAGACCGGTAAGCTTAACATCTGTGGTGGGCAAGCTGTTTGAGGGTTTCTTAAGGGATACCTGGAGCACCTTGGGGAAAATGACCTTATTACTCCATATCAGCATGGATTTATGAGGAATCGCTCCTGCCAGACAAACCTAATCAGCTTTTATGAGGAGGCAAGTTCAAGATTGGATCAGGGGGAGTCATTGGATATCATATATCTTGACTTTTCTAAAGCATTTGATACTGTGCCACATAAAAGGCTGATACAAAAGATGAGAATGCTTGGACTGGGGGAAAACGTGTGCAGATGGGTGGGAAATTGGCTTAATGATCGGAAGCAGAGGGTGGTTATCAATGGTACACACTCAGATTGGGTCACTGTTACTAGTGGAGTACCACAAGGGTCAGTTCTGGGACCAATTCTCTTCAATATATATATATATATATATATATATATATATATATATATATATATATATATATATATATATATATATATATATATATATATATATATATATATGACATTGGGTATGGATTAAACAGTAAAGTCTCAATCTTTGCAGATGATACTAAACTGAGTAAAGTAATTAAAACAAACGAGGACAACAGGCAGCTACAAACAGATTTAGATAAATTGGAAGCATGGGCAGTTAAATGGCAAATGAAATTTAACACAGATAAATGTAAGGTTATGCACATGGGAAGGAGAAATCTGTGTCATGATTACACATTAAATAAAGAAACACTTGGTAAAACAATGGAGAAGGACCTAGGGGTTTTAGTTGACAATAAGCTCAACTGTAGTAATCAATGCCAGGCAGCTGCTGCCAAGGCAAATAGGATCATGGGGTGCATCAGGAGGGGCATAGGTGCTCATGACCAGAGCATCATTTTACCCCTGTACAAGTCACTGGTCAAAAACCCATATGGAATACTGTGTACAGTTCTGGGCACCTGTGCTTAAGAAGGATATATCAGAACTGGAGCGCGTTCAAAGAAGGGCAACAAAGTTAATAAAAGGAGTGCGGGGGCTAGAGTACCCGGAAAGATTGTCCAAGTTAGGCTTATTTAGTCTAGAAAAAAGACGATTGAGGGGGTGATCTAATAACTATGTATAAATATATATAAATATATTCGGGGTCAATACAAGGATCTGTCCCACAATCTATTTATACCCCGGAGTGTAACCATAGTGTAACCATAACCCGGGGGCATCTACTAAGGTTAGAGGAAAGGTGCTTTCTCCACCGACATAGGAGGGGATTCTTCTCTGTAAGAGCAGTGAGACTATGGAACTCGCTGCCAGAGGAGGTAGTAATGATGGATACAGTAAAAACGTTCAAAAGTGGCCTTGATGTCTTCCTGGCATGTAACAACATTTCCAGCTATGGCTACTAGACCACTGGAAGGAGTTAAACAGGCTGAACTGGATGGACTAAAGTCTTTATTCAGCCTTACATACTACGTTACTATGACCTTCGGCTCCGACACGTGAGGTGGTACAGCGGATGCAGGAATCTGCCTGGTTTCTTGATTGGCCACTCTCTGGGCAAGTTGATTTATAGCTGTGGCCATAGCCTGTACTTGCTGTACCAGATCATCCATGGGTGGCCTGTGATAATATCACGCTCTGGGTACTCTAATGATCCGCTCTGGTAACTCCAGCCCTCCAGGTAAGCCCTCAACCCCCAATCTCCGCAGCCAGCTTCACCTGTAGGAGCCCCCGCTTGCCGGGACGCAGAATACGCCTGCCCGGGATCGGTTGCCACCAGGACTTCAATGGCTCAAAGGATGTAGGCTTACTGTTGGGAGGTCTGGAGAACCAGTGGCTGGGAGCGGTATTGAGCGAGCCCAATAGCAGGAGCGTTTTAACAGGAAAGTCCAGACAGGCTAGGGGTCGGCAACGGGTGTTCTGAGATGGCAGCGGTAAAAAAGGAGAAGGCAAATCGTGGTCAAGGTTCAGAGCAGAGGTCGGCAACGGGAGTTCAGATCAAGGATGGTCGGTACAGGTGGTGGTCGGCAACGGGAGTTCAGATCTAGAATAGTCAGTTCAGGCGAGGGTCGGCAACAAGATCAATCACGAGACACATGCAAGAAAGGCTAGGTACTAGGCGCTATCACAGGCACTGAGCAACTGACACGGTGAACCTTTATAGGGACGGAAATGATTGGGGATGGGGGGGAAATATGTATGTGATTGGTGCACACTAGAAACTCTAACCTGATAGGGTTTCAGTTACCTGCCTAGGACTCATTGACCCTGTCCCCGCACGGGAACACCCCCCACCCACCTGGGCTCATTGGCCCTTTAACTTAACTTCCTCTGGCGGCCGCGCTGACAGCAGCGCCGCCGGAGGGAATATGATGCGCGCGAGCACGAGAACTGCCGGAGACGCCGGCAGAGGAGGAAGCAGCAGGGGGAGGCGCGCTCACAGCTGCGCTCACAGCCGCCTGGCGCGGCCGGGCATGAGAGGCGGAGGCGGCGCTGGAACGGGGTGCAGGTAGGTGCATTGTGACACTGTGTAACATGATGACGTGCCCAACCCATGAGTTTATGATAAATCGTATCCTGAGCCCATAAAGTCTGTTCATCGCTAGGGATTTTCATAGTGTCATAAATATCAAATAAGAGAGCCGCAGTTGCCTCGGATATCTTATTCTTTGGAGGTTCCTCGTTCCTGAGATCCTTCTCCTCCAAAACCCTCATTTAGTGAATCCTCATCTGAGGAGACTATGCCTTCGCTCTCCTGGGTTCCCTGACTCAGGGGGTGTGCACTGTAGGTGCAGTCTGAGAATATGTTAGGGGAAACTTTTGTGTTAGGGGTAACATGGATACTGGAGGGGCTGTCCTGGCTAACAGAGCCGCCTTGCAGATTTTAAGGGTCGAGGCCATATCTACCTTCATGGAATATAAAAGAAGCTGCCTCACCCCCCAATTTATTGTCAATACAGTTTTGACAAAAGAGTCTGTTCCCATATTCCAGAAGGATAGCCTGCCCGTTTAGACAATTTAGCAAGTTTAGAATCCTGGCTCTTAATTACTGGGCCTCTCTTTTTCTTTCTACTTTTATTTCTCCTTAGGTTTGAGATTAGAAATACCAGGCTGAAAGAAGAGAGAAATAACCTCATGCCAAATTAACACCAATTGTGAAGTAGCAAACAATTAAGGCTCATAACTGCGGAAAAAACACAATTCTGTGAGGTACTCACCTGTAGAATTGTTTTTTCTGGGAATCCATTCCAGGCACTCCTTACACTTGGGATTACCTCCTTGCTGATCACGTGACTGCAAGAAAGAAAACAGGTGTGGCCCCTCCCAACCCATAAGTAGCAGCTGCCTCTTCACCAAGATCAGTTTACTTAAAAAGCAGTTAAAAAAAGAAAAACAGAGGCAGGCCGGGAGGGCCTATATAGGAGTCCATGTTACTTTACTCCGAACTCCGCGAAAATACTCTCAGAAATTAAGTTAAGTTTTGTTCTTTTCACTTTCTTTTACACTTTTTCTATTTTCTCTTTTTTTTTTTATTATAAATGCTAATGAAATAAATGGACTAAACACCATCAAAAAAAAGCATCAAAAGATTGATCATGACCCAAAACGGGTGGGCCAGAGTGCCTGGAATGGATTCCCAGAAAAAACAATTCTACAGGTGAGTACCTCACAGAATTGTGTTTTTTCTTCCAATCCATTCCAGGCACTCCTTACACTTGGGATCTCCAAAAGCAGTGCCATCTATGGGCGGGATCCCCTAACGCAGAACAGCAGGTAGTTCATTTCACTACTGCCTGAAGAATCTTTCGACCAACCACAGCGTCAGCTGAGGCTCTAACATCCACCTTGTAAAATTTGGTAAATGTATGAACCAAAGACCAGGTGGCAGTTTTGCAACCTGTTCCACCGAAGCCTGATGCTGAAAAGCCCAAGAAGCACCAATGGTCCTAGTGGAATGGGCCGTGACCCGAAAAGGGGGTTCCTTCCCCTTGGCCGAGTAGGCTCTTCCTACTGCCGGCCTAATCCACTTACTGACAGTGGCTTTAGCTGGCGGAAGCCCCTTTCTCGGCCCTTCCGATATAACAAAAAAGGAAATCCGTTTTGCGGAAGGAATCCGTAACTGCCAAGTAATATCTTACGGCTCTGACTACATCTAAAGAATGAAGCGCCCTTTCCTTAGCATTAGCAGGAACTGGGCATAAAGAAGATAAGTTACCTCTTGATTAAGGTGAAAGGGAGAGACGACCTTAGGTAAAAAAATCAGGCTTAAACCGAAAAACTACTTTGTCTCTGTGTAACTCAAAATAAGGAGACTTCATATATAAGGCGGCTAACTCAGAAACACGCCGCACAGAGGTGATTGCCACCAAAAATAACACCTTAAGCATCAAAACGCCCAATGGAGCGTCAATCATAGGATCAAGGGGAGCACCCTGCAGAGCCGTCAACACCAGATTCAACACCAGATTAGGGGGCAGTTGTGGCCTAGAGGCAAGGGGAGCACACTTGCGACCGGAGGGCGGCAGGCTCGAATCCCGGTCCTGGGACAAGACCGAAGTGCTACTGAGCAAGGCACTCAACCCCGCAACTGCTCCCCGGGTGCCACAACTAGGGCAGCCCACCGCTTCGAGCATGTGCAAACTCACTGCACGGATGGGTCAAATGCAGAGGATGAATTCCTATGTGTGCGCAAGCATACAATGGCCATCTATGCATTAAAAATTAAGTCCTACACTGGTAAAATAGACTTACGCGGTGGTTCGGACATGAGTGACCCCCTGAAAAAAAGTCTTAATGAGCCTCATACTAGCAATAGACTTCTGAAAAAAAATAGACAAGGCCGATACATGCCCTTTTAGGGTGCTTAACTGTAGGCCCATTTCTAAGCCATCTTGTAGGAATTCTAGAAATTGAATACTTTCTGCACGAAAAATTCCTGGCCTCACACCAGGATATGAACGACCGCCAGACCCTGTAGTAAATCATGGAAGACTTCTTCCGGGCCTGAATCATGGTATGAATAACCTTGGCCAATAAACCTTTCTCTGCTAAGATCGAGGTTTCAATGGCCAAGCCGTTAAAGCCAGCATCTGTAAATCCGGGCGCCAAAGTGCCCCCTGAGTGAGAAGATCTGGCTCGACCGGTAGGCGCCGATGGTCTACCGACCTACTTGTTATGTCTGAAAACCAACTTCTTCTTGGCCAATGAGGAGCTACTAGAATGGTAGGTACCCCCTCCTGAGCTATCTTTCCTAATACACGGCTCAGTAGCGGAAGCGGGGGAAAAATGTACAGAAGCTTGAACCTTGCCCAAGAGACTGACAGGGCATCTGTTGCTATGACCAGAGGGTCCCTTGATAGGGACATGAAATTTGTCCGTTTGTGATTGTGTCTGGATGCAAAAGATCCACTTCCAGACACCCCCAGCGAAGACAAAGGGCTTAAAAGACCTTCCGACTGAGGGACCATTGTCCCCAATGCAGAACCTTCCTGCTCAGAGCGCCGGCCTCCTGGTTTTCTACCCCCGGGATGTAAACTGCCGAGATGTAGGGAACATTCTTCTATGCCCAAGTCAAAATTCGGCTTCCTTCCACTCTTGCTCCGAGAACCCCCCCCCCGATGATTATTATAGGCTACTGCCGTCCTATTGTCCGACTGGACCTGGACTGCCTGCCCCTTTAAGCTGGGGGTCCGATACTGAAGCACTAGTCGGATTGCCATTAATTCCAATATATTTATGAGAAGCCGATACTCCTTCGGCCCCCATTGTCCCTGGATCTTCTGTGTCTGCCAGATGCCCCCCCCCCCAACCTGTGAGACTGGCATCCGGGGAAACGATCTGCCACTATGGTGTCAGAAAGGACCTGCCTACAGACAGATGAAGAGGTTCCATCCACCACGGAAGAGATTGCCTGGCCGAGGGCGTCAGAACAAAAAACTTGATCCAGCGACTGTGGGGCTCGATCCCACTGAAGAAGCCTCATGTGAAACTGGGCAAAAGGTACGGCCTCGAAGCAGGCTACCATAAGGCCTACTAGTTTCATCCATAGCCGAATGGTCGGCTGCCGGCAAGCCAGTAAGTACTCTATTTGATTTCGAATTAGCAGAGCCTTCTGCTCTGGTATAAACACTTTGACTTGAACCGTGTCCAGAATCATTCCTAAGAAATTCCTTACTGCCGCCGGAGTGATATGGGACTTCGGATAATTGATCACCCAGCCGAACTCTTCCAGAGTTGATAGGACCATCTGCGTATCTTTCATGATCCGCTGAAGAGACCCGCTAAAATTAAAAGATCGTCCAAATATGGAATGATGCATATCCCCTGGCTTCTGAAAATGGCCATGAGACCCGCCATAACTTTGGTGAACACTCTTGAAGCCGAGGATATCCCGAATGGGAGTGCCACAAACTGGAAGTGCTGGTCTTCCAGGGCAAACCTCAGGAACTTCTGATGCCCTGGAAAAATTGGAACATGCAGATACGCGTCCCTTAAGTCTATAGTAGTCATAAGTTCCCCGGACCGAACTACTCTTGCCGCTGACCTTAGCGTCTCCATGCGGAAAGGTTTCACGCGGATATACCTGTTGAGACCCTTTAAGTCTAAAATGGGATGCATCGACCCGTCCTTTTTGGGGATTGTGAACAGGTTGGAGTAAAACCCCTGACCTTCCTCCTGAAAGGGTACCCGACAAATGACCCCTTTTTGAAGGAGATGCTGAACTGCAGGTCTCAGGGCATCTATCTTTGACTGGTTCCGGGATGCCCCTGAGCGAAGGAAGAAAAAAATAGAGTTACTATCTTCCTCACCAGAGCGTAACTCGCCTTCTGAGAGCTGCTCATCTATATACTCTTCTTCCTCCCACTCTCCAAAAGAGGCAAATCTCTTTCCTCCGCAACAGGTTCCAATGCCTCCTCTTATAGGTGACCTTCTTTGGAATAACCAAGGATAACTGTCTCTCCAGGTTATCCAACCTGTGCACCACATCTGACTGCGCCTCGCTGCCTTCCCCCTTCCAGGGGAAGGAAGGGATGGGTGAGCCGTTGCGCTCACACCAGTAATAACTGCACTAAAGACCTGAGCCGCCGCTCTATTATGGTCTAACCAATTCTAATGGCGCAAGCGGAACAAACCGTGCTGAAACTACCCAGGGGATCCTGCTTACATAAGGGGCAGAGCCCGCCCTGCTCAAATGGGATGCCCGAATCACTATCCCCTGATGCCTCCCTCATGGAATTTTTTTTTTTGGCAATCAGACCTAAAGGCCCTAAGCCTAAAACCAATCCCAAAAGGGATGCGAGGAACCACAACCCTTTTCTATCCTTCTTCCAAATTCTAAAAAATAAAAAAATTAAACAGGAGAAAAAAAAGGAGCATTAATAATCCCCCCCTTTTTTTTTTTAAACTGATAAAAAAGATAAAACTGATAATCATTATAATAATAAAAAATACCATTTTGTGAATACTCACCTGTAAAATGGGCATTATAAGTACCGTATATACTCGAGTATAAGCAGAGTTTTTCAGCCCACTTTTTGGGCTGAAAAAAGCCGCCTCGGCTTATACTCGAGTCAGTGCCGAAATGGAGGAGAAAAAGGGGCCAGGCGACATGCCCATTCATTTCCCGCCCCCATGCCGGCTCCCGCACTCACCCTCTCACTTGCAGCTGTTCCTCCGCTGCCGCCCGCACCTCATGTGCCAGGGACGGGATGCCGGTCAGCGTCTCCGGGGGGGGGGGGGGGGGGGGGGCCTCCCTCAGGCCAGCCTGGACGATGGGGAGGGGGGCAGCGGTGCTCTGCGCCATTGTGCTGGTAGGGCGGGGACCGGAGCACACTGTGCAGCCCAGCGCAGGGCACGCCGGCCGGGGGCGGTGACGCGCACGTTCTGGGCCGGCTCCCGCACTCACCCTCTCACTTGCAGCTGTTCCTCCGCTGCCGCCACGCCGGCCGGGGGCGGTGATGCACACGTTCTGGGCCGGCTCCCGCACTCACCCTCTCACTTGCAGCTGTTCCTCCGCTGCCGCCACGCCGGCCGGGGGCGGTGACGCGCACGTCGTGGGCCGGCTCCCGCACTCAACCTCTCACTTGCAGCTGTTCCTCCGCTGCCGCCCGCACCTCATGTGCCGGGGACGGGATGCCGCTCAGCGTACATTCTGGGCCGCCCTCGGGCCGCCTTCTACGGACAGGCTGTGCAAACGAGAGGTAAGTGTGTATACCGTATATACTAGAGTATAAGCTGAAAAAAGCCGCCTCGGCTTATACTCGAGTCAATAACTTGTTCCATTTTTTTATGGTAAAATTAGGTGCCTCGGCTTATATTCAGGTCGACCTATACTCGAGTATATATATACGGTACTAAGAATAAACCTACCCAGTAGATTAGAGGACCCCATTTTCCTTTCGCCCGAGTCTTGTATTGATTTTATCTGGCTGCTGTTGCCTTGGATTCATTTTTGGAGATGCTAATGATTTTAATACTGATAAAATAAAGAATCACGTTTTAAGGAGTGCGGATCCACCATCTACTTTTTTTGCCTGCCCAGTAGATAGTCTCCCCTCAAATCACTGAATTAGGGCTGCACTTGAAGTCGGTGCGCCGTACCCCCTGCCACTCTAACGGCAGGGACGCGCAGAGCTGGAGTAAGATGAAAGAAATGCTGCCACTGACCGCACATGTGCAATGGGCTCATCGGAAAGGTAAGGAAGGTAGGCAATCAGCAGGGATTGCAAGGGGTGGTTGTTTAACCAGACATAGCATCTCAGACGCCAAGTCCAGTTTTAGTCAACTTAAGCTTGCAGTCACAGTTCTGGCTAAAACTCAGTAAATGAACTTGGTGTCCAGGGATGAAATATGAAGAGTATCTCTTTAATGCAGAGCTCACAGCTGGCCAGGAGAAGGTAGATTAGGTTAGTGGACCAGGACCCTCACGGATACAGAGTTACAAGTGGGGGGGGGGGGGTGTAGTTTCTCTTTAAGGATTGCTACAATTTGGTACAAAGTAAAAGGTTTCTGTGACCTCAAAATATGGATAATGCATCATTTTAAAGGGAATCTTCGATTTAGAAGATTTGGTAATGAAGCATCCCAAAGATACAACCCATTCTGCAGCAATGTCAAAGACAGATGCTTATGAATATTGCCTCAGCACAATAAATGTCTGCCTTCACTGTCTATGGGCAATAAGTGCTTTTAAAGTGCAGCCATAAAGTTTGATAGACCCTGTAAAATGTGTTCACCTCTTCCCGCAGTTCTTTCATTCTCTCTTCAAAGTCGTAGTCTTTTTGTTTTTCCTCCATTTTCTTCTTATTCACCTCAAATCGTTTTTTAACTTGATCAAGTGTAGAGCGTTCTACTCTCATGGACATGCCCAAGTTCCGTTGATCTGAAAGGCAAGAATCATTGCAAAATCAATAACAGTTTAGGTGTCTCAGGGTCTTTAAATCCTGGATGCGTCTGCCCAGCAACGAACTACAACATCCTACAGAGCCATTTGGCTGAAGGGCATTCCATCCGTCTGGAGTCCAGAGAATTAATGGCAGGGACAGATTTAATTTACGAAAGAACGGGCAGAAATAATGCTTGTGACAGGACGAAAGGGTTATGGTTGCACTGAGGCAAGACCCTTTCCGAGACTCAACACCGCAAAATGACTTCTAATGAATGGAGACAAACAAATAGCACACATATATAACAGGGTAATCACAAACAACCATTTGCTTTGATCACCATTTAGTTGAGGCTGACAAAACCATTCCTCTTCTTTGCCATCAGGATGAATGCTGATGAACTACTCTTTTAAAGTCATTGTTTCACAGGATCCAATTACATAAAGAGACCCAAGCATACTTAAAGCCCAAATCAGACTCAGGAGTACAATCCCACAAGCAATTGGTGAGAAAGCGTGTTTTGAGGTGTCCCTAAAAGGCCATATATAGAAGCAGTAACCAAACTTGATCCGATGTGTGTATGTGGGAGGGGTGCCACTGGTCCTTGTGACAGCTGTGGATTTTCTGTTAATTGAACTTTGATTGCTACATTGACAGCACAGGAAGGTAATTGTCCAAAAATACAAAACAAATCCTTCTACTTGTGACCAAGTGGAAAGTTAAGAGGCAGTTTATGTCAAGTCACTAGTATGTGAACATTTTTAAACTGGTCACCATCTACCATCTAGGACATGCAGTGTGTGTGGGGGAGTGCAACACACTACCACTCAAGTTCATACGACTTACTTTCTGGGGGGGGGGGGGGGGCTGCTCTACCTTTTTTAATACGTAAACATGAATTGGGATGCCCTGCTGTGTGAACAACCCTCCACCAGGACCCTGTGATTGCCAGACCCGCATCACTGTAGCTGTACACACTCCCAGCCTGTCTGAATCCTGAGATTACCCAATTGGCGGGACGGCAGTATCAACTGAGGTACTCGGACGGAGAGGAAAATATAATTCACCGAAAATGTTTTCACCTGTAGAAAAGAGATCTCTCTTCTTCCTCTCCAGAGTGTCACCAAATCAGATACGAATGGGAACTTTCGTCCAAAGGGGCGGTAATGCAAGAAAAAAGGTGTGGCTCCTCCCTATCCCAAGTGTCAACCCTATTCCTCTAACCTGAGGAGTAAGCCATTCTGAAAAAAACAAACTGAAGACCAGGTAGCAGCCTTGCAGACCTGCTCCACTGAAGCCTGGTGCTGAAAAGCCCAGGAAGCTCCAATAGACCGGGTAGACTCTCTCCTTATGGCTAACCGGAGCAGGACAAAAGAAGGGCAAAACCACCTTTTTATTAAGATGGAAGGGGGAAACCACCTTAGAAAGAAACTCCTGTTTAAAATGGAAGACCGCCTTGTCCTTGTGTAGGACTAAATAAGTAGACCTAACCGAAAATGCTGCTAATTCAGAAACCTGCCGCACTGAGGTATCTGCCACTAGGAAGATGACCTTAAGTGTCAATAACCCCAGTGAAAACTTCTGCCAGCGGTTCAAAAGGAAGACCTTTCAGGGAGGTTGCACATGGGTGACCTCCTGCAAAAACATTTTTATAAGTTTATATTCAGCCATGGGCTTCTGAAAAAAAGACTGATAAGGCAGAGATCTGTCCCTTGAGGGTACGCAACTGAAGTCCCTCATTAAGACCCCTCTGCAAAAATTCTAGGATTCTGGAGAAAGTAAATGTCCTACAAGCGAAACCCCTAGATTCACACCAAGCGATAAAGATCCACCAGACTGACGAAAGTCTGCTTCCAGGCTACTATTTAGGACATTGTCCAGATCAACTTGGCAGATAAAACCTCCTATCCTGGCAGTAAGAGGCTTAACAGGCAAGCAGTAAGAGGCTTAACAGGCAAGCAGTAAGAGGCTTAACAGGCAAACCGTCAAATCCAGAGTTCATAAATTGGGGTGCCACAGAGGCCCCTGTGTGAAGAGATCTGGATCGTAGCGAAGCCGGTAGTGGTTGCTTTCCAACCTTCTTACTAGGTCTGAAAACCAATTTCTCCTTGGCCTATGGGGTGCTACCAGGATGATTGGGATCCCTTAGCAAGCTACCTTCTTTAGTACTCGACCCAGGATTGGAAATGGAGGGATGCATAGAGAAGCCTGAATGCTGACCAACGAGGGTTCAGAGCCTCTACTGCTATAGCCAGAGGGTCCTTGGACTGGGAGACAAACCTTGGAACCTTCCGATTGTGGTGGGACACAGAGGTATACATGTGGAAGCCCATAGCGGATTTATAGGGTTTGAAAGATCCCTTGACTGCGGAACCATTCTCCCTGATCCAAGGCTGCCCCGCTTAGATTATCGGCTTACACGTTGTCCACTCATCACTCATGGTATGTGGATTGCTGACATGCACGGAACATTCTTCTCGGCCTAGAGTAAGATCCAGCTCACCTATTTGAAAGCTTGCTTGCTTCTGGCGCCCACTAGTGGTGATATAGGCCTTCACTGTCATGTTGTCCAGGATAAAAAAAATCCGGGAAAAAAATATCCAGGACATTTATAGAAGTCTGCTCTCGAGGCCACACTGTCCCTGGATGGTTTGTGACCCCATGACACCACCCCAACCTGTTAGGCTGGCATTCATGGTAACAATCTTCTACTGTCCTGGAAGAAAGGATCAGCCCACCTTAAGAGGTTGGGGATTCAGCTACCATGCTAGAGACTTGCCCTGCTGCGTGTGTCATGCAAAAGGGGTGATCCAGAATCTCTGTGGTCTGATCCCAAACCAACAGAAATTCCAACTGCAGGGGGTCTTGTGTGGAACTGTGGAAATGTCACTGCCTCGAAGCAAGAGACCATCAAGCCCAACAGGCACATTCCCTGCTGGATTGTCGGGTGAGGGCAGGCCAATAGAGCTCCTACCATAGTCTGAAGCGAGAGTCTTTTCTGCTCCGGGAGAAAGGCCTTGGCCTGAAATGTGTCTAAAGTAATTACCAGAAAGGAGGTAACTCTTGAGAGAATGGTATGTGACTTTGGATAGTTGACTAACCAGCCACAGTCCTCTAGTTTCAATAAGACTATCTGTATCTCTCAAGGCCTCCTAAAAAGATGGTGCTCTGATCAGATTATTTAACTATGGTGTATTTCGTATCCCCTGGTTTCTTAGAAGAGCCACGAGGCCTGACAGAAACCCTTGGAGCTGAAGACAGGCCAAAGAGCAGAGCCAGAAAATGAAAATGTAGGCCATCTAATGCAAAGTGCAAAAATCTATGATGGCCCGGGAAGATAGGGATATGCAGGTCGGCGTCCTTTATATCCACTGTGGTCATATAATCCCACGGCTGAAGGCAAGTTGTTGTGGATCTTAACTACTCCATACGAAATCTGTGTAGCCGGGCGAAACTGTTGAGCCCCTTGGGGTCCAGAATTGGGTGTACTGAACCATCCTTCTTGGGGATTACAAACTGGAGTAAAATCCGTAACCTCTCTCTGAAAGAGGAACAGGACGGATTACTCCTGGCTGTAATAGGTGAGCTACCGCAGATCTTAATACTACCACATTTCCGGATTCCACAACACCCTTGAAAAAAAAGGAACCTCCGAGGAGGTCTGGCCCCGAGCTTGATCTTGTAGCCTGAAGAAATTCTTTCTTGGATCCAGACATCCGCTACATGGAGCCTCCAATGATGAGCAAAAAGCAGAAGACCTCCCCCCTACCAAAAAGGGTGAGGGCGTCTGGGGAGATTGTGCAATCAGAATATACATGGCTTGGCCAGCATTAAAAGCTAAATACCATTATTGGGGGTAGATGTATGCAGGTGACATTTTAGTGGCAAGACTACTTGCACCTAGCCTACCAAATCCAATATAAGACATTTCACTGCTGTTACTAAACCTATGCATTATTTACACCAGAAGAGATTTCCCAAGTGATTTCTGAGGTCATATTTAATCCATGAAGATGCTTATACGCCAAGATAAAATGCAAGCACCAGGCTAGGTATCCAGATTTCGTGATCCCTTGCCTGGGAAAACACCAGTGAATGATGTGAAATAATAATGTCAGTCAAAGAGGCTTCACTCCATGCCATGTAAAATGCATCAAGTAAAGCTCCGCGCTGGAAGGAAAAAAAACTGCAACAGAGGCATCAAATACCCCTTCACAATTATAAGTCAAAATATTCAGGTGCTATGTGGCCATATGTCAGCAATTAACTTTTAATTAGCTTATCTTTAGCATTCTATATTATTCAGCATCAAAGCAAGCAACAGGTAGGCTTCAGATGTTTTGCTAGAGCTGCAGCAGCAGCAACTGGGAGATTCTGCCCAGCAGTTATTAATGCTCATGCTAATTAACCAATTTACTGGTCTTTCATCATAGGGAGACACAAATTCAGGCCAATCTAAGTTATTAATATTAGAAAGTAGTACATTTTCTGCAACCAATAGCTCCCATGGAAAAAAAATACAATTCTGTGAAATACTCACCTGTAGAATTGGTATTATAAAGTATACAGTACGTCCTGCTCCAGATAGATTAGATTACTTACACTTGGGTTATCCTCCGCCAGATGGCGCTGCACTGCAGAGACATGTAAAACAGGCTCCTCCCGGCCTCTCAAATACCCGGGGACCTCCCACAAATCCCCAGCATTGAAAAGCAGTGAAAAAGAAGCCGGGAGAATTTAACAACCAAAAACTGGTAACTATAACAATGATAATCACCATACAGGGGATCCCGAATAATGCAAAAAAACAGGGTGGGGTGGAGCAGGACATATTGTATACTTATAATACCAATTCTACAGGTGAGTATTTCACAGAATTGTATTATTCTTAGTATACAGTACGTCCTGCTCCAGATAGATTACTTACACTTGGGACATCCAATAGCAGTGTCCATAAAGTAGGGTGGGATCCCCAATAAAAAAGGTAACAGCAGACAGTTTAAACCACTGCCGCCTGCAAAACCTTGCGGCCAAAAACAGCATCAGCTGAGGCCTTAACATCAACCTTGTAAAACTTTGCAAGGCCGCTACTTGGTCTTCTGTTCATACCTTTTTCAAACTTGTTCAACAGAAGCCTGGTGCTGGAAGGCCCAAGAGGCACCAATAGCACGAGTAGAAAGAGCAATAAGGCGAAGGGAGGATTCTTCCCCTTAGAGTAGGCCTGAATCAGAGCCTGACGAATCCACTTGCTGATAGAAGACTTGGCAGGAGCCAAAACCCTTCCTAGGACCAGAAGGGACCACAAAAAGAGCATCAGTGTTCCTGAAAGGTGCAGTAGCCACCAGATATTTCAGACACCTAACCACATCCAAAGAGTGCAAAACTCTCTACTTAGCATTGCTAGGGTTAGGGCACAAAGAAGGAAGAAGAACAATATCCAATTCAAATGAAAGGCAGACACTACCTTTAGGCAGAAAATCAGGTTTGAAACTAAACACCTTGTCCTGGTGCCTCTCAAAGTAGGGGGGCTGAATGGACAGCACCGCCAACTCAGACACACGCCTGACAGAAGTGATAGCTACCAGAGACACAACCTTGAGCGTAAGAATGGCCAAGGCAGCATCCTGCACAGGTTCAAAGGGAGCACCCTGCAAGGCAGGCAAGACCGATTCCAAATCCCAAAAACAGGGACCATAGGTTGTCATGGGGAACGCACATGAGCAACCCCCTAAAAGCAGTCTTAATCAAGGAATGCTGCACAAAAGACTTCTGAAAGAAGACAGACAGTGTAGAAACCTGACCCTTTAACCCTTTTGCTGCCAGCCTACCTGCAGCATTTGCCACTCCCTGTTGCCAGACGATGTTTCACTATTTTGCGCTACACATATTCAACTGTCATTTTTGAAAGGATTTCCAGGGATTTCCCAGGAAAATTATATATTGTTTTTTTCAACAGAGTCTGGGCTTTAACATGAAATGTCTTGTTTGTATTTTTTAGGTGTATTCTCAATTTTTTTGGGTGAAATGTGTGAAAAAAAATAAAAAATAAATATTTTTTTACAATTTGTAGAGTTTTTTTGTAATAAAAAATGTAAGTTTGTCAATAAAATCTTATTGCGTGAGAAACCCCAATTTCTCCCGGTTACAGCGATACCACATATGTATAGGTAGACACCCTTTCCTGCCCAGAAGCCTTTTATAGCTGCTGGATGACAAATGGTTAATTAAAAAAAAAAAAAATGACATAGGGTCCCCCTTCCCGGGGAGGGGGACCCCATTTTTTTTGGGATTTTTAAGGGTTAAAAACCCTTAAAAATCCAAAAAAAAAAAAAATGACGTGGGGTCCCCCTTACCCAAAGTAACCAGCCCGGGACCAGCTATGGGGGCTTGTAGGCACAGAGTGGGGGGGCCAGCTTTGGTGGCCCCCCCACCCTGCAGCCTACGAGCCCACATAGCCTATGTGGGCCCGGGCTCTTCTGCCCCCCCCTGGCCTTTGGGGAGGCAGGTAATGGGGGTGCGGGGGTTAATGGCAAGCCACCCGCTAGGGCAGGCGACTTGCCACCCCCCCAGCCTTGTGAACTGGTATAAGGGGTCTCATGGACCCCTTACCAGCTCACAAAGGGTTAACTGTAAAAAAAAACCACGACACAATAACAAAAAGTATTTTATTAGAAAAAAAAAAATTTTTTTTTACTGTACTTACCTTCGATTGCAAGCTCTTGTCCCTCGCCGCTCAGCTGACAGATGCCGGTGATCGGCATCCAGAGAAGGAGAAGGCAGGAGATCAGAGGATCTCCTGTCACCTCCTTCCCCAGCGCCGATCACCGGCATCTGAGAAGCTGAGAAAGCTGAAGCCCGTTCGGGGCCGGGATGACTTCATAAGCCCCGCCCCAAGGGCCGCCATCGAGAAGAAGAGAGGAGAGAGCCTCCCAGGCTCTCTCCTGAAGATCGGTAAGTCCTGGGGGGGGATCGGAGGCCCCCCAGGTGAAGAGGAGGGACAGCGGGAGCCAGCGCACACACAGGTAAGTGAATGTCATTTTTATTTTTTTTTTTATTTTACAGTTAGAAGCTGCTGCTGCAGAAGCGGGGGGGGGGCGGCCTATTCCGGGGGCTCTCCTGGAGCCATCCGACCCCCCACAGGGGATCGGATGGCACCAAATTAAAGAGGAGACCCGGCCGGATCCAACAAGGGGTCAGGTGAGTATTTTTTATTTTTACTTTTTAAACTAGAAGCGAGGAAAGTCAAGCACGTAACACCTACGGGCTTGGCAATTAAGGCCCAGCCAAGCCAGCACGTAGGTGTTACGTGCTTGGCAACAAAAGGGTTAAAGTAATGAGTTAGAGACCGACTCCAACCCATGCAGTAAAACTCCAGAACCCTGGGAACTGAAACACCCAACAGGGAAGAGACCAAGACTCAACCAGTCAATGTAGGTACGCCATACCTTATAACAGATGGAAGAAGAAGTCATCTTCCTAGCCTTCACCATGGAGTCAACCATCGAGGTAGACAAACCGTTCTCCATCAAGATGGAGGTTTCAGCAGTCAGGCCGCCAAGGCTAGAGTTTGTAATTGGGATGGCGTAAGGGGTCCTAAGTGAGCAGATCTGGCACTCCATCTGGCACTCCATCTGGCACTCCATCTGGCACTCCATCTGGCACTCCATCTGGCACTCCATCTGGCACTCCATCTGGCACTCCATCTGGCACTCCATCTGGCACTCCATCTGGCACTCCATCTGGCACTCCATCTGGCACTCCATCTGGCACTCCATCTGGCACTCCATCTGGCACTCCATCTGGCACTCCATCTGGCACTCCATCTGGCACTCCAGGCAGAAAGCACTGATCTACTGCCATCTTCACCACGTCTGCGAACCACACTCTTCTTGGCCACCTGAGGCCACCAGAACCACTGGCACCCCTTCCAGAGCAATCTTGCGCAGAACCCTGCCTAGCAGGGGGAATGTAGAAAAGACATACAGAAACTGAATGTCCTGCCATGACATTACTAAGGCATCCATGGGCACGGCCAGAGGATCCTGGGACAGGGAGACAAAGGCCAGGAGCTTGGGATTGTGACGGAACGCAAACAGATCCACATCAGGTTGGCCCCAACGGTGATACAGAGATTGGAACACCCTGTTGCAGAGGGACCCCCCCCCGGAATGTATACCGCTGAAATGCAGGGAACATTGGCCTCCACCCAGATCAGAATCAGAGACACTTCCTGGAGGACCCTCTTGCTCCGGGTCCCTCCTTGATGATTGATGTAGGCAACTGCCAGAGTGACCGTGCGCCCCTGAACAGGCAGGCCCTGAAAATGAGTAGTCAAACGAACCAGAACTAACCTGATCGCTCACAGCTTCAAGACATTGATAGGTGAATGGGCCTCCTAAGGGCCCCACCTCCCCTGGAACCGCAGGGACCTCCAAAAGAACCCCCCCAACCTGATAGACTGGCATCCATGGTGACCGTCTCCCAGGAAGGAGCAAGAAGGTTCCGCCCCCCCAATAGGTTCCTTGAGTCCATCCACTACAAGAGGGACCTCCTCACCAGGGGGGAAGACACCCAGACCCTGTCCAGGGATGCTGTATCCTTGTCCCATACAGACAATAGGAGAAGTTGCAGAAGCCCCAAAAGGGACTGGAGCACAAGGGGCCGCTTTGAAGCACGCCACCATCAGGCCCACCAGCTGCATCCCCTGCCTGGTGAAGGGACGGGGAAAGCTAGGAGGAACTGAACTTGTACAAGCAGATTGTCCACCTTCTGTTGAGGAAGGAATATACTTCCCTGAACTGTGTCCAGATTCATTCCTAGGAATGAAGTTACCAAGGAAGGGGACAGTGAGGACTTGCAGTGGCTGATCACCCATCCAGATGACTCCAGAATGGACACCACCAGCTGAGTATCCAACTTTGCCAGATGTAGAGACTGGGAAGTGATGAGGACGTCCGGGTAGTGCAGCACGCGGACGCCCCATGGCCTCAGAGACATCACCCCCGCCAGCACCTTGGTGAGCACTCTGGGAGCTGAAGAGAGGCCAGATGGCAAGGCCACAAAATGGCAGTGTTGATCTTCCAACATGGATCTGAGGAATCTTGGTGTCCTGAAAACACAAGGATGTGAAAATACCATTTTGTGAGTACTCACCTGAAAAATGGATATTGTCAGTGTGTCACACACCACGCTTCCCCTTTAATTCTTACGATCGGGTTACTCCACCAGCAGGTGGCGACGTTGCAGAGAGAAGTCTTGAAAACGAGACCCTTCCGGCCTATATATACCTGGGACCTCCCACTTAACACCAGTGATTTAAAAAGCAGAAAGACAAGGTACCAGGAAATCCAACGGTAACCTCAAAATAAAGAAAAGCTTCACCATATAAAGGATCCAGGATACCGAAAAGGGCGGGTGAAGCGGGGTGTGTGACACACTGACAATATACATTTTTCAGGTGAGTACTCACAAAATGGTATAATTCTCAGTGTGTCACACACCCCGCTTCCCCTTTAATTCTTACGATCGGGACATCCAAAAGCAGTGTCCACAAGGGATGGGTATCCGAAGGCAAAGTGAAGCATAACTTAAATGACTGCAGTCTGCAGAACTTTGCAGCCAAACACAGCATCCGCTGAGGCCCGCACATCAACCTTGTAAAACTTAGAAAAAGTATGAACAGAAGACCAAGTAGCAGCCTTACAAACTTGCTCAACAGAAGCTTGGTGCTGAAAAGCCCAAGGCGCTCCAACGGCGCGAGTAGAATGAGCAGTGATACGAAAAGGGGGAACTTTCCCCTTAGCAGAATAGGCCGCAATAACGGCCTGACGTATCCATTTGCTAATGGAAGATTTGGCCGGCGCCGAACCCTTCCTAGGCCCACAGGGCACAACAAAAAAAGGGCATCATTTTTACGAAAAGGAGAAGTAATAATCAAATAGTACTTAACACACCGTACTACATCCAAACAATGCAAAACCCTCTCCTTGTCATTCTTAGGCTTAGGACACAAGGAGGGAAGAACAATATCCTGATTCAAATGAAAAGCCGAAACAACCTTAGGAAGAAAGTCCGGTTTGAACCGAAAGACCACTTTATCCTGATGCCTCTCAAAGTAGGGCGCCTGAATAGACAAGGCCGCCAACTCCAAGACACGCCGAACCGAACTGATAGCTACACTCATCTGAGTCAGGGTAGACAAAGCAATATCTTGCAAAGGCTCAAAGGGAGGAGCCTGAAGAGCAGAAAGAACCAAATTCAAGTCCCAAACAGGGAGTAATGGTTTCCTGGGAGGCCGCACATGCGTAACCCCCTGGAAAAAAGTTTTAACTAAAGGATGAAGCGCAAAACGCTTCTGAAAAAAGATAGATAAGGCAGAAACCTGCCCTTTCAAAGTACTCAGCTGAAGACCAGAGTCCAGCCCTGATTGTAAAAACTCCAGAATCCTGGAGACCGAAAAGACCCTACAAGGCAAAGATCTCAAAATTTAGAAACACATCACAACTGGAGAGTGCATTAAACACCTCACAAGGGAGATCATCAGAGGCATATTTCTGATGAGGGTTCTAGTGGGCACAGCAGTAATGGCAGAGGCACAGACCGGGTACAGCGCCGTCCCCGCACATGCTAAGGCGTGGGAGGCCAGCAGGTCAATGCGCCGGTCCTCAGCATCCCGCAGGGTAGAAGAATCAGGGGAATGCATGACAGGGGTGTTAGATAGCCCTATTATCGAGACATCCACCTTGGGGGGGGAATGACCAACATTTAACCACCTCATGTGGAAAAGGATACTTCCTATCCCAATCCCTTGGAACCCCGGGAAGTTTACTGGGGCACTCCCATTCCTTGAGCACAAGGGAATGGAAATGTGCCTGCTCTAGGAATTCCAAACGTGATGTTGCTGTATGGAAGCGCTCCCCTCTTTGCCTGGGAGCCTCACCAGGGAGAGCGATAGACAGAACCTCAAAGATCTGGGTCAATAATCTGTCAGTGTCATCCAGGCCCCAGGGGTCAGAGCCAGAATCGTCATGACCCCTTGGTCTCTCATCAGATGAGAATGAGTCAGAAAAGAGCTCTCCATCAGAAGGGGTATAGCCACACAGATTCATAAAATCCTGAGATCCCATAGGGAAAACAGTATCATAAGGCATCAGGTGCCGCTTCTTACCAGGGCCCTTACGCACTAAGGACCTCGCAATAATCTGTTCAGAAGTAGGTAGTCTAGAAGATACATCAGGCTGAGAATCCCCACTTGTATGCAACTCAGCAGGAGTGAGATTTAAGCTTGGGGGAGAAGGTGAAGTGAAACGAGGTGCAGCCACTGACAGGCCAGATTGCAAAGCCAGCGCTTGCTCAGCACAGGGTACGCAGACCCATGCCTTGTCAGCATCAGCATGAGGTTGTCCGCACGCCATACACCCCCGGTCTTGTCCCAAAGGGACCCCGGTCACATTATCCTTAGATGCCTCTATATGGCGATTATTAGGCACAATATGCCAGTAGGGATTGACGCTATAAAGCAACCCTGGATGCCCCAATGACCCGCTAGGGAAGTGGGAGTAATTTTACAAGGCCCGACTATCAATTACACCGGGACGGGAGAAGCCAATGGATTCACCCTCTGAAAGACACAATGAGAAGAAGGGTGTCAGAACCGAAACACATTACAGCGAGTATAAAGCCGCCCGCGAGGGCACTTACGGACCACAGTAAGTAAGAACGTCACACGCGCGCGCGACCAGACAACATGGCTCCGAGTACCTCGAAGGGCAGGCCAGAGCGAGCCGTGACGCAGAGGCGCGCCATGCCAGGCCCTGCCCCCCTGAAGAGCGCGAAGTCCAACCGACAAGCAGCCAATGAGGACACAGAAGCGGCTGAGGTAACGCCGCCACCCGGCGCGGAACATCCAAATGAAGGAAAAGGCTCGCACGGCGGCATTTGCAGTGTAAAAAGACAAGTCAGCGCGGCGGTTGACACCACATATACTAGTCCAAGCAGACATTACAAAAGGCCATATGCACGTAATCACAATACACCGACATCCACACCCCCCCTCCCCTTTCTTTTCTCCCGAATGTTACAGGGAGAATGAGGGAGGATGGCGGCCCTTTGTACAGGGCCCCCCGCTACAGGGGCATGGAACAATAATGCGGGAGGGGCACCATCACCATCAGCCTATACCGCCTACCCTTTGGTGGGGGATTGCGGTGGAGCAGGGCTCCTTAAGCACACACAGCCTACCTTCACCCGACCAGCACAGCCCAGGCTGGGAGGCACATCACACGAAGGACGGGTGGGAATAGTCCAACAGGGCCGCAGGCTTTAATAGCCCCGCTCACCTGCGACAGAGTGATAATTTCATGTCTTCGCAGTAAGCACTGCAGAGAAATCTGGGGATTTGTGGGAGGTCCCCGGGTATTTGAGGGGCCGGGAGGAGCCTGTTTTACATGTCTCTGCAGTGCAGCGCCATCTGGCGGAGGATAACCCAAGTGTAAGTAATCTATCTGGAGCAGGACGTATTGTATACTAAGAATATTAAAGCTTAGTAATTTGCTTCTCTAAAGCCCTCCAGGAATCATTAACGCAAGCTATTTGAGAGCTTAACAACATGTATATATTGCAGAATAGCATGCAGATTCTGTACTCCTGAACTACATGGGAGCTTGTATACCATGTGCAAATACCGTTTCCTAGTTGTAATTGTTTTAGGGAAGCATAGAACACCTAACATGGGTCTCTCACCAACCAGGCTTAGGACAATAGCAAGAAGTAGAAAGCCATCAGCTGTAACGACAAATTATTGCTCTGCTCACAGCAGAAATCTCAGATACATAATCACACAGCAGCCGCAGTGCATTCAGTGTAACTGGCTTCCCCCTCACACAGAATTCCTCCAGCAACTGATATGTGTTTAGGTAAAATAAAGGTTATTTTATTTGGACACACTTAAAAAAAAAAAAAAAAAAAAAAACAAGGATTCTCTTCTGGACACAGACTCCCACCAACTGTTAAACACCTCCCCTGTGTAGCCCACCCCTCTCCCTTCCTGGCACGATTCATTCAGAGCTCCCTCTTATGCTCGTCCTTACCCTATGAAGCAGGTCGCCTTCCTCATCGGCTGCAGTGGCAGGCGCTAGTGAAGTTTGTAAAGGACATTGCAGCATGACCATCATGATGATGGCGGCCACGTCCAGTGATGCTCTCAGCTTCTGATGCCCCCCCCCCCCGAAGAGAACTGCCCGATGCTGCTGATGTCCCCCCCCCCCCCCCCCCTTCTCTCCTATGGGTATCATCAACGCAGCCAATACCCCACTCCTCACCCCTGGTGAGTACTGCCCGACGCGGCCTCCTCTCCTCCCCCAAGTACCATGCCAGTGCTGATGCCCCCTCCAGCAAGGACCGCCCCTCTCCTCCTCCCCCTGTATGTACCATCCCTGCTGCCCCTCTCCCCCCCAGTGATTATGGGCAGCTGCTCCACATGACAGCGTGTGCATGTACATGGGAGTGCACGCATGAAAGTGCAAGTGGGGGTGATGATCTCAGTGCCCAATACTGCCTAGCAACATGAGAAGGTTGGAGCACAGCCAGGGAGTTGAAGCAATGTCTTGGGCTCACAAACCATGCCCATTATGGCGATTTTTATGCCGTATCACAGATCAAGGGACCATGCACATTTGCTTCTGAATAGTCATGGTAATTTTTTTATTTTAATTGAAAAAACTGAAAACCGTTTAGAACATTGCCAAACTTAGCCCAAAGCAATGGGCTAATGATTGGCTTTGCCTGCTGTAGCATTTTAAACCCTCTCAAGGTATACTTTACCTGTCAAGATACATTTATATAGATGTAACAAAATTATATTACTGTTTTAATTTGTTTTTCATACAAATGTTTATGTCAAGAATCCAACTGGCAAAATGTCTGGTGTAACACTCGACTTGTGACCTGGGTTGGGAGGAGGTTAATGGTGGGACAATGCTTTTCCAAACTGCTCACTCAGACCGTTAGATACTTCTGAAAGTTAATAAAGCATATTGAAAAATCCACCTGCTCACAGGTCCCTTGGTGCCCTTGACGAAATTGAAAAGTCGGCACATTTAATATGGGTGCAGCTGAGGACATCTGAAAAAATTATTCCAGAGTAGAGATCCATAATTTGGTTCATTATGTTCTTCATACAACTTCTACACCCAAAGGGAAAAAAGCTCAGAAGTTAGCCCTTCACTTGATGATCCTAGGGTAAATTATATATTTCCTTATGCCGGGAACAAAGGAAAGTTACCTTACTATCCATCGAATAACTTGTGCGGCTAACAGACAAACATTAAACAGGACAAAAGTCTACCCTCTCAATCCTTAAAAAACGGGCCAACACCCTTCATGGTGCGGTTGTTGGTTGCTGCTAGTGCCACCACTATAAGACAGTGTGCCGATTGGACGAGCAGCTGCGCATGCGCCGTAGAACCACGGTGAGGCGAGTTTCCTGTGGAGATTTGGGGGGTTTCACATCGGGGTGGCCCGGGGGAGTGGGCCAAAACCCAGGATAGTCAAAATTCTGGGTTTTGGTCCACTTTAAAGTTGACAGGCCAGGTCTTGACAGGCCAGGTCCCCCCCCCCCCCCCCCCCCAAAACTCAACTTTGTAGTTGAAGCCCTGTTTTTTCACCAGTGCTTTTTTTTTATACGTTTATTTTGCATTTAAACACACACAAAAAAAAAAAACCATACATCATCAAGGCAACCTATTCACAAAGACGTCATGCTCACATTCATACCCATCTATACTGAGACTCGGGGGGGGGGGGGGGCACAACGGGACCTAAATCTAACTAGGATCAATGCTTTCAGGACCTTCGAGGGAGGGGGGGGCGCAGGGACCAATCCCTCTCGCCCGACGGCTACCACACTGCAGCCATGAGCCTATTTATATTTGCCCCTTTCCAGACCTATTCCGATCCAAGTACCAGTGCTTTTAGTAATCAACTTTATTGGAGACTTTATTCAACGATTTATTCAAGAACTGTGTTTGAAATGATCCAACAGTCAAAATGCTCGTTTGGTCGCTTCATCTGCATTGTCAGGAAGTATTCCAACAGCCCCCTCCTCCTCCCAGAAAAGCCAGCAGGCTAATATGCATCACTCCCAAGAACCCCCACCGGGACCTATTCCCACATGATTGCTGCTAGCTAACAGGGTTCACTGAATGGGCAATTGGATGTTGGCATGCACAGGGGCTGGAGTTTGGTCTGGTGGCTGGATTAAAAGACATTCGGGAAGTATGAGTCTGGCCATATCGGGCTTGAAAGGGCCATCACCATTAGGTATGTCCTCCCGATGCAGGATAGTGACCAAACAATCTTTACCGATTGTGTTTCGTTTTTGTTGAGCAGGCCTGAACACAAGACATGAAGGCTGGCCCCGTGAAATTTATTAAATAATTTTACATGGTTGAACTTTATGGACACGTCTTTTTTTAACCCGATTTAACTAAGGATGTAGGGGGAAATTATTATTTTTTTTTTTTTTACTGATAACAGCTAATAGTAACTGTTAATGTCTTTTAAATAAGCATCTAATCCTTTTTTAAAGCACTCAGAGGTTGATGCTGTAGCAAGCTTCTGTGGGAGGCTATTCAATAGATTTACAGTTATATAGTTAAATATATACCGTATTTGCCGGCGTATAAGACTGGGCGTATAAGACGACCCCCCCAACATTTCCACTCAAAATATAGAATTTGTTATATACTCACCGTATAAGACTACTCCCTCTTCCGCACACCTTCCACACACCAAATAAACAACAAACCAAATAAACAACAACCAAAAAAACAACCTGAGTATGTTAGCAGAGATGGGATAATAGAGAGATGGGATGGGACAGAGCTGGGATAATAGAGAGATGGGATGGGACAGAGCTGGGATAATAGAGAGATGGGATGGGACAGAGCTGGGATAATAGAGAGATGGGATGGGACAGAGCTGGGATAATAGAGAGATGGGATGGGACAGAGCTGGGATAATAGAGAGATGGGATGGGACAGAGCTGGGAGAAGAGAGAGATGAAAGGGGACAGAGCTGGGAAAAGAGAGAGATGGAAGGGGACAGAGCTGGGAAAAGAGAGAGATGGAAGGGGACAGAGCTGGGAAAAGAGAGAGATGGAAGGGGACAGAGCTGGGAAAAGAGAGAGATGGAAGGGGACAGAGGTAGGAAAAGAGAGATGGAAGGGGACAGAGCTGGGAGAAGAGAGAGATGGGACGGGACAGAGCTGGGAATAGAGAGATGGGATGCGACAGAGCTGGGAATAGAGAGATGGGATGGGACAGAGCTGGGATAATAGAGAGATGGGATGGGACAGAGCTGGGATAATAGAGAGATGGGATGGGACAGAGCTGGGATAATAGAGAGATGGGATGGGACAGAGCTGGGATAATAGAGAGATGGGATGGGACAGAGCTGGGATAATAGAGAGATGGGATGGGACAGAGCTGGGAGAAGAGAGAGATGAAAGGGGACAGAGCTGGGAAAAGAGAGAGATGGAAGGGGACAGAGCTGGGAAAAGAGAGAGATGGAAGGGGACAGAGCTGGGAAAAGAGAGAGATGGAAGGGGACAGAGCTGGGAAAAGAGAGAGATGGAAGGGGACAGAGGTAGGAAAAGAGAGATGGAAGGGGACAGAGCTGGGAGAAGAGAGAGATGGGACGGGACAGAGCTGGGAATAGAGAGATGGGATGCGACAGAGCTGGGAATAGAGAGATGGGATGGGACAGAGCTGGGAGAAGAGAGATGGGATGGGACAGAGCTGGGAGAAGAGAGAGATGCATGGGACAGAGCTGGGAATAGAGAGATGGGATGGGACAGAGCTGGGAGAAGAGAGATGGGATGGGAGTCATGGGACAAAGCTGGGAACAGAGATGGGATGGGACAGAGCTAAGAAAAAAAATAAAAAAAATAAAAAAAAAAGTTGAAGCAGGGAAAGGTGGGTTTTTACAGGTGCCCGGGTGGGGGGGGGGGGTCACACAGTGGGGGCATCCCGATTCAGGATGCCCCAGGGAAAAGCTGACTGGCGATAAAAGGCACGCTCAGTCATCTGCAACTATCCCAGGAGGCTGAGCGACGCACAATCATAAACGTCCTGCTTCATGCACTGTTTTATATCCGCTGGGCAGCTGCAAACAGAACTATGCAGGGCCAAACTAATGCATAGTCCTGCTTGTTGCTGCCCGGAGGATATTAAGCAGTGCACTGCAGAACTTAATTGAGCGCCACTCAGCCTCCTGCGATCGAAGCAGACAGCTGAGCCAGCCGCTCCTCCATACTTCACTCACCTGCTGTCTTTCCTCCCGCCCGCCGTCTTTCCTCCTGGACGGACGGCCCCGCCCGCTGCCTTCCATCCTGGCCGACGGCCCCGCCCACTACCCTGTCATGGTCTCTGACCCCGCCCACTGCCTTCCCCTCCACCCGGCCGTCGGCCCCGCCCGCTGCCTTTCTTCTAGTCTCCGGCTTGCGCGCTGCCTTCCCTCCCGGCCGCCCCGGAATCCTAGCGGCCCCGCAGATAACAGTGCCGTGCCGTGCACCAGGCGTATAAGACGACCCCCCCCCACTTGAAGGCAGGTTTTTAAGGGGCAGAAAGTCGTCTTATACACCAGCAAATACGATAGTTATATATATTTATAGTATATGGTAAAAAAACAACACAATTCTGTGATTACTCACCTGTAGAATTGGTATTATACGTATACAGCACGTCCTGTTCCAGAATATTCCTTATACATGGGACATCCAATAGCAGTGTCCGTAAGGTAGGGTGGGATCCCCAAAAGTAACAGCAGACAGTTTAAACCACTGCCGTCTGCAGAACTTTGTGACCAAAAGCAGCATCAGCTGAGGCCTTAACATCAACCTTGTAAAACTTTGAAAAGGTATGAACAGAAGACCAAGTGGCGGCCTTGCAAACTTGTTTAACAGAAGCTTGGTGCTGAAAAGCCCAAGAGGCACCAATAGCACGAGTAGAATGAGCAGTAAGGTGGAAGGGAGGCTCCTTCCCCTTAGCAGAGTAGGCCTGTACCACAGCCTGACGGATCCACTTGCTGATAGTCGACTTACCTGGAGCCAGACCTTTCTTAGGTCCAGACATAAGCACAAAAAAAACAATTCTGTGATTACTCACCTGTAGAATTGGTATTATGAGTATACAGTACGTCCTGCTCCAAATCTAATACTTACAGTTGGGATATACTCCGGCAGATGGCGCTGGACTGCAGAGACATCGAAAATAGGCCCCTCAAATACCCAGGGACCTCCCACAAATACCCAGCATTGAAAAGCAGTTAATGAGAAGCCGGGAGAATTAAACAATCCAAACTAACAACTATAACAAGGATATCAATCACCATACAGGGGATCCAAGATAATGCAACCAAGGGTGGGTTGGAGCACTGTATACTCATAATACCAATTCTACAGGTGAGTAATCACAGAATTGTATTATTCTTAGTATACAGTACGTCCTGCTCCAAATATAATACTTACAGTTAGGATATCCAATAGCAGTGTCCATAAGTAGGGTGGGATCCCCAAGAAAAATCAGCAGCAGACAGTTTAAACCAATGCCACCTGCAGAACCATTCGGCCAAAAGCAGCATCAGCAGAGGCCCTAACATCAACCTTGTAAAACTTTGAAAAGGTATGAACAGAAGACCAAGTAGCGGCCTTGCAAACTTGTTCAACAGAAGCCTGGTGCTGAAAAGCCCAAGAGGCACCAATAGCACGAGTGGAATGAGCAGTAAGGTGGAAGGGAGGATTCTTCCCCTTAGCAGAGTAGGTCTGAATCACAGCATGACAAATCCACTTGCTGATAGTATACTTGGCAGGAGCCAAACCCTTCCTAGGACCAGAAGGGACCACAAAAAGCATCAGTTTTCCTGAAAGGTGCAGTAGCCACCAGATAGTACTTCAGACACCTAACCACATCCAAAGAGTGCAAAATCCTTTCCTTAGCATTGCTAGGATTAGGGCACAAAGAAGGATGAACAATATCCTGATTCAAACGAAAAGCAGACACTACCTTAGGCAGAAAGTCAGGTTTGAAACGAAACACCACCTTGTCCTGGTGTCTCTCATAGTAGGGGGGCTGAATGGAAAGCGCCACCCACTCAGACACACGCCTGACAGAAGTGATAGCCACCAGAAATACAACCTTGAGCGTAAGAATGGCCAAGGCAGCATCCTGCACAGGTTCAAAAGAAGCACCCTGCAAGGCTGACAGAACCAAGTTCAGATCCCAAACAGGCACCATAGGCTTACGTGGGGGGCGCACATGAGTGACCCCCTGGAAAAAAGTCCTGATCAGAGGGTGCTGAGCAAAGGACTTCTAGAAGAAAATAGCCAGGGCAAAAACCTGACCCTTCAGAGTACCGAGTTGGAGCCCCATCTCCAACCCATGCTGCAGGAACTCCAGAATCCTGGGAATAGAGAACACACGACAGGGAAGAGACCTAGACTCACACCAGTCAATGTAGGCACGCCAAACCCTGTAATAAATGGAAGAGGAAGACCTCTTCCTAGCTTTCATCAAAGTATCCACAACCGAGGAAGACAGCCCCTTCTCCATCAAGATGGAGGTTTCAGTAGCCAGGCCGTCAAAGCCAGAGTTTGTAAATTGGGATGGCGTAGTGAGCCTTGAGTGAGCAGATCTGGCACCAAGGGCAGAGCGTACTCATCTACCGCCAGCTGTACCACGTCTACGAACCACACTCTACTTGGCCATCTGGGGGCCACCAGAATTGCTGGCACCCCTTCCAGAGCAACCCTGCCCAGCAGGGGGATTGGAGGGAAGACATACAGGAACTACAAGTCCTGCCATGACATTGCTAGCGCATCCGAGGTCAAGGCCAGAGGATCCTGGGACAGAGAGACAAAGGCTGGGAGCTTGTGATTGTGGCGGGACGCAAACAGATCCACATCTGGTTGGCCCCAACGGAGACACAGAGATTGAAACACCCTGCTGCATAGGGACCATTCTCCCTGGCGAGAGGTCCCCCTGCTCAGAGAGTCCGCCAGGTGATTTTCCACCCCCGGGATGTACACAGCCAATATGCAGGGGACATTGGCCTCCACCCAAGTCAGGATCAGAGACACTTCCTGGAGGGCCCCCTTGCTCCGGGTCCCTCCCTGATGATTGATGTAGGCGACTGCCGTCTGGTTGTCCGAGCGCACCTGAACAGGCAGGCGAGTAGTCAAGTGAGCCAGAACTAGCCTGATCGCCCGCAGCTCCAAGACATTGATAGGTGTGTGGGCCTCCTGAGGGCCCCACCTCCCCTGAAACCCCCCCAACCTGACAGACTGGCATCCGTGGCATCCGTGGTGACCGTCTCCCAGGAAGGGGCAAGAAAGGATCTGCCCCCCAACAGGTTCCTTGAGTCCATCCACCACAAGAGGGACCTCCTGACCCGGGGGGAGAGCACACAGACCCTGTCCAGGGACGCTGGGTCCTTGTCCCATACTGACAATAGGTGAAGTTGCAGGGGCCTCAAGTGGAACTGAGCATAAGGGACCGCTTCGAAGCTTGCCACCATCAGGCCCACCAGCTGCATCCCCTGCCTGATGGAGGGATGGGGACAAGCTAGGAGGGACTGAGCCTGTGCAATCAGACTGTCCACCTTCTGTTGAGGAAGGAAGATCCTTGCCTGAACTGTTTCCAGATTCATTCCTAGGAATGGAGTTACCAAGAAAGGGGACAGTGAGGACTTGGGGTGGTTGATCAACCATCCAAATGACTCCAGAGTAGACACCACCAGCTGAGTATCGAACTCTGCCTGATGTAGAGACTGGGAAGTGATGAGAATGTCGTCCAGATAGGGAAGCACGCGGATGCCCTGACATCTGAGCAGAGACATCATGCCAGCCAGCACCTTGGTGAACACCCTGGGAGCTGAAGTGAGGCCGAAGGGCAAGGCCACAAATTGGTAGTGTTGATCCATCAGAGCGAACCTGAGGAGCCTATGATGACCTGGGAACACAGGAATATGAAGATAAGCATCTTTGATGTCCACAGAAGTCATGAAATCCCCTTGGCGCAGGAACTGATGGAAGAGCGCAGAGTTTCCATGCGAAAGCGCCTGCCCCTGACAAACTTGTTGAGGATCTTCAAGTCCAGGATGGGCATGACTGAACCATCTTTTTTGGGTACTGTGAATAGGTTGGAATAAAAGCCCTTGCCTTTTTCTCTTAAGGGGACCTGGCAGATGACCCCCAGCTCCAGGAGGCCTTGCACTGCTTGCACTAGCTCCTGAGCTGACACAGGGTCCTGAGGAATCCGGAATCTGATGAATCTTGGGAGGGGGATCGGCAGCAAACTCCAACTTGTAACCGGAGGACACTACCTCCTGAATCCACCGGTCTGAGACATGAAGCCTCCAGACGTGAGCGAAGTGCTGCAGCCGTCCCCCCACCCGGATGGGTGAGGGCGCCCCATCATGCCTGAGAGGGCTTGGGAGAGGATTTTGCTTTGGGACCCCAGGAGGAGCCAGGACGTCCACGTCCTTTGCCTCTACCCCAGAAATCTCCCCAGGCCCCAGGAAAGGAAACCCCCCTTCCCTGTCTTGCACCACGGTAAGGGGCGGAGAAGGAACCCTGACCCTGAAAGGGCCGAGATTGTCGCCTGCTCTGGGGTAATCTGCCTCCCTTAGCAAAAAGGTCCAGGCGGTCCCCAAACAGGCACAGTCCTTTAAAGGGAAACCCAGTGAGGGCCTTCTTGGCAGCGTTGTCAGCAGCCCACTGGCGCAGCCAAACCGAGCGGCGTATAGCCACCACAAGGGCAGAAGTTCTGGCACACATTCTGATGGTGTCATCCAATGCTGAGGACAAAATTTATAAAAACATCACAACTGGAGAGTGCATTAAACACCTCACAAGGCAAATCATCAGGGGGCACTATCAAGCATATTTCTGATAAGGGTTCTAGTGGCCACAGCAGTAATGGCAGAGGCACAGACCGAGCGCAGCGCCGTCCCTGCACATGCAAAGGCGTGGGATGCAAGCTGGTCAATGCGCCGGTCCTCAGCATCCCTCAGGGTAGTGGAGTCAGGGGAATGCATGACAGAGGTGTTAGATAGCCTAAGATCGGGGAATCCACCTGGGGGGGGGGGGGGGGGATGACCAACATTTAACCACCTCAGCAGGAAAGGGATACTTCCTATCCAAACTCTTTGGGACCCTGGGAAGTTTACTGGGGCACTCCCATTCCTTGAGCACAAGGTTATGGAAATGTGCCTGCTCTGGAAATTCCAAACGTGATTTTGCTGTATGGAAAAGCTCCCCTCTTTGCCTGGGAGCCGCAACAGGGAGAGAGATGGACAGAACCTCAAAAATCTGGGTCAATAATCTGTCAGTGTCATCCGGGGTCCAGGGGTCAGAGCCAGAATCGTCATGACCCCTTGGTCTCTCATCAGATGAGCCTGAATCAGAAAAGAGCTCCCCTTCATCAGACGGGGTATAGCCACAAAGATTCCAAAACTCCTCAGTTCCCATAGGGAAAACAGTGACATTAGGCGTCAAGTGCCACTTCTTAGCAGGGGCCTTACGCGCTAAGGACTTAGCAATCAACTGCTCAACAGTAGCCAGTCTAGAAGACACATCAGGCTGAGAATCCCCACTAGTATGCAACTCAGCAGGAGTAAGGATTAAGCTTGGGGGAGTAGGTGAAGTGAAACGAGGTGCAGCCACTGCAGGTTAGATTGCAATGCAAGCACCTGCTCAGCACAGGGTACACAGACCCATGCCTTGTCAGCCTCAGCATGAGGCTGCCCACACGCTACACACAGCCGGTCTTGTCCTGAAGGGAACCCGGTCACATTATCCTGCGATGCCTCCATATGGTGATTATAGCGGCGCTATACGCCGATAGGGAATAACGCTAAATAGCAACCCCCGGATGCCCCAATAACCCGCTAGGGAAGTGGGAGTATATTTTTACAAGGCCTACAAGTATATACTAATACAGGGCCGGGAGAAGCCAAAAGGGTTCATACCACCTGAAAGACATAAGCAGACAAGACCTGTAAGCACAAAGTAACAAGTGAAAGATATAAAGCCGCCCGCGAGGGCACTTACGGACCGCGGTAGGTAGGGGTCCGTCGCACATGGGCCAAAAAGGCAGGATAAGGATAGCGTCTGTATACCTCGAGGGGCGGGCCGGTATCAGCGATGACGCGGAGCGCGCCATAGACTGGCCCCGCCCCCTCGAAGAGCGCGAAGCCAAGAACGTGCAAGCAGCCAATGATGGCGCACCAGCGCCTGAGGTAATGCCGCCGCCAAGCGCGGAACCAAGTCAGCGCGCAGCGGCAATTTTAAAAAGACAGTAAAGACAAGCCATGGCCCACCGATGGACAGGGGCAAGGGGGAACTAGTGCGGGAGGGGCATCCCATAGAGGCTCACAATAAGCCTGAACCGCCTACCCTTTGGTGGGGGATTGCGGTGGAGCAGCGCTCCTAAGCACCTAACAGCGGTGCTGCCTACCTTCACCCGACCAGCGCAGCCAAGGCTGGGAGGCATATTACTAGTGGAACGGGTGGGAATAGTCCTACAGGGTCGCGGGCCAATAGCCCCGCTCACCTGCAAGTAGAGAGCCATTTCTCGTCCTTCGCAGCCAGACTGCAGAGAAATTCTGGGGATTTGTGGGAGGTCCCCGGGTATTTGAGGGGCCGGGAGGAGCCCATTTTCGATGTCTCTGCAGTCCAGTGCCATCTGGCGGAGTATATCCCAACTGTAAGTATTAGTATACAGTACATGCTGCTCCAAATCTAAGAATAGAGCATCAGTCTTCCTGAAGGATTCAGTAGCCACCAAATAGAACTTCAGAGTCCTGACCACATCCAGAGAATGTAAAACCCGCTCCTTAGGATTACTAAGATTAGGGCAAAGAGAAGGCAACACAATGTCCTGATTGAGATGAAAAGCAGACACAACCTTAGGCAGAAAATACGGCTTAAAACGAAACACCACCTTGTCCGAGTGTCTCTCAAAGTAGGGAGGCTTGATGGAAAGCGCCGCCAACTCAAGAACACGCCTAACAGAAGTGATAGCCACCAAAAAGGCTACCTTAAGAGTCAATATGGACAAAGGGGCCTCACGCAAAGGCTCAAAGGGAGACCCTTGTAATGCAGATAAGACCAAATTCAAATCCCAGACTGGTAACATAGGCTTACGTGGCGGACACACGTGAGTAACCCCCTGGAAGATGGTCTTGACCAGACGATGGTGAGCAAAGGATCTTTGGAAGAATATGGCCAAAGCAGAAACATGACCTTTGAGGGTACTAAGCTGAAGACCCAAATCCAAACCATGTTGCAAGTATTCCAGAATCCTGGGGATAGAAAACACTCGACATGGAAGCAACTTATGCTTACATTGACTGGTGTGAGTCTGTCATACCCTATAGTAGATGGATGACGAGGACTGCTTCCTAGCCCGAATCATGGTATTAACAGAGGCAGGCAGCCCCTTCTCCATCAGGATGGTGGTTTCAGCAGCCAGGCCGTCAAAGCCAGAGTTTGTAAATTGGGATGGCGTAGCTGCCCCTGAGTGCGCATGTCTGGATCCTTGGGCAGAGCATACTGATCTACTGCCAACTGCATGACGTCTGCGAACCACACCCTTCTTGGCCAACAGAGGGCCACCAGAATGGCTGGTACCCCTTCCTGAGCAATCTTGCGCAACACCCTGCCCAGCAGAGGGAAAGGAGGAAACACAGAGAAGCTGAAAGCTCTTCCAAGACATTGCTAGAGCATCCGTGGCCAAGGCCAGAGGGTCCTGTGACAGAGAGACAAACTGGAAGCTTGTGATTGTGATGGGACGCAAACAGATCCACATCTGGCTGACCCCAGCGGTGGCACAGGGAGCGAAACACCCTGCTGCTGAGGGACCAGTCTCCCAGAGGAGAAGTCCCCCTGCTGAGGGAGTCTGCCTCCAGATTCTCCACCCCCGGGATGTACACGGCTGAGATGCAGGGAACATTCTCCTCCGCCCAAGACAGTATCATGGACACGTCCTTGAGGGCCCTCTTGCTCCGGGTCCCTCCCTGATTGGTGTAGGCAATCGCCGTCCGGTTGTCCGAGCGGACCTGAACCGCCCGACCTCGAAGGTGTGGAGTCAATTGGGCGAGAACCAACCTTATCGCCCTCAATTCCAGAATGTTGATAGGGGTGTAGGCCTCCTGAGGGCCCCACTGACCCTGGAATTTCAGGGATTTCCAGAAGCCCCCACAACCTGTCAGGCTGGCATCTGTGGTGACTGTCTCCCAGCACGGGGCCAGAAAGGATCTGCCCACCAACAGGTTTCTTGAGTCTAGCCACCACAAGAGAGACCGTCTGGCCAGGGGGGACAGAACCAGCACCTGATCCAGGGACCGAGGGTCCCGATCCCAAACTGACTATAGGTGAATTTGAAGGGGTCTCATGTGAAACTGAGCGTATGGAACCACCTTGAAGCAGGACACCATCAGGTCCACCAACTGCATCCCCTGCCGGATGGAGGGATGAGGGGAAGACAGAAGACGCCTGGCTAGGGCCTGAAGATTCTCCACCTTCTACTGAGGGAGAAGGATCTTGACCTGATATGTATACAGAGTCATGCCCAGAAAGGACCTCATCAATGACGGTGACAGGAAAGACTTGGGATGGTTGATCACCCAGCCTAAAGGACTCCAGTGTGGACACCACCAGCTTGATATCCAGCTCGGCCTGCTGGAATGACTGAGAAGTGATGAGAATGTTGTCTAAGTAAGGAAGGATGCGGATGCCCTGAGATCTCAGCAGAGCCAGTACGACCTTGGTGAATACCCTGGGAGCCGAGGTGAGACCGAAAGGTAAGGCCACAAATTGATAGTGCTGATCCTCCAGAGCGAACCTGAGGAATCTCTGATGACCTGGAAAAATTGGAACATGAAGGTAAGCGTCCTTGATGTCTACAGAGGTCATGAAGTCCCCTGGGTGTAGTGAATTGACAGCTGAGCGCAGAGTCTCCATGCGAAAGTGTTTGAATCTGACAAATTTGTTGAGGCACTTTAAATCCAGGATAGGTCTGATGGACCTGTCTTTTTTGGGAACAATGAAAAGATTGGAATAGTATCCTCTGCCCCTTTCCCTCAAAGGCACCTGGCAGATGACCCCCAACTCCAGAAGGTTTTGGACAGCAAGGCACAGACCCTGAGCTGACAGGGGGTTTAGAGCCATCTGGGATTTGATGAATCTTGGGGGCGGCCAGGCTGCAAACTGTATCTTGTAACCGGGGGACACTACCTCCTGAATCCACCGGTCTGAGACGTGAAGCCTCCAGACGTGAGCAAAGAGCCGGAGCCATCCCCCCACACGGATGGGTGAGGGCGCCCCTTCATGCCTGAGGGGGCTTGGGTGAGGATTTTGGCTTGGGACCCCAGGAGAGGCCAGGACGGCCACGTCCTCTGCCCCTTCCCCAGTGATATCCTCAGACCCCAGTAAAGGAGACTCCTCGGCCAGTTCTGGAACCACGAAAGGATGGGAGAAAGGCACCCATCCCCCGAAAGGACCGGGACGGCCTCCTACGTTGAGGTAACCTGCCACCCCTGGCAAACAAATCCAAGCGCTGCCCAAAGAGACGCAGACCCTTGAAAGGGAAACCAGTGAGGGCTTTTTTAGCAGCATTATCAGCTACCCATTGACATAGCCAGACAGAGTGGCGTATAGCCACCAACAAGGCAGAAGTTCTACCACACATTCTAATGGAATCATCCATAGCAGACAGAATATATGCAATAAATTCCTCACAAAGTAGGAGAGATCTATACTCTTCTCTACACGCATCCTCAGATGCTCCGTCCAAGAGACACTTAAGCACCCCTTTAATGGCAATAGCCGTAATAGCAGAGGCACAAATCGGGCGCAGAGCCGTCCCCACACAGGCAAAGGCGTGACAGGCCAGTTGGTCCAAGTGCCGGTCCACCCCATCACGCAGGGTAGTAGTATCAGGGGAGTGCATGGCAGATGTATTGGACAACCCGAGAATGGGCGCATCCACCTCGGGAGGACATGACCAATGCTTAACAACATCAGCAGGAAAGGGATACCTCTTGTCCCAACTCTTAGGCACTACTGGCAGCTTGCTAGGCCGTTCCCATTCCTTGAGCACTAGATTATTAAAGTGAGACTACTCAGGGAACTCCCAGCGTGGCTTAACCGTATGAAAAAGCTTGCCCTGCTGCAGGGCCACTGTCGGGGGGAGAAATACAAAGCACTTCAAAAATATGACTCAGCAATCTGTCAGTGTCATCAGGGGACCACAGGTCTTCCCCAAAAGGAGTCCCAGTACTACTGTAAATCTTAGGTTGTTCCTCAGAGGATTCCGAGTCAGAAAAAAATTCCCCCTCCTCAAGGAGGTAAGGACCTGAGAGTGAGTAAGTGCCCTCGCTCTCTACAGGGAAGAGGGAAACCGCGGGTGATAAATGCCGCTTCTTAGCAGAAGCCTTACGCGGGGCAGACCGAGCAAGATGTTTTTCAATGCTGGCCACCCGTGCAGCTAAATCAGGTTGAGACTCCCGGCTATTATGCCCCTCGGTGGGGATCAGATGTAAGCGTGGGGGGGGGGGTAGGCGAAGCCAGAGGGGGCACCGCACCAGTAACAGGCAAACCAGGCTGCAGTGCAAGTACCTGCTGGGTGCAGGGTACATACACCCTGACAATCACTTATAGGGGATAATTCACACACAACACATAGCCGGGCTTGTCCCAAAGGAACCCCAAGCACATTATCCCCAGAAGCCTCCATATGGTGATTATAGTGGCACAATAGGCCAATATAGGGTTAACGCTAATGATAGCAATCCGGGATGCCCCAAAGGCCCGCTAGGTATGTGGGAGATATAATAGTAATAGCCCAAAACTAAAGGGGGAGGACCGGGAGAAACCACAATGAGGTCTACCCGCCTGAAAGACATAAGAAGACATCCCTGTAAGAATATAGTAAAAATATCTATATCTATATATCAATCCACCCCGCAGGGGCACTCACGGACCGCGGTAAGAAACAGCAGACACGCAGTACGAGGGGGGTAAAATATCATTTTGTGATTACTCACCTGTAAAATGGGTATTATAAGTATGTCACACACCCCGCTTTCACCATTCATGACAAAGGGGTTATGGTCCAGTAGAGGGCGAACTTCTGTAGAGACGAAAGCAAAAAAGAAGCCCCTCCCGGTCCATAAATACTTGGGACCTCCCACACATTCCCCAGTATATGACAGCAGTAAGGGGACCAGGAAGAGACAATAAAAAAAAATTCTTAATAAAAAGGTTCACCATATAAAGGATCCAGAATACCAAAGGGCGGGATGAAGCGGGGTGTGTGACATACTTATAATACCCATTTTACAGGTGAGTAATCACAAAATGGTATTATTCCAAGTATGTCACACACCCCGCTTCCACTATTCATGACATATGGGACATCCAATAGCAGTGTCCGTCATGGGTGGGGATCCAAATACAGCAAAAAAATGCACCAATTTAAACCACTACAGCTTGCAGAACCTTGCGGCCAAAAACAGCATCCGCTGAGGCCCGCACATCAACCTTATAAAACTTGGAAGACCAAGTAGCAGCCTTACAAACTTGTTCAACAGAAGCCTGGTGCTGAAAGGCCCAGGAAGCCCCAACAGCACAAGTAGAATGAGCAGTGATCTTAAAAGAAGGAACCCTCCCCTTAGCGGAATAGGCCCCAACAATGGCCTGAAGTATCCATTTACTAATGATAGACTTGGCTGGCGCCAAACCTTTCCTGGGCCCGGAGGGCACCACGAACAAGGCGTCCGCCTTACGAAAAGGAGAAGTAGCAACCAAATAGTACTTCACACAATGAACCACATCCAAAGAGTGCAAAACCCTCTCCTTGTCATTGCTAGGCTTAGGACACAAGGAAGGGAGAACTACATCCTGATTGAGAAGGAAAGCAGAAACTACCTTAGGAAGGAAATCTGGTTTAAAGCGAAAAACCACCTTGTCCTGGTGTCTCTCAAAGTAAGGGGCATGAATAGAAAGAGCCGCCAACTCAGAGACACGCTGAACAGAGGAAATAGCCACCAAAAAGGCAACCCTTTGAGTGAGCACAGAAAGTGCCACATCATGCACCGGCTCAAAAAGGAGGCCCTTGGAGGGACGAAAGAACCAAATTTAGGTCCCAAACGGGAACCAAAGGCTTTCTAGGGGGCCGAACAGGAGTGACCCCTTGGAAAAAAGTCTTGACCAGATGATGCAAAGCAAAGGACCTTTGAAAAAAAAAAAAAAGACAGCCAGGGCAGAACCCTGACCCTTCAAAGTACTGAGCTGGAACCCCAGATCCAGGCCGTGTTGTAGAAACTCCAAAGTCCTAGAAATCGAAAACACCCTGCAAGGTAAGGCCCTAGCCTCACACCAGTCAATATAGGACCGCCAAGTCCTATAGTAAATGGTAGAGGAAGACCTCTTCCTAGCTCTAATCAAGGTCTGAATAACCGCCTCAGACAAACCTTCCTCCCTCAGGATGAAGGTTTCAGCAGCCACGCCGTCAAAGCAAGCGTTTGTAAATTGGGATAACGTAGTTGACCCCGACAGATCAGATCCGGAAACAGGGGCAGCCTGTACTGATCTACCGCCAGTCTTGCTACGTCTGCGAACCAAACCTGTCTTGGCCACCTTGGGGCCACCAGAATTGCTGGTGCCCCCTCTAGAGCCAGCTTGCGCACTACCTTGCCTACCATGGAGAAAGGGGGAAGCAGGTACAGAAACCCCAGATCCCTCCAGGCAAGGGACAAGGCATTCACTGCCAGGGCCAGAGGATCCTGAGACAGAGATGCAAAGGATAGAAGCTTGTGATTGTGCCGAGAGGCAAAGAGATCCACCTTCGGAGTCCCCCACTTGTGACACAGGGCCCGAAATACCCTGTGGTTGAAAGACCATTCCCCTCGGCGAGAAAGCCCCCTGCTCAGGGAGTCCGCCTCCGTGTTCTCCACTCCCGGAATGTACACTGCCGAGATGCAAGGAACATTGCTCTCCGCCCATGTTAGAATCAGAGAGACTTCCCTGAGGGCACTCCTGCTGCGAGTCCTTCCCTGGTGATTGATGTAAGCTACCGCAGTTCAATTGTCTGAACGAACCTGAACCGGTAAGCCCTGGAGGTTAAGTGTCAGACGTGACAGAACCAAACGGATAGCTCTGAGCTCCAATACACTGATGGGGGTGTGAGCCTCCTGAGGACCCCAAAACCGGAGGACCCCAAACTGATGATCCTTCCAGAAACCTCCCCAGCCCGACAGGCTGGCATCCGTGGTAACCGTCTCCCAACAAGGGGCCAGAAAGGATCTGCCCCTCATCAGATTGCTTGGTTCCAGCCACCACTGAAGGGACTGCCGAACCCTGGGAGACATCAGAAAGGACTGATCCAAGGACTGTGGACATCTGTCCCAGTTCAGCAATAGATGGAGTTGGGAGCGACCTCATGTGGAACTTAGCAAAGGGGACTGCCTCAAAGGAAGCCACCATCAAATCCACCAGTGTCATCCCTAGCCGGATAGGGGGGCGAGGATTGGTCAGAAGAATACGTATCAGCTCCTGAACCCTCTGCACCTTTGGCTGAGGTAGGAACGCTCTGGCCTGACTGGAATCCAGAATCATGCCCAGAAAAGAGATCTCCCTTGATGGGGAGAGAGAAGATTTGGGGTTGATCACCCATCCAAACCTCTCTAGCGTCGTCACCACCATCCTGGTGTCCAGCTCCGCCTGGCATAGGGAAGAAGCTGTAATGAGCAGGTCGTCCAGATACGGCACAATGCAAACGCCCTGGGCTCTGAGCAGGGCCATTATGCCCGCCAGAACCATGGTAAACACCCTCGGTGCCGAGGTCAGCCCGAACGGGAGTGCCACAAACTGAAAATGCTGATCTCCCACCACAAACCTGAGAAATCTCTGGTGCACTGGGAAGATCGGTACATGGAGATAAGCATCCTTGATGTCTATAGACGTCATGAAGTCCCCTTGACGAAGGGAACTGATGGCTGAGCGCAGAGTCTCCATGCAGAACTTCTTGGTTCTGATAAACCTGTTGAGAAGCTTCAAATCCAGAATGGGCCTTATGGAACCATCCTTTTTGGGAACCGTGAAGAGGTTGGAATAGTAGCCCCGGCTTCTCTCCGAGAAAGGCACTGGGCATATGACCTCCATGTCCAGGAGATTCTTCACAGCCAACAGGAGCCGCTGCGCAGCCCGGGGATCCGAGGGCACCCGAGACCTTAGAAATCTGGGAGGAGGGCGGTACTCGAACTCCAGTTTGTACCCGGAAGATACCACTTCCAAAATCCACTTGTCTGTGACCTCCTGGGCCCAGACCTGGAAGAAGAGCCGCAGCCGTCCCCCCCACCCGTAAGGGTGAGGGCGCTTCCTCATTGCTGAGCTGGCTTGGCAGGTAGAGACTGGACGGGCACGTCCTCTGCCTCTGTTCCAGGAATCACCTCTGAAGCTAGAGTAGGCAAGACCTCTGCCCGCTCTGGCACCTCGAAAGGAAGGATTGAAGGAGCTTGCCCCCCGAAAGGAGCGACGCTGAGGTAGACTTCCACCTTTCGCCACAGAATCCAATTTGTCTCCAAACAGCCGCGTACCCAGGAAGGGCAGAGCTGTAAGTGATTTCTTGGCCGCAATGTCAGCCGCCCACTGGCGTAGCCAGACCGATTGGCGAGTGCCGATGCACAGACAGGCCGCAAGGCTGGACCCACACTGGCAAAGGCATGACATGCCATCTGATCAATGCGGTTGTCCTCGCCATCCTTAAGGGTAGTGGCGTCAGGAGTATGTACAACGGAGGTGTTGGACAATCCTAAGATGGATGCATCAACCTCGGGAGGGGAAGCCCAGCGCTTCACCGCATCAACCGAAAAGGGATACTTCCTATCCCATCCCTGAGGAACACCGTGAAGCCGACTCGGCTTCTCCCATTCTCCAAGAATCATGCTGTCAAAATTATCCTGATTTGGGAACTCCAAGCGGGGCTTAGAGAACCCAAAGAATTCCCCCTTCTTCGGAGGGGCCTCTGCTGGTGGGGAAATATCCAGAACCTCTAAGAGATGGGCCAGGACCTTGGGAGTATCCACAGCATCCCCCAGAGCCTGCCCAGCATCAGAATCAAAGAACTGCAGTTCCTCAGTCTCAGATTCCTCGAACAATTCCACCTCTTCAAGCGGGGAATAATCAGCCCAGTCAGGGGAGTCATAATCATCAAAATCAATTACCGGCGTGATGCCTTTTCTTAGCAGGGGCCTTTCTGCCCACTGAGCTAGAAATAATTTTCTCGAGGTTGGCCAGCCTAGCACATACATCCGAGTGCGACTCCCCACTAATGACAGTGTCACCTGGGGTACAGATAATGCGGGGTGGGGTGGGAGATACGGGCGGCACTGACCCAGACGCCTGGGATCTCGACTGCCGCGTTATGGCCTGTTGCGCACATGGCATTCAAATTAGTACATTCTCCCCCGTAAGGGGTACCCCACAACCCACACATAGCCGGGATTGTCCTGAAGGGAGCCCGAGCCCGGTATCCTGTGGAGCCTCCATATGGTTGATTATATGTATGATTTTAAGGTAGTGGCAATGACCAGAGGGAATTACGCTGGTAAGCAACCCGGGATGCCCCTTTTGGTCCTGAGTGGGAGGATTTATAGGTGCCCCAAATTACTCTAGGGACCCTAGGACCAGGAGAACCCCCTTTTAAGCAGAGGAGCAGGGAGTCCTCCTGAAAGACACAAGGCAGTGGCCATAAGCACCTGCACACACACACACATATGCATAGTACAATCAAACAAAAATTAATAACACAGTGTGACCAGCGCTGCCCCCAGTCTGAATGGGGCACATGTAAAATACAATAACAGATGAAAAGGGGGCCCCAGGAGGGCACCACGTGTTTCGCAAGATGGCAGCTAGCAGCACAGAGAAGCAAAGAGAGAGGGAGAAGAAGGGGCGGGCCAGCGCGGATCGCGTGCCACGCCTGGCCCCACCCCCCTTCCCTCAACCAGCAGCGTGGTTCCCAGCAGCCGCGAGCGCCCAGCCCAGCCCCCTCAAACACCGCAGCCTGAGGGGAAGAAGCTCCTCTCAGCAGACTGCAGAAGATGCAAGAAAAGGTGTACAGCCTTGTAAGGTGAAGCACGCAATCACACCACACACACACACACACACACACTAACATAAGGATGAAAGAAAACGAAGAGGGAGAATACCCATCCCCCCCCCCACTGGAGGGTTAACAGAGTGACCCAGAAGGGGGGGGGGGGAAACCCACACCATGGGTGTAAGGGAGAATATATATGACAGGGCATCCCAAACCGAGATCACCAACCCGGATACCGCCTACCCCCTTGTATGGGGTCTCACGGGGGAGCATGACTCCCTAAACACCTATTAAGGTGATGCCTACCATCACCCGGACCTGCAGCCAAGGCTGGGAGGCTAGAATTGGGCTTAATGTATAAAGGTCCGGGCAGAAATAGGGCAAAACATGGCCGGATGTAAGCCCGGCTTACCTGCAAGGAAGAGCAGCATACATCTTCTGACTTGCTCGCCGCCCTGCGGAGAAGGAACTGGAGAATGTGTGGGAGGTCCCAAGTATTTATGGACCGGGAGGGGCTTCTTTTTTGCTTTCATCTCTGCAGAAGTTCGCCCTCTACTGGACCATAACCCATATGTCATGAATAGTGGAAGCGGGGTGTGTGACATACTTGGAATAAATGGCGTACGCATATACCTCGAGGGGCGGGCCACTAGAGAAGTGATGCGGAAAACATCCGCAGAGCTACCCCCCACCCCGAAGAGCACGAATCTTGCTCACATGATCCCGCCGTCCAATGATGCCGCAGAGCCTGAGGTAATGTCGCCGCCGTCCGCGGAGCGATGTACACGCGGCAGCCAGTAAAAAACACATTAAGCAAGACATGCAGGATACAACAAAATCAATTCTGGCACAAGCAAGTGAACATTCAGGCTGCTTGACATACCACACCCCCCCCCCCTGAGATCTCCAGGGAGAGCAAAGGAAGGGGGATACTCAGTGAAACAAAATGAGAGGAGGGGGCAGATACCTAGGGGGAGTAGGGATTAAAGGGGAACCCAGGGAGCGGGCATCCCACAAGGCTCACCACAGGCCTATACTGCCTACCCAGGGACTGCGGTCGGAGCAGCGCTCCTAAAGCACCTAACCCGGGTCAGCCGAGGCAGTGGGTCCAGAACGGGTGGTAATAGTCCTGCAGGACCGCAGGCTGGTAAGCCCCGCTCGCCTGCGTTTATAGAGAGCCATCTTCTATCTTCGCAGTCCAGACTGCACCATCTTGTGGATGTATTACCCACGTGTAAGGAATATTCTGGAACAGGACGTGCTGTATACTTAGAATAAATGATTCTCGCCTCCAGAGATTTAATTTTTTTCCCCCAGTCAAAGGGCATGCCCCCGGGTCTTTAGAGAGGATTTTACCTGAAATAGTGTTTCCCCATGTTTCTGTATTCCCTATTTATATATTTATAAAAGTTAATCATGCCCCCCAGTCTCCTCAAGACTAAACAGATTTATTTAATTTTAATAATCCTTCCTCATAAAGAAGATCCTTCATTCCTCCTATTAGTTTGGTGGCTCTCCTCTGCACCCTTTCCATAGTCAGAGCGTCCTTTAAACCGGACTTTCACCATGATTTATTGAAAAGCCCCTTATAAAATGATTCCGCAGCATCTAAAATTAATATATTTCACGTTTTTAGTCGCTTGCTTATTATTCTTTTCCCCACTGGGCTGCAACTCTGTTCAGGACCCTAGGATACGGGCGCCGCCATCTTGACTCAGAAGCATCACACTTACTGAGGAGAGAAGAGCAGGATAAAGTGCAGGGGGTGGAGTTATAGCTGTGCTTTGCACAGAGCAGAGCTGGGGTCAGGAAAAAGGTCAGCAATCACAGAATGCAGAGCAGCAGTCAGAAGGCACTTCCTGTTTGCAGGCTGCCTAATGTTCCATGAGCCGCCATCTTGAATGTTTAAAGGCTCATAACTTGCAGTAGATGCAGGTAGGATGATTTTTAATGTGAGCAATCTGTATGTATAAGGTGTGGGAAACATATAAGATAGACTCATATTCAGAGTGAAGGACCGCTTTAAATGAACTGGTGCCCAGAGCTGGAAAGCATATTTCAGGTGAAGGACGATCCTTCAGCCAGTTTTCAATCCAGTTACAAACTGGATTTTTTAATCCTGAAGCATCTATGGGGGACAGGGCCAAATGCTTTGGCAAAAGCCACACCTCTGTCCAGGTTTCTACTCACCTCCCCATGGAATGCATAGTTACATACTCGAATATGTCCCTAAAAGTGAACCAAGACGCACAGACGTACACGCCCCGGGGGGGAGGTTATCCCTTGAGCAGGGTGCGTGCCCGCGCCAGGCATTTGTGAATGGCCGGCACTGGCACACTCCCTATTAAAGGGCAGCGGGGGATGCGGCTGCCAGCGTGCTCGCTGTGTTTTTGTTTGTTCCCCACTGTGTGAAACCCCCCAGGTTGCCCCAGTACTCTTGTTTTTTCTTTGTCATCTGAGTGACTTTAACCCTTTAACTGCCAGCCTACCTAGGGATGTTGTCACCCTCTGTTGCCAGACCATTTTTTACTAAATATATTAATCTGTGATTTTTGCAGGAATTTCAAGGAAAATTATATTTTGTTTTATTCAGCAGATTTTGGGCTTCAACATGAAAAACCTTGTTTGTAATTTTTTCAGTGTTTGTTTTTTTATACATACATACGTATATATGTATGTATAAAAATATTTAACCCAAAAATAACTAGACATATTGCATATAAAAGCCCTATTTGTCCTAGTTACAATGGTACCACATACGTATCGGTATACACCCATTCCTGCCCAGGATACTCACCCAAACTAAGCACTTAAAAATACATTTTAGAACACCACTGTAAGGTCCCCCTCTCTAAACAAAATCAGCCAGGGCACCAGCTATGGGGGTTGGCAGGCCAGGGTATGGAGGCAGAGAAGCCTCGCGAATAGTCCACATGGGCCTTGGACACTTCTGTACCCGCCCCCAGGCTTTGGGGATGCATGAAATGTGCTGCTCTTTATCAGGAGAAGCAGGCATTGGTTGTTCCCGGCAATCAATCTTGCGTTATTTAACAGTCTGAGTCTCCCCCAGAGTCGGCCGTCAATGTGTCAGTCACTCGTGTGATGTGGAAAGGTTTAGTCACATTGAGCCGCTGATAACGGATATCCTTTGAGAATTGGGAAGTAGAGACCCCTATACCAGTTCAAAGGGTTATATGTAAAAAAAAAAAAAAACACAAAAAAAAAAAAGTATATCCCCCCTGAATGCCTCCTTCCACTGCGATCACTATTGTTCCATGCAGATCACTGGTGGTGCTGACAGCCAGAAGTGATCGGCAGAAGCCAAGTGTGGGGCAGAGGATCGGAGTCTCCTGCCGCGCCAATCACTGTGGCTCCTGACATCTTGCTCCCTGCTGGGAGGGGCCTTTTTATCGGCTGAGTAAGAGGACATCATTTGCAAACCCAAATCCCAGGCACGTAAAAATACAATTCTGTGAAATACTCACCTGTAGAATTGGTATTATAAGTATACAGTACGTCCTGCACCAGATAGATTACTTACACTTGGGTTATCCTCCGCCAGATGGCGCTGCACTGCAGAGGCATGCAAAACAGGCTCCTCCTAGCCGCTCAAATACCCGGGGACCTCCCACAAATCCCCAGCACTGAAAAGCAGTGAAAAAGAAGTCGGGAGAATTTAACAACCAAAAACTGGTAACTATAACAATGATAACAAATCACCATACAGGGGATCCAGAATAATGCAAAAAAACCAGGGTGGGGTGGAGCAGGACGTACTGTATACTTATAATACCAATTCTACAGGTGAGTATTTCAAAGAATTGTATTATTCTTAGTATAAAGTACGTCCTGCGCCAGATAGATTACTTACACTTGGGACACCCAATAGCAGTGTCCATAAAGTAGGGTGGGATCCCCAATAAAAAAGGTAACAGCAGACAGTTTAAACCACTGCCGCCTGCAAACCCTCGCGGCCAAAAACAGCATCAGCTGAGGCCTTAACATCAACCTTGTAAAGCTTTGAAAAAGGTATGAACAGAAGACCAAAGTAGCGGCCTTGCAAACTTGTTCAACAGAAGCCTGGTGCTGGAAGGCCCAAGGGGCACCAATAGCACGAGTAGAATGAGCAATAAGGCGAAGGGAGGATTCTTCCCCTTAGCAGAGTAGGCCTGAATCACAGCCTGACGAATCCATTTTCTGATAGTAGACTTGGCAGGAGCCAAAAACCCTTCCTAGGACCAGAAGGGACCACAAAAAGAGCATCAGTGTACCGGAAAGGTGCAGTAGCCACCAGATAGTACTTCAGACACCTAACCACATCCAAAGAGTGCAAAACCCTCTCCTTAGCATTGCTAGGATTAGGGCAAAGAAGGAAGAAAAATATCCTGATTCAAATGAAAGGCAGACACTACCTTAGGCAGAAAATCAGGTTTGAATCGAAACACCACCTTGTCCTGGCGTCTCTCATAGTAGGGGGGCTGAATGGACAGCGCCGCCAACTCAGACACACGCCTGACAGAAGTGATAGCCACCAGAAACACAACCTTGAGCGTAAGAATGGCCAAGGCAGCATCCTGCACAAGGGAGCACCCTGCAAGGCAGGCAAGACCAATTCCAAATCCCAAACACAGGGACCATAGGTTGTCGTGGGGGAACGCACATGAGCAACCCCCTAAAAGCAGTCTTAATCAAGGAACGCTGAACAAAAGACTTCTGAAAGAAGACAGACAGTGTAGAAACCTGACCCTTTAAGGTAATGAGTTAGAGACCGACTCCAGCCCATGCAGTAAAACTCCAGAACCCTGGGAACTGAGAACACCCAACAGGGAAGAGACCAAGACTCAAACAGTCAATGTAGGTACGCCATACCTTATAACAGATGGAAGAAGAAGTCATCTTCCTAGCCTTCACCATGGAGTCAACCATCGAGGTAGACAAGCCTTTCTCCATCAAGATGGAGGTTTCAGCAGTCAGGCCGCCAAGGCCAGAGATTGTAATTGGGATGGCGTAAGGGGTCCTAAGTGAGCAGATCTGGCACGCCAGGTAGAAAGCACTGATCTACTGCCAGCTGCACCACGTCTGCGAACCACACTCTTCTTGGTCACCTGAGGCCACCAGAACCACTGGCACCCCTTCCAGATCAATCTTGCACAGAACCCTACCTAGCAGGGGGAATATAGAAAAGACATACAGAAACTGAATGTCCTGCCATGACATTACTAAGGCATCCATGGGCACGGCCAGAGGATCCTGGGACAGGGAGACAAAGGCCGGGAGCTTGTGATTTTGACAGAACGCAAACAGATCCACATCAGGTTGGCCCCAACGGTGATACAGAGATTGGAACACCCTGTTGCAGAGGCCCCCCCCCCCCCCGGAATGTATACCGCTGAAATGCAAGGAACATTGGCCTCCACCCAGATCAGAATGAGAGACACTTCCTGGAGGACCCTCCCTGACGATTGATGTAGGCAACTGCCATCAGAGTGACCGTGCGCCCCTGAACAGGCAGGCCCTGAAAATGAGTAGTCAAACTAACCAGAACTAACCTGATCGTTCACAGCTTCAAGACATTGATAGGTGAATAGGCCTCCTAAGGGCCCCACCTCCCCTGGAACCGCAGGAACCTCTAGAAGAACCCCCCCAACCTGATAGACTTGCATTCGTGGTGACCGTCTCCCAGGAAGGAGCAAGAAGGTTCCGCCCCCCAATAGGTTCCTTGAGTCCATCCACTACAAGAGGGACCTCCTCACCAGGGGGGGGAAGACACCCAGACCCTGTCCAGGGATGCTGGGTCCTTGTCCGATACAGACAATAGGAGAAGTTGCAGAAGCCCCAAGAGGGACTGAGCACAAGGGGCCGCTTTCGAAGCACGCCACCATCAGGCCCACCAGCTGCATCCCCTGCCTGGTGAAGGGACGGGGACAGCTAGGAGGAACTGAACTTGTGCAAGCAGATTGTCCCCCTTCCGCTGAGGAAGGAATATCCTTGCCTGAACTGTGTCCAGATTCATTCCTAGGAATGAAGTTACCAAGGAAGGGGTCAGTGAGGACTTGGGGTGGCTGATCACCCATCCAGATGACTCCAGAATGGACACCACCAGCTGAGTATCCAACTTTGCCAGATGTAGAGGCTGGGAAGTGATGAGGACATCCAGGTAGTGAAACACACGGACGCCCCTTGGCCTCATCAGAGACATCACTCCACCAGCACCTTGGTGAGCACTGAAGAGAGGCCAGATGGCAAGGCCACAAATTGGCAGTGTTGATCTTCCAACGTGGATCTGAGGAATCTTGGTGTCCTGAAAACCCAAGGATGTGAAAGTAAGCATCTTTGATATCCACAAACGGCATGAAGCCCCCGGGTCGCAAGGAGCAGATGGCCGAGCGCAGAGTTTCCATGAGGAAAGCGCCTGTACTTGACAATTTGCTGAAGATCTGTAAATCCAGAATGGGCCAGACTGACCCATCTTTTTTGGGAATTGTGAAAGGGTTGGTGTAGGGTCCCTTGCCTCTGTCTGTTAAGGGAAATCTGCAAATGACCCCCAGACCCAGCAGACCTTGCACGGCCTGCGCCAGCACCTGAGCAGAAGCAGGGACCAGGAGTACCCGGGACCAGATAATCTTAGGGGAGGCCGCACAGCAAACACCATCTTGTAGCCGGAGGACACTACCTCCTAAATCCACCGGTCTGAGGCGTGATGCCTCCAGACTTAAGCACGGTGCCGCAGCCGTCCCCTCACCCAGGCGGGTGAGGGCTCCCCATCATGCTTGAGGGGACTTGGGCTTAGCCCCCCCCCCCCCCAGAGGAGCCAGGGTGTTGTCTTCTGCTCCTGGGACAGGGAGCTGCGCGAGCCCCCGCGAAGGACACCCCTGGTTCCTGTTTAACACCATGGTGGGGGGTGGAAGGGGGGCCCTGGCCCCGAAGGGGCCGAGACAGCCGTCTGCGCTGGGGTAACTTACCTCTCCTACCAAACAGGTCTAGACGGGCCCCAAACAGATGTAGCCCCTTAAAGGGGGGCCCAGTAAGGGCCTTCTTCGCAGCATTGTCAGCACCCCACTGTCGCAGCCAAACCAAGCGACGTATAGCCACCACGAGGGCAGAATTTCTTGCACACATTCGGATGGTGTCAAACACATCACAACTGGAGAGTGCATTACACACCTCACAAGGGAGATCATCAGAGGCATATTTCTGATGAGGGTTCTAGTGGGCACAGCAGTAATGGCAGAGGCACCGACCGGCCGCAGCGCCGTCCCCACACATGCAAAGGCGTGGGAGGCCAGCAGGTCAATGCGCTGGACCTCAGCATCCCCCAGGGTAGTAGAATCAGGGGAATGCATGACAGGGGTGTTAGATAGCCCTATTATCGAGACATCCACCTTGGGGGGGGGGGGGGGGGGGGAATGACCAACATTTAACCACCTCAGGTGGAAAAGGATACTTCCTATCCCAATCCCTTGGAGCACCGGGAAGTTTACTGGGGCACTCCCATTCCTTGAGCACAAGGGAATGGAAACGTGCCTGCTCTAGGAATTCCAAACGTGATGTTGCTGTATGGAAGCGCTCCCCTCTTTGCCGGGGAGCCTCACCAGGGAGAGCGATAGACAGAACCTCAAAGATCTGGGTCAATAATCTGTCACTGTCATCCGGAGCCCAGGGGTCAGAGCCAGAATCGTCATGACCCCTTGGTCTCTCATCAGATGAGCTTGAGTAAGAAAAGAGCTCTCCATCAGAAGGGGTATAGCCACACAAATTCATAAACTCCTGAGATCTCATAGGGAAAACCGTATCATAAGGCGTCAGGTGCCGCTTCTTACCAGGGCCCTTACGCACTAAGGACCTCGCAATAATCTGTTCAGCAGTAGGTAGTCTAGAAGACACATCAGGCTGAGAATCCCCACTTGTATGCAACTCAGCAGGAGTGAGATTTAAGCTTGGGGGAGAAGGTGAAGTGAAACGAGGTGCAGCCACTGGCAGGCCAGACTGCAAAGCCAGCGCTTGCTCAACACTGGGTACGCAGACCCGCGCCTTGTCAGCGTCAGCATGAGGTTGTCCACACGCCATACACCGCCGGTCTTGTCCCAAAGGGACCCCGGTCACATTATCCTTAGATGCCTCTATATGGTGATTATTAGGCACAATATGCCAGTAGGGATTGACGCTATAAAGCAACCCTGGATGCCCCAATGACCCGCTAGGAAAGTGGGAGTAATTTTACAAGGCCCGACTATCAATTACACCGTGCTGGGAGAAGCCAATGGATTCACCCTCTGAAAGACACAATGAGAAGAAGGGTGTCAGAACCGAAACACACTACAGTGAGTATAAAGCCGCCCGCGAACGTCACACAAGCGCACGACCAGACAACATGGCGCCGAGTACCTCGAAGGGCGGGCCAGAGCGAGCCGTGACGCGCTATGCCAGGCCCCGCCCCCCTGAAGAGCGCGAAGTCCAACCGACAAGCAGCCAATGAGGACGCAGAAGCGTCTGAGGTAACGCTGCCGCCCGGCGCGGAACATCCAAATGAAGGAAGGCACGCGTGGTGGCGGCGGAGGCATTTGCAGTGTAAAAGACAAGTCAGCGCGGCGGTTGACACCACATATACTAGTCCAAGCAGACATTACAAAAGGCCATATGCACGTAATCACAATACACTGACATCCACACCCCCGCCCCCCTTTCTTTTCCCCCCAAAGGCTACAGGGAGAATGAGGGAGGATGGTGGCCCTTTGTGCAGGGCCCACCGCTACCGGGACATGGGACAATAATGCGGGAGGGGCATCCCATAAAGGCTCACCATCAGCCTATACCGCCTACCCTTTGGTGGGGGACTGCGGTGGAGCAGGGCTCCTTAAGCACACATGGTGCCGCCTACCTTCACCCGACCAGCGCAGCCCAGGCTGGGAGGCACATCACACGAAGGACGGGTGGGAATAGTCCAACAGGGCCAAAGGCTTTAATAGCCCCGCTCACCTGCGACAGAGTGATAATTTCATGTCTTCCCAGTAAGCGCTGCAGAGAAATCTGGGGATTTGTGGGAGGTCCCCGGGTATTTGAGGGGCTGGGAGGAGCCTGTTTTGCATGGCTCTGCAGTGCAGCGCCATCTGGTGGAGGATAACCCAAGTGTAAGTAATCTATCTGGAGCAGGACGTACTGTATACTAAGAATATCTATGTGCTTGGCAGTTAATGGTAGGAGAAGCAAGCACGCAGCATTTATGTGCTCAATGTTTAAAGGGTAAAGAAGAATAAAGAAGGAGATAGAAAGTTTCTCTACTTGCTTCAATCCTGCAATAGGTTAAATTAGAAACCAGTGATGACTCAGGAAAATGTAAAGAAAGGTAGGTGAAGCATCTGACAGACAAGCACATTGAAGAAGGGGGAAAAATGGTTTCTCGTCTACAAGTATTGAATACCCCCTAACGTTCTCATTTGAGCAGCTCTGGCATTCAAGTTCACACAAATATACAAAAGGTGAAGAAGAAGAATGAAAATTTAAAAAAGGCAGGAGTCAAAGCATCGAGACTCAGCAACTGAAAGCAGAACTGCAAGAAGGGCCATCCAGTTATCAGCGGCTCAATGTGACTAAACCTTTCCACATCACACGAGTGACTGACACATTGAAGGCCGACTCTGGGGGAGACTCAGACTGTTAAATAACGCAAGATTGATTGCCGGGAACAACCAATGCCTGCTTCTCCTGATAAAGAGCAGCACATTTATTATAATGTACGGCCGTCACGGCGAAATGTCAGAGTGGCCATTCTCTGCTGTTAGGACATCTCTAGCGAGTGCCACAAAGACCCTCATTAGCACAGCCACACTCTACTCTGCGGCCAGCCCCCTTGTACATAAACTACTGAAAAACACTTATTAAGCTGCACACTTATACTTATTGAGGTTTGCTTTCCTGGAAATAGAGTAAACATAAATTACAATTTACTGGACACCAAAATGATGGAAAAAAAAATATATATATATTTCCCATATTCAAATTTGCTAATGTATATAACCCCCCTCCCCCATACCAAGAAAGTAAAGTTTGTGTTGTCACTTGCCATCCCCATCCCAGGACCCCAAAATAGCCAGCATTTCTTTTTAAGCTAAACTCTTTGCCCAATATTCATAAAAACACTAAGCGGATGCAGTATGATGTTTGAATGGCGGCCATATGGCTCCCTGGCTGTGCAGAAATGCATCCTGGTGTGATGATACATTCAGTTACAAGTTAAACTGCCACATGAGGAGTATGTGGCAGTTTAGATTATAGTGCCTTCAAGTTTTTTGCAGTTATAACTGATAAGGCTGACCCTCAAAGCTGATCTGTGTATAACTGATTTGTTCATCACTGGAGAGCACCAGGGGGTGCTGTTGCACAGCCAGGGAGACATACGGCCACCATTTTACCATCAGACGCCATTCAGTAAGTATTTATGTGAATACTGAACTAAGGCTTTAAAGTGCAACAAAACCCACCTGTCCAGCACTGGAATTTATTTTTTTAGATTATTACAGGGTCGGCCTTCTCTTGGGGCATCCTGAACAAGGATGCCATGCTGTGTGAACCCCCAGCGGCACCCATAGACGCTCCCCCCTCCAATGGTGCATGCACAGGCTTTCATCCAAAAGGCAAGAAAGTCAAATTCCCGGTATCGCTATAATTAAAAGGAAAAAGGAGCACTGGGCTGGGGACAGAAAGTGAATAAGTGATCCGATACCCATAAAAGGGAGTTTATGTAATCACGTTCTATCCCCAGCCCAGTGCTCCTTTTTCCTTTTAATTAAAGCAATACCAAGAATTTGACTTTCTTCCAGACCTGCCTGGCACAGTTGGAAAAGAAAGGTAGCGGCCATTTTGGAGTTTCCTCTCCCAGCATCTCAGCCATGCTGCTGCCTGGATTCAACTAACATAACTGACAATGCACAGTAACCGCACTTCCTGTTTGCAGATGGCCTGCATGAGTCACCATTTTGTTTTTAAAATTTACGACAGCAGGAGTTAGAAAAGTAAATTCATTTTTATGTGCAGCAATCTAAATTACCCTGGGGAGGGATGTAAATGAGCTCTGTGATGTTGGTCTGGTTTAAGTCATTTTTGACTGTTGGTCCACTTTAATATTAGACAACTCTTAGCAAGCTCATTCACCTAAAAGACTTTGTTTAGGGAGAAACAGGTAACCCGATTTTGCAAACCTACCAGGTCTAGGTTAGCACATCCCACGTATGTATAAACCGTGGATGCATCCATACAGCAAATGACATGGGCCACAGGCGGCGCTGGGAATGTGAGAATGACACAGGAGTTGCCACTATGGAGAGGTAAAGACATTCCAATCACTCACTAATGTCCCTAAGTGGTATTGCAACTTGGGATGCCCCACAATGTATGACCACAGAAAAAGTGATGCAAGGATGCAGATTTTGGCTTCATTTTACAGCCACTAAAGAAACCTGGAAAGCAACAGAGTACAGTATTTTTCCCATAAGACGCACCTAGGATTTGGGGAAGGAAAACTAGAAAAAAAATATTCTAAGCCAAATGTTGTGCTAAAACACACAATTACAGACAGTGTGGCATTCCCCCCCTTCCTACTTCCCATAGGCAGTGTGGCATCCCCCCATTCCTATATAGGCAGTGCGTCATTCCCCCCCCCCCACATTCCCATATAGGCAGTGCGTCATTCCCCCCCCACATTCCCATATAGGCAGTGCGTCATTCCCCCCCCCCACATTCCCATATAGGCAGTGCATCATTTCCCCCCCCCCCATTCCCATATAGGCTGTGCGTCATTCCCCCCTCCCATTCCCATATAGGCAGTGCGTCATTCCCCCCTCCCATTCCCATATAGGCAGTGCGTCATTCCCCCCCCCCTTTCCATTGCCCATATAGGCAGTGCTGCATCCCCCCCCCCTTCCATTGCCCATATAGGTAGTGTGGCATCCCCCCTTCCATTCCCCTTATAGGCAAAAAAAAAAAGTAAACTCACCTTTTAATCCTCCCTGCTGTCCCCACAGTCTTCACACACAGACACGGCCTTATACAGCGGTGAGCGTGGCCGATGCTCGAGCATAGTCCGTGTATAGTCCGGGTATCTGTCTGCTGGGGCCATGGAGAAGTGGCAGGGACAGTGTAAGCGGCGATACCTCAGCCGCTCGCACTGTCCCAGCAGACAGACACCCGGACTATACAGCGGTGGGCGTGGCCACGCCTACCGCTGTATAAGGCCGTGTGTTAACTCTGTATGCCGGCGCTGCAGAGAGAAAGCGATGTAGGCAGCTGTATCTGCCGCCAGCACATAGCGTGAACACCCAGCCTTGGTATAGTGGTGGGCGTGGCCAATGCTCAAGCATCTGCCACACCCACCACTGTAACAGGCCAGTGTCTGTGTGTGCTGGCTCCGCTGCCTCCGCCGCTTCCGGGACAGCACGAGCAATGGAGAGGTGAGTTAACCTTTCCCTTTTTATTTATTTTTTTCCCCACATTCGCCCGATAAAACGCACTGACATTCCCCCCCACACTTTTGGGGGAAAATAATTGCGTCTTATAGGGCAAAAAATACGGTATTTAGCCCAAGAATCGGGATGTCCCGCTTTGTGAAAGCCCCCAGAGTGCCAGTAATAACTCATCTTTCCCTAGTCCAATGGCGCACAGCAGTATGCAAAAGAATGGAAACACAGCAAAGGGCTCTGATTGGACAAGAGCCCACGCATGCATTGTTGGACCAAGCAGAGGTGAGTTTTAATGGGTGAACTGGGGGGGGGGGGGGGTTTCACACAGCAGGGCACCGCAATTCGGGAAAGTCACATTCCTGAGTTTTGTTCTGCTTTAAGCAAACCGCTGCAAAAAGTGCAGCTTACAACAACATTTTTCAAAATGCACAAAGGAGGCCTGAATCTACTGAACTATAAGTGCACATGTGATGCAATTTATATGGATTTATAATATTACACAATTAAACACATCAGCTAATGAGAGGAGGGGTCCCTTATACACCCAACCTGAATAATATTCCCACCAAGCTTGTGGTTTATTCTCTCATGGTAGGAATGAATTCCAAGGGTGACAGGTTTAGTCTATCCGTGGGTGACAGAGCCTGTCACCCCAGATGTCATCTTCGTTCCATTAAAAGAAAAAAAAAACAAGTCTGGCTGGATATTTCTTGATGTCGGGTGTATAAGTGACCCCTCCAGCCGCTATCCAGCATAGTTATATGGATTTTTATAAAATCGGGCCAATTTTTTAGTGCTCCTTTAACGATCAGAAGCACAAATGTGTCAATGGAAAAGGAAGTGGATATATTGGGCGTACAAACATTTCTGTCATCTTTGCTTTAAAGATAAAATGACTGAATGGAGGAGGGGTGCATTTTAGTGAGGAAAAGAAAAAAGAAAAAAAAACACTATAAAAAGCACAGAAAAGCAGCGGCATCCCTCCCAGAAATAAAAGGATTGCTGACCCCCCGCAGATTTCACCATTAGCATACCCAAAAAATCTATTAAATCCAAAGTCTGCCGACAAACTAGTATATTGGAAATACAGCAAATAATTCATTTTGTATTATTGTGTTTGCTGTCTGCAGAATGAGAGTCAAAAGATTACGTTCTGGTGCTTCTAAAATTATAAAAAATGATAATCCCCCCGCTGTAGCAGTGGGTGGCACGCAGCGCGCCTGTAATGGCATAATTATATTTAGCATACATGAAAAAAAAAAAAAAACACCACAAGATGTTACTCCGTCTTTTCAAAGGAAATTCAGAATGAAAGCAGCGATGAAAAACAGTTCATCTAGGAGGGCCACGCATTCCCAGTCTGAAGATGCTCGTTTTAAGGACGAGGCTGCCGGCTTATCAGCACTTGCCCAGAGCCAATCAGGTTCATTTTAAGCATGTTAAAAGGAAGGCTTTTCTGCTAAAGTTTGATTTTCTTTTTAATAATGATTTATCTCTATAGGAACTTGAATGTTGATGGACCACTTTATCCTGGTAGAGCTCCTTCCAAACCAACAGCCTTGTCTGTCTGAAATGAAGCCTGACAAAGTAGAATTAATGTGGGTGTGCATTTGGAGTAATGGGTATGAATTGCTGCATGAAATAAAGTGGACCTAGAGCTAAAATTAACTATGGGGCTAACAGACTGGCACCCCTGCAATCTATCTTGAACTCTGCTGCTCGTCTCACCTCTCTCTCCTCATGCTCCTCTAGTTCTGTGCCTCTCTGCCAATCCCTACACTGGCTGCCAGTCCCACAGCGAATCCTGTTCAAAACTAACTCTCGCATCCAAAGCTCTCTCCAACCAGGCCCCTCCCTACATCTCATCTCTAATCCAACAATATCAACCTAGACTCAGTCTTCGCTCTGCTGCTGACCTTCTCCTGTCCTCCACCCTGGTCACCACCTCTCATGCCCACCTCCAAGACTTCTCACGTGCAACTCCAAACTTCTGGAAAGCCCTCCCGCACCCAATACGCCACTCCACAACCCTCAAAACCATCAAAGGTGCCCTTAAAACTCACTTATTCAGACAAGCATATAATCTAGCTTAACCAATTTTCTAAAGGGCATATGCCACAAAGCTCAATACTGACTGTTTGTGATCCTTCCCCCTCGTCTTCACCCCTCTTCCTTTAGACTGTAAGCTCGCAAGGGCAGGGCTCTCTCCCCCATTGTATCTTGTACTTATAATATCCACTGTCAACTCTGTAAAACTGCATTTGAAATAGTATATGTACCATATGTTTCTACCCTGTCTGTAATTATTACTTTGTAAAGCGCTACGGAAGATGATGGCGCTAAATAAATAATAATACTAACACATAAAATTGTCCTAGAGCTATGGCACCTGCAGTTCCGCTCATCTACCTCCCGATCAGCAGTGAGTTGGCTGCTAGCAGTGATGGGAGACAGGAGCGAGGAATTTCTGGATTCAAAGACATTTAGGATTTGGGGGGTGGGGGCTTTAATGGACCTATAGTTCCCACTTAAAAGCGATCCTAAACGACGTTCGGATTGCTGAATAGGGTTCATAGGAGGCATTCGGATTTGGGTGCCCCTGGAGAATGCCAGCAGTTGGCCACAGTATGTTTTGTTCCGCTTTAGGCCGAGCCGCTGTGGGCAAATGGCATCGCTGCAGGTACTGGTACTAGCATCTTAAATGTATATATGACTATGCAGGTTGCACCAATATGTAGTTATTGGAGTTGTGATCTAACCCATAGATGCCCCCAGCCACCAGAAAAATACAGCTTTTAATAATCACAATGAATGGAGCTGAGGGGGAGTGCCAGACACTCCCTCTGTACGAGGAGATTGGGCTGCACACTCACTGGGGCCCAGGACTTCTAAAGGAAAATGTACAGTATAGAAGATCCAAACCCCACACAATCCACTGCGAGGGAATACCTACAAGCTTTGCTGGCATTTTCTTTTGCCTAAAGAAGAGCTTTAATAACATTAACCTTGTTTGTATTTGCTTTTATAAATGAAATGCTGAAATTCTCAGAGCAGTTCTGCTGTGTGCTGCTGCTGCCACCTGCAGTCTGGAAAAGGGAAAATAAAAGCCAAAAGATGCAGAAACCAATTGATTTCTTTTTATACATATACACACACACACACGGGGCCGGGCTGGAGATGGTATGTGGGCTGGTGTAGATCGGATCTGCTTGGCAACCTGCGGACGCGCCCCTTTGCATCAGAGCTGTAGCTGCGCCCGAGGCCAGTGCCTCATTCGCCTCATGGCTGCTACGGCTCTGTTTTTTTTTTTAAATATAAATGAACAATTTACTTACGTTTTTTGCCATTTATATGGTCCAAGAAGTTGATTGAATCCTTTACTACACAGTCACAGACATTGCAGTAATACCTGGTTAAAAAAAAAAAAAAAAAAACACATTTTTTTTTAGAGAAACCATACGGAGCTTTACTGCAAACACAATTAAAAAAAAGTGTTACATTGCAACAGGAGGAACTACATACAGAACAACTGCCAAGCTTGTCTCTCAAATGGAAGCACAAACACACCCCAACGGGCGTGACATGTTCTGAGAATTACATTTTTACAAGGGAATACTGCAAACTCATAGTAATAACCATTAATATCTGCCCAAAGCAATGCATGATGGGTAAAAGCACACACATCAGCCGAAATAGTGATAAGCCAGTACTCCCTATTTCTGGAGACGAGTCATTATAGTTTAGATGTCCTCCCCTTTTATAGGGGAATTCAATGTTTACAAGTTTGTCAGACCTGATTATTACTCCTTTATATAATTATTTTTTTTTATAGATATAGATCTATTTCCGCCCTGATGAAGTAGTGTAGGGGTCACTACGACACGCATTCGCGTTTTATTCCCACAGGGGTACCCCGGTTGGTCTGTATATGCACATATATATATTTTTTCTTTGCGCTATTTTGTATATATATATTTTTTTTCTCTTAGCACACCTTGGTTTGTCCTCCTGTTTGATGATAACTAGTAGTGGTTTTTTATACTGTTATATAGTTATTGTATAAGCACAGTTGTGTATTTGATTGCATATTTGCACATATAGATATAGGTAATTAGGTTTCATGAATTGAGATTAGAGATGTATCTTAGGGTAGTATGATGATTTTCACCAGACCTCCGGCGCCCCCTGGTGTTTTTATGTATTTTTGTTGTCTATCTGTATACATGTTAGTATGTCGTTTTATGTAATCATTAAGAACAATACATTTTTCATACTTTTTTTACGCTTATGAGTAGTGCAACTCAGTATATCCCTGGCATTTGTTTGTGGGAGGGTGGGTTCCCCCATTTACTTGCTTTGTTTTGAATATTTTGGTGCTGGTGAGAGTGAGCACACGTATAATTTGATATATCTAGCATAAGTGACCTCTAGGCGAGTGCTGCCCAGTTAGCTTGTCTATATCTTCCTAGATCTATATATTTTTTTAGTCTCTATCTATGAGAGAGAGAGAGAGAGAGAGAGAGAGAGAGAGGGAGAGAGAGAGAGAGAGAGAGAGAGAGAGAGAGAGAGAGAGAGAGAGAGAGAGAGAGAGAGAGACACACACGTTTTTCAAGCTTCTTTAACCCTTTTAGTGCCAGCTAAGCAAGTCTCACTTAGATGACTTTAAACCCCCACAGAAAATTAAAAAAAAAAGTATATAAGTAAAAAACTCACCTGACCCCACGCTGGATAGGGCCGGGTCTTCTCTTCACCCTGGGGGCATCCAATCCCCCCGGGACTCTTTTCGCTTCAGGAGGGCGCCAGAAATAGCGCCCCCCCCCACGCTTCGGACACTGCTCCGATCGCCCCCCCCCCACGCTTCGGACACTGCTCCGATCGCCCCCCCCCCCCCCCCGGGCTCTTCCGTAGTGAGGAGCGGGTGAGAAATTGCCCTCTCACTCACTTCCTGGTTCACTTTGCGGGTGGGGCCAATGACTTCATTGTGACGTCACCTGTCACTCAACACCGCATCTGAGCCGAGAAGCTCAGTCGATGCCGGTGATCAGTGGAGGCAGGTCAGAGGGGGCCCCCCCCCCCCGGGCTCTTCCGTAGTGAGGAGCGGGTGAGAAATTGCCCCCTCACTCACTTCCTGGTTCACTTTGCGGGTGGGGCCAATGACTTCATTGTGACGTCACCTGTCACTCAACACCGCATCTGAGCCGAGAAGCTCAGTCGATGCCGGTGATCAGTGGAGGCAGGTCAGAGGGGGCAGATGGCTCTGATCATCTGCCCCCCCCCAGCCCAACTCCACTGACCACCTGCATCTGTCATCGGAGCTTCGTGGGACACGATCGCCGGGGGACAGCAGAGGATCGGAGGTGAGTAAAGTAAAAAAGATAAAAATAAATGTCATTTTTTTGTGTGTGTTTATTTTTTACTATTAACCCCTTGTGAACAGTTCACGGGGATGGCAAGTCACCTGCAACTAGCGGGTAACTTGCCATTAACCCCCGGCACCTCAATTACCTGCCTCCCCAAAGCTCAGGGGGGGGGGGGGGGGGGGCAGAAGAGCCCAGGCCCACAGAGGGTATGTGGGCTTGTAGGCTGCAGGGTGGGGGGCCACAAAAGCTGGCCCCTGCACCCTGTTCCTACAAGCCCCATAGCTGGTCCTGGGCTGGTTCCACTAGGCAGGGGGGAACCCATGTCTTATTTGGGGATTTTTAAGGGTTTTTAACCCTTAAAATTCACCAAAGAAATGGGGTCCCCCCCCAGGAGGGGGGGACCCTGTCTTTTTTATTAACCCCTTATGCTCTGTTGCCCAGCAGCTATAAGAGGCTTCCAGCAGCAGCAAGAGAGCAGAAGCCAGAGTGATCAGCGTGGGACACAGTGGCCCAGGGATGGATGGAAGGTAAGTATATATAAAAACAAAAAAATTCTTTGCGTGTGTTTTTTTTTTTACACTTAACACATTGTGAACTGGTAACGGATCCATGAGACCAGTTCACAAGCCTGGGGGCTAGCAAGTCACCTGCGGCTAGCGGGTGACTTGCTATTAACCCCCGGCACCCCCAATTACCTGCCCCCCCAAAGCCCGCGGGGGGGGGGTTTCAGAAGAGCCTGGCCCATGGAGCTTGCACCCTGTTCTACAAGCCCTTATACCTGGTCCCGGGCTGGTTATGCTGGGTAAGGGGGGAACCCTTTTAATTTTTGGGGGATTTTAATCCTTAAATTTCCCCAAAAAATGCCCCCCCCCCCCCAAGGAGGGGGGACCCTATGTCTTTTTTTTTAATTAACCCTTTATGTTTATATTGTGGATAATTTTTTTTTATTTTTGTTTTTTTTGTTTTTTACACAAAAATATTTGAAAAAACAGTAGAAAAATTACAAACGAGACATTTCATGTTAAAGGAGCAGTATCGCGACATTTGCATTAAAAAAGATAAATAATTAAAATAGCCACACAATAGCTTCTAACATGTGTATAAATGTGGCGATAGAAAAAGGAAAAAATATATGCCTTTCTTTTAAATTGTATAATGACAATGGCTCAGTCCATTTGCTGAATGGGGGGATCTGCTGGGTTGTATTTAGTGAGCTGCTTCATTTAGCCCATTGGTCTCCTAGCAACACTTTACCTCAGAGGCTGACACTGGAATCAGTTGATAACGGCTGTGTGTGAGGTGCTGCTTTTGTTATGAGACCAGGTGACTCAAATGTGTAAAATCTATACAAAATAAACTGACTGAAAATAACTGAACACACTGAGTGGCCGACCCTGAAGTCTATAAGACCCGGCCATTGACCTTCCCCCTTGGGCATCCTAAATCGGGATGCCCCACTGTGTGAAACGACCCCTGGATAACCACAGATCCCCCCATTTTTCTGGCGCGCTCACGCTGATTGTCATTTAGACAGGCCGGGCGGCCAGGAAGGTTACTGCTCAGGCTCCCCATCTGCGTGCAAGCAGCGCTGATTGGATGAGAGCCCGCGCATGAGCTGTGGGACAGGGAAAGGTACGTTTTCACAGTCAAACTTGGGGATTTCACATATCAGGGCATCCCAAGTCGGGATGCCCTAGGGGCACAAAACAAAACTCCAGATAGTGAAAGTCCTGGGTTGGGCTTTGCTCAAAACACACAAAGCTGAAAGAAAGATCATATGGGAAAATGAAAAATAAGAATATGAAAGAGAAAACTGTAAACTGAAAGATTCTGCAGCAGAGCCAACATGAAGGGAAAACTGTCAAAATAAAAAAATGTTTAGAGCAAAAAAACAGGATGTAAACATAAAAATCCAATTCTGAAATAAAATAACCCCCCCCCCCCCCCCAAAAAAAAAAATGGTGAGTCTGAGATTCAAACTGAGATTCGAACCAACGACTCTGGTTCAAACTGACATTGAATTTACCAATGAGCTAAATGACTTCTAGAGCTTTTCTTTCTGTTTTAGATGAGTTCTGGCAAGGCAATGTTGCAACATTATCTTATGCTGGACGGCTGCCAGCACTGAACAGCCGATTACTTTGTTACATTGTTTCCCCCTCTCCTCAGCGTGGAACAGGCCAGAGTGTCGCCAGACACTCAGCAGACATAAACATGAGCCATTAGTCTCCAGCTGCACAATACAGACATTTTTTTCTAAATTTGTAATTCTTACTCCAACACTTACCTACATTCAAAGTACCATTTAAATATAAGTCACCAAGAAAAATTTGCGATACTGCTCCTTTAAAGCCTAAACTCTGCTGCAAAATATATATCTATAAATTTTCCAGGAAATTACCACAAAAGTGTGACAAAACTTCAAGTAGGCTGGCAATTAAAAGGGTTAATAGTACCTATGCATGTTGGGTATTGTTCTGCTCGGGGGCCCTTAGCTTGTTTTTTCTTGTTGATATTTTAGGAAAACATGTTATTTATTTAGCTTTTTTATACATTTTTTTTTTTTTGCAACCTAAGAATTCTTCAAGGGATTACTTCCAGAAAGATGAGCCCACTACAACAAGCTGGGTATGCTTAGAAGGCTTAACATGTGTACTTTCAGGGAATATATGGTTTATGGGGATATTCCAAATGTAAAGGGTTGTTTTGGTTGAAAAATTGCAAGGTGCGCACTTTGTCAGCAGAGCTGAAATTTTCAAGTAAAAATACCATTTTGTGAATACTCACCTTGTAAAATGGGTATTATAAGTATGTCACACACCCCGCTTCAAGATATTCATTACCTGTGGGTAGTATGGTCCTGTAGAGGGGCTTCTGCAGAGATGATTGGAGGAAAGAAAGCCCCTCCCAGTCCATAAGTACCTGGGACCTCCCACTCATTACCAGTATAAAGAAAGCAGTAAGGTAAGGGACCAGGAAGAGCCAAATATCAGTCATAACAACGCAAAGTTCACCATATGAAGGATGCAGAAGCCAAAGGGCGGGTTGAAGCGGGGTGTGTGACATACTTATAATACCCATTTTACAAGGTGAGTATTCACAAAATGGTATTATTCTAAGTATGTCACACACCCCGCTTCAAGATATTCATTACCTGTGGGACATCCAATAGCAGTGTCCATAAGGGGTGGGGATCCAACAACAAGGTATAAAACACAACTTAAACTACTGCAGCCTGCAGAACTTTGCGGCCAAAAACAGCATCCGCTGAGGCCCGCACATCAACCTTGTAAAACATTGAAAAAGTGTGAACAGAAGACCAGGTAGCGGCCTTGCAAACTTGCTCAACGGAGACCTGGTGCTGAAAAGCCCATGAGGCCCCCAACCGCACGAGTAGAATGAGCTGTAACACGAAAGGGAGGATCTCTCCCCTTAACAGAATAGGCCCCGACAATGGCCCGACGAATCCACCTGCTGATGGTAGACTTTGTGGGTGCTAGACCCTTCTTGGGCCCAAAAGGCACCACGAAGAATGCATCAGTCTTGCGAAAAGCGGACGTTACA